>CM070528.1:49386679-49862490 GCA_036346145.1 Olyra latifolia | reverse complement strand
ATCAACTGGCTCGTCCCCCTCTAGCATAGTCGCATGTTCCGTTAAGATTTTTCAAATGCTTCCCACCTTAAGTTGAGCGGACTTGATGCTTACTTTTTAAAAATTTAGCTCAGATTTAAATCAAAATTTAAGCAATTTGCACGTGAGCTCACGGAACTTTCCCATTTTTTTCGAGCTGAATCACAGAAAAAGTTTTTCTGATGGTGCTGGTGAATGTCAGAATACCTGAAGGCACATTGCCTTGCTATGTTTTCAGCACTCCAGCAATACATTTGTGTTTTTTTTTCAAATATACACTCTCAAAACAACCCGCAATCGGTTTCTGGAAGGACATTCCAGATAAGTGTGTCAACCATGTGAGTGAAGCCTAACCACACTTATTTCAAGAAGCCAGATGCTCAAGTGAAATCGCTATTTCAAGTAGGTAAAGAGTTTGTTCTTAGATTAAGAAAAGAGGCAGGGGCCATAAGCAGTTTTTTCCATGAGCTCAATGGCAAACATTGCTCAAATTTTCGAAAAGGCATATTATTAAGTCTCATATCAATTTTGGGACAAATGAGCTAAGTCCAACCAACTTTGAGACATATAAGTTTATCGTTAACTTTGGGCATACAAATGATTTTCTTGTAGTAGTACTATCAGTGAATTATATATTTTTTGGTGTCCATGTCGTTCCATAGGTAATCCAAAGGAATTATTATGACATTTGCTTTGATCTTTTTGTGTTTGAGTGGGTGGGATATTTGGCTATTGTACTTAGCTTATGCCTGCCTAGTCACAACCCGAATATTAAGAAGTTGAAATAACAAATTCAGGAAAATCATAGTACACAATTACACGCAAATAACTTACTATTCAACTACGTCAACGAGAATTGAACCAAGGACATTAACTAAAAAAACAGTGCCACACCGTTTGACCATGCATGCAACGGATGACACCTTTTCTTTCATCCAGACACCTTGCTACAATAGTGAATTTTAAGTTCTGAATTGGACTGTACGAGACAGGAGACTCATTAGATCAAATTCAACGGTTGTGATGAGGTGATACCACTTCGCCATCCTACGAAGGCATTAATGTCTAACTGTAATCAAATCCAATGGCGTCGCCGCACCGTGCCATATGTATGGCCCAATCTAGCTCCTCGCGCCGCTATATATTCTGCCGCCCTATGTGTGCATTTGCTCTTTCATGCCTCATCCATATGCCCTGGCCTCGTGCCCTCGCCCCGTGCCACCATGCCTCTCCCATGCGACACCGCCTTGCGCGACACCGCTCCTCGAGTTGCCGAACAACGTCGGAGAACCGCTGCCCGATCGCCGGCATGAGCCCTGCCGCCCCACCATTGACGTGCCACCAAATAACTCATAATACCCTCCCTAACCCTCTCCCATGGGCCATGGTACATCCTGATACATTGTAGTATCTCCAAGAACCATAAAAAACTCATAAGATAGACATATATACCTTCAAGATTCAGCAAAGTGAGATGCAAATTTATAGCAATTTCACATAATATTGATCCTATAGCAAAATCTCAGAGGGCCAGGATCGATGTACCCTATCCGGATTCGGCGGTGCCGGGTATGCTTGGCAGTGGGGACCCTAATTTTGTTTTAAAAATTTTATCTATACCCTTTAACTACAGATATTTATTTCACAGTATATGTGGCTCCATATACGTTCACCAACACATGATGTTCTCACTCTTCACATGCTCTTTTGCAAAATGCTCGTGAAACTTTTAGAAAAAGCAATCAGGTCATTCTTTCTCTCCTCCATCCGCCGAGCCAGTCCTACTCCACGCCCACTCCGAGCACTAACAACCACTAGATAGCCCGAGCTACTATATTCGCTTTATCCTCTCCGGCACGCACAAGATGGGTAAATCGCGATGGACCTAGCCGTCAAGTTACTTCTTCCAACCCCGACAAGCCTAAACTCCTCTTTCCTCTAAAATTCTATAACAACAATCAATTCAAAACATGGTAGCTACGAACTATAGTAAACAGTTAATCAAATGCAGATATGACCGTGTCGGGGCTAACGACCACCACATATGCATGGGCGACTCGTTGTCTGGCAAGGCCACAACGAATGCTACTAAGTCACGAATATTTTCTCACATGCTTATTGGTTTCTTGAAAATAAATGAAGCAATACTGTAAGATCATGTGATTTGACAACGGTTTAATATGTAGTGAGTTTTTGATAAAGGTTTGAGACTAATTAACGGAGTTATGTTTGGAAAGATTTGTTCTTGGAAAAGGTTTGTGTGTGCATTGATGCGCAAGGATCGTGGTCGGCATAGGTCAACGGAAACCGGACTAGGTTCTAAGGAGGAGGTAAGGTCCGAGGTGGTCAAAGAAGGTGCCGTGTGGGCGCGTCCGATAGGATCAAGGTGTATGATCGATGGATGAGAATCATGAGGCGACTTAATGCGGGTGTAGGCGAGAGACAGTCCGCCGGGGGTGTTCGATGCATAAAGGCTTAATGGTTGAGTCGATTGGAGTTAGAGACGGGTTGTAATTATGTGGGCCACTTAATGACGAAACTAAGAGTTAATTTCATGATTAGTGGGCCAGCAGTGTGATACCCTATATAAGACACGTTCTAGTGTTAGAACGTGGCCGGTTTTGTTCGTGGTTGGATATCTAGCTAAAAAGTTAGGGTTTAGTACGTTGTGGTGGTGTCCTCCATGTAGAGAGACTATGAATAATCAATCGAGAAGCAATAGAGGTCAAGATTCTGACAATCTATGGTTTGATTCTAGTTTAATCTCGGTTTTCATCATCCCTTTGGTTTAATAGATCAGTCTTTAAATTCGTTACAATTTTAGGGCTAAATTAATATCGTGATTATTGTAGGGATCAGTTCTAAATAGTCTTAAGAGATTACAGATTAAATTTGGTAATTTTTCGTTTACTGGATCAGAAGTTTAAGATAAAATAGGGTTTGGCATCTGGTGTTCCTCGCTGTTCGCGTACCGCTGGTTGCTGTCGTCGGGATCAGCCACGCGCTCGGCTTGGTCTCTTGGTTCGACTGCGCGCGTTCGGCCTGCTGCTCGATCTGCTAGTTCGTGCTTTGCTCCTGGAATCTGCGCGCACTTCGCTAGCGCGTGTGCTCGGCTTTGCGTGCGCTGTTCGGCTGTAGCGCGTGTGCTTAATTGGCTGGGTTGCATGCTCGCTCGGAAATCCAACTTGTCCAATCCAAAGCACTGTGTAGAGGAAAAATAAAATAAAAAAGAATCAAGGAGCGATCTGTACAGCCGTGTACTGCTTGCTGTTTCTCCTTGGTGTGCTATTTTAGATTATTCTTTAATTGCTAGACGTACACGAAAAGTGGTAGAAAATTGGTCGATTCTTTACTGTTTTCGCCGTGAAGCTTTGGTGCTAGAACATATCTAAATGCTAATATTTATCGAGTGCTAATATTCTAACATTAACCAAGACCATCGATAGACTTTGTGCGGTTGAGATCGATAGAGGTGGAAGTTCCACATCCCACTTAAAACGCAAGGGTTATCTAGCTACAAAACAGTTTAAGTGAATCCGAACTTCCACCTCTCTCGATTTCAACCACACGATGTCCATCTAATGGTGCCGATTGATGTTAGCATATTAGCACTAGATATGTTGCCATTAATCTTGTGTTTATCGATAGCATCCGTATCTATTTAGAGTCGGTACAAATTATTTTCGCTGTGGATAGAGTTTTGGATTGTGAAAAGTAACTGAGTTTTGACTTGGGTCTATTCATCTTTCTAGTCGATCCTACAAATACATCATGTGGTAATGGGAAGTAATAAACCTGTAAAATTCATAACTTTTGAATCTAAATCCAAACAAGTCCGTTCAAATTGCTATTTTCTAAAATCAGGATCTATATTTTAATGAATTTTATTGGATGTTTACTCCTTTCTTCGGCTTATCTTATTTACTTATCTTCTTATTTACTTATAAGTTTAAACCCAAGAGCTTTTCGATAGAAATAAAAGTCCGTTGAGTTTCATTTTGTTTTTGAGAGCTCGAGATGTGGTTTCGAGAATGAAAAAGGGGACTATAAAAGTCAAACCATTTGATTTTTCGATTCAAAATAAGTAGATAAGATAATAAGATAAGTCAAGAGAAGGAACCTTAAGCAGAAAGTAGCTTGAAATTCCTAGTAGATCGAACTTAAATGGACAACCGTGCGTCACCGCCGACTCACTGAACGGTCGGCGAGCCGGTGGAGCAGCACGTCGTTCCACATGTCGATGGGCCCCGGCAGGCACAAGTGAAGGCAGTCGTTGTATTTCTTCGGCAGCCACCTGTTGAAGTGCTCGCCGGCGCATCCTCTGACTTTGAATTAACAAAGTCAGGGACACACAGTAATATGTGTCTGAATCTGTGAACATGATATCAGAACAAAACATCAGAAGATCACCATCAGAAGAAATAAGAACACCAAACAGTTCCGCTTTCGCTGTACAGAGTTATCAGAAATTATCAGTAGCCTACAGCCGATCTATGGCGAAAAGTCAGGAAGGAACGGAACGGTAGAGAAGAGTAAAATCAGAGAATACAAATCCGCTCGCGGCGGGTGGCCGTCGGCGCGCATCATCGTGGCTTTCGTCACGTCCAGCACCCCGAACCTCCTCCCGCTCGTCTCCTCACCCTCCGCACCTCCTCCACCTGCGCCCTCCTCAGCGACCACGCGATGGCCTCCGAGCTGACCTCACCTCCCTCCAATGGCTGCGTCCGGTTGCAGTAGCCGCCGCTGAACCACGAGCCGTGCTCGAAGTGGTCCGGCGTGTAGGTCCGCAGGAACGTGACGAGGCTGCGCTTGCAGTCCTGGCACCCGGCGATGGCCTTCACGGCCCGCCCGACGGCGTAGGCCATGCCGAAGTGGGTGAGGTTGGATTCCCGGCAGTGGACGCAGCCGACGCGGCGGCCGCCCTCCCAGAGGTAGTTGGTGCGGAAGAACCAGTTGCCGCCGGAGATGACGGCGTAGTCGAGCTCCGGCAGGCGGCGCGTCCAGTTGGAGTTGACCCTGTCGAGGTGGACGTTGAAGGAGCCGTGCCACTTGCCGTCGACGACCGGAACGGCGTGCACGAAGAACTCCGTCCACACCGACATGAGCGTGAAGTCGTGCTCGGGAAGTGCCATTTCCGGTCATTCTTGGATGCGTTGCCGGCGTTGGCGTACAAATCCGTGGGCGTCTCGGCCTGCATGAACATGAACCAATGACTGTTTCTTTACTGAAAATCTTTACAACAGTCTAAAAAATATAGTCATCGGACTTGTATATATTTTTCTAATAATAAGAAAATCTCCGTGCTTAACATGAATCAACGATCGTTTCTTTACTGAAAATCTTGGCAACAGTATAATAAACTTTAGTTGTCGAACTTATATATATATATTTTAATAATAAAAAGTTCGTTCCGGTATCTACGCTATAAAATGAACATGGCCTCTAAATCCGACTTGCAATGTCGGACTTGTATATGTACCTGGGACAAGAGGCAGAGGAGGGACTCCATGTGGTTGCGCGCCAGCGAGTCGCCGATGAAGGCGAGCCGCTTCCGGCGGACGAGGTCGAGGAACCTCTCCGGCGAGAACCGCGGCAGGTCGCACCCGTCGGGCTGCCACCGCCAGTAGAGGTAGCCGGGATCCTTGCCGTACTTGGAGGCAGTTCGCGTGGTCCGGCAGCAGTGAGCAGGTCAAGTTGGTGTATACTGGCCCCTCGGCTCCCTCACCCATTTTCCCATCGACATGTCGCACGTGTCCTTAGCTTCTATTCCCGCGCCGCCACCTAAGCATGCACGCAAAAGATAACCATATTTATCAAAGCATACTTTAAATCAAGAATTTGTTGATAAACGGTACGGCACAGTACAGTCAGGCTATTTTATAAAGAATTTGCTGAAGGCACTGTAAGTGAGCAAGAAAGATATCGTTCCAACGACAAGCTAATGTTCCACCGTTAGCGCCAAGTCCACGTGGAAGCTAGCGCACAGCAAGCTACAGAGATATGATAGTAATAACGGAAATGCTGGCCGCCGGGCGTCCGATGCGTGGCGGTGGCCGGGCCCAGCGCTATCGTGGCGTCCGTCACAATTCAATCATTCCGATCCTAATCCGCTAGGCCCACGGGCCATTAATGCTGTCCAAAACAAGTTTCAGCAGGCTAGACATATTGTTACAATAGGCTAAACTAATTGTTGTACTAGGACTAAACAAATTGTTATATTAGACAGACAAAAAATGTTGCAGTACCACAAAATTTTGTTGCATGTGGTGTCGAAAAATGTTGCAGTAGCACAATGTTTTTGTTAGATGATTGTTCCAATATCCTAAACTAATTGTTTTAGCAGGCCAAACATATTGTTCCAATAGGTTACACAAATTGTTTCAGCAGGTTAGACAGATTGTCCCAAATAGGCTAAACTAATTGTTGTACTTGGCTATATATATTGTTTCAATAGGTTAAACCAATTGTTTCATCATGCTAGACATATTGTTGCAATAGGCTAAACTAATTGCTGCACTAGCTAGGCTGAACAAATTATTGCACTAGGTAGACAAAAAATGTTGCAGTACCACAAAATTTTTGTTCACGTGGTGTTGAAAATTGTTGCAGTAGCACAAATTTTTTGTTGCAATAAAAATTTATATAGCAACATTGGTCTTGTTTTGTTCGTAAAAATTAGATGATCGCGTTGATGCAAACGGTTGGTGCATTAGAGCACCCAATCAAAAGTTATGGCCATTATTAAAAAACAAAAGGAATATATGACGACCGCATTGCATCATCACAATATATGTTGGGCGGGAAGGACGGGCGTCCGATGAACGCCGCCGGACGTCTGACGCGTAGTCGCGACCTAGTAATAACCCTCACTTTTGTTATGATCTAGATCGCGTCCGAAGAATTGAGGTAAGAATTGGGAATCATAAGAGAGCGAGAGAGAAGACAGCAGGAGGAAAAAAGAGATAATTAGAGCATCTCAACATCTCCTCTATAATCCCATTATCTATAATACTATTCACCACATTCTCTATAAGACTTTCTTTATTCTCTAAAATTTCTTTACACTTTATATTACATCCTCAAAAACATTCATTCCTCCTGCATCTCCTCTATATGTAAAAAGTCAAATAAACAATTGTCGACGGTTGGGAGTGTGGGCTCCCTGGTGCCAAGCTTACTTGTTGAACTAGGGATCAACGGCCGCCTTTAGCTTTACGGGACGTTCGAGAAGGCGAACTCGATCAAGCAATGGAAGGAGACAATGATTTTTTTACCCTGATTTGGACCTCTCGGAGCAAGGTAAAAGCCCTACGTCCAACGATATAGATATATAAATGTAGAGAAGATGTGTTACAATGGCGCCCAAGCAAGCCCGAGCGGTGAACACCCAGGTTTCTCAAGAGCTAGAGAGGAGAGGAAGCACTCTCAGACGGTGGTTGTGTGTTCTGTGAGTTGCACGTGCGATCTCTCATGTTGTATGCGCTGTTCTCGCGACGCATTTGAGGCTATCTATTTATACATGTACAAAATTATTAATTTTTTGGGTACTATAGCCTATTATCCCGTGGTCCATAAGATGTTCCGCGTCCAAGCGCTATTCCTTGACTAAGGCCGCACTGCACGCCACGTGCCTATCTTTCGGAGTGATGGGGAGAAGCATGGCGATGACAAGAAAACGAACGGGGCGGTGGTGGTAGATTTTTCCAACCCCGCGACGGGACGTAGCAGTGTGATGGACGTTAGCACGACGGGCGCAGAGGAAGCGGAAAACGAGGCCTATCTCGAGCAAATGCGTGTTCCCGGTAGTACTCGAGCAAAGAAATGCCCGAGTGTTGCATCACAGCGGAGCCGGGCGCCGCCGAGAGTAGCGGCCCGTTCGTTCTGAGCAATTCTTTCAGGGTATTTAGGTTATCTCTCCCGAGCAACTCTTTCGGGGCATTAATATTACCGGGATCAGGCTAATTCTTGGGTAATTATGGAAACGTCACTAATCCCCGTCAACAATGTTTTGCAGCTTCTGCTAGAGATGCTCTTACCAGACAGATGTATTCATCGATATTGTCCAACAAGGAACATGGTAGCAATATTTATACCTCAGGTTACATGGCTCACATCAGCCAAAGTAACGGGTCGCAGCCCAGTGACTCATAGGGGAGCAACATACAATGTATAGCCCATTAGCCGAGCATGGCCCTTGCGTCTCTCCCCCCTTAGCGGGAAGCTTGTCTTCAAGCTCCTGAACAACAAAATGACATAGAAGACGGTGCAGATTCTCCCATGAGCTCTAGCATGCAGGTACATTGGACCATTGGCTAGGCCATAATGGATTGCTTTCTTGCCCACTTGAGAAAGTCAAGTTTGGGACACTACTAAATAAACAGCCACCACAACCGGTTCGAACAGGTTTGAACCGCGACTAATGGTCGTGGAAGCATCGAACCGCTTCTAGTGGTGTCTAAAAAGATAAAGAATATTGGGGTATGTGGGATTTGAACCAGGACCTCACCCTCCTCGTGACTCCACGCCACCCAGCTAGCCAACCCACCCACGCTGTTTTGATGAGGTAAGGCAAGCTTTCCTTTTAACAATTCAAAAATGGGGCTCTAGCAATGTTCGTATCTGAACCCTTCTAAAGCCCCTCTAGAAGCGGTTCAGAGTACTAACCCCTTCTGCTTGGGCTTTAGAAGCGGTTCGTGTCCCCAATCTGCCGCTAGAGGTGCTTGGGGTTTAGAAAGGGTTCATGACACGAACCCCTTCGTTGCTTGGGCTTTAGAAGGGTTCAGACATTTAACCGCTTGTAGAGGGTTTTCTAGCATGAACTATTGAACCGCTTGTGTTGTAACTATTAGATTCGTGCGATTGAACTGCTTGTGATGTATCGCTTATGATGCCCTGTTCTCTAGTAGTGGGAGAGAGCTATAGGATATAAGGAAGAGTCATCAATGAGAAAATGTGAGGTCTCATTCGAGCTGACCTAAGCTATTGGTTGTAAAGCGTTCTTTAGTTGTGAAACATGTATCACAGGGTGAATGGTGCAACCATCGGGTAACTTCAACCCATAAACTACAGCTCCGACTTTCAGAATTAAGAATCCGATAAGGCTGGGAATACATAAAGCAAAGTTTTTGAGGAGATCTTCGGATTACTGACTGTTGGGCATATGGTTGCAATTTGATACCCAGTCTCCAATGCCAAAGGAAAGTTCCACCCGTTGTTTATCAGCTTAATGTTTCATATGTTGTTGAGCCTGAGGCACATTATGCTTGATCAACTCTTGCATTGTCGCACGGTCGTATAGCCAAGTGGTGAGATCCTCAAAAGAGCTTGTGCTAGAGTTAGCAATACCAAAACGACGTGGAGCATGACCATATAGCACTTCGAATGGAGATAGTTGCAAGGCAGAATGAAAAGGAGGAATCATACCAAAACTCGATCAGCTTTGAGCTAAGCCATTTAGACCACTTGGTTGGACATGCCTGTGTCATGCACCTTAAGGTCCTGTTTAAGACAGTTCCAATCTCCACCAAAATTGGTGGAGTTGGTGAACATCCTATTCTTAATTTCTGAAATTTATGAGCTAGAGTTATGAAAGACATTGAGGATTTTAGGTGAGTTATCTTATTTATATTTTAAACTAAAAATATAAACTTAAGTCACTTTATTTTAACCTACAAACTCTATGCCTCGAGGTGGAAATTGAAGTTCTGAATGTGTCAAACGGGGCCTAAATATGTCTCGAGACACAGATTTAAACGTTTAAATTGCCCTCCGGTTTGTGGGTGGTAAGCCGAACTCACATGAAGAGAAGTATCAGCTAGCTGGAATAGCTCTTGCCATAAGGTACTAGCGAACACTTAATCTCGGTCGGAGATGACCACACTTGGCAGTCCATGGAGCTTGCAGACATGATTCATGCTTGTGCGATAGAAAGTGTTGTGGAAGGATGAGACAATGGTATGAAATGGCCATATTTTGTTAACTTACGCACGAGGACTATAATTGTATCATAATGCTAGCGACTTAGGGAGGCCTTCAATAAAATTCACGCTAATTTTATGCCAAGCTTGCATCGGAATTGGCAGTGGCGCGTCATAGTCCGGGAGTCTTGGAACGATCCGATTTGGCTTTGCTAACCTGTGGTGCAGTTAGAAATGAATTTAATGACGTCTTGTTTGTGGCCAGGCCAAGCAAAGAGAGATTTCAATTTGTTGTATTTAACAGTGATGCCACTGTGACCTCCAAGACCACTCACATGGAGAGAAAGTGAAGATAGCTTAGTGAGCCTTTGTAATGGATCCTAGCCACTCTCCTGTTGCAACGAATTAAAGTATTTTTTATTGGGGATTGATAATGCTTGTACGTGTGCTAAAATGTTTTTACATAGACGCTCAATGATATGGCAACATTCTCTCCCTAAGCACATGTGTACAGGCACTTTGCACTGCACATCCTTCATGCAACAGCTTACTCGGTTAGGTGCATGACAGATCATAAATTACCCTAATGAACATTTCTAAGATGTTTGAATATATGTTTACTTTCCACGGAATTTACCATCAAACACTACTAGAAAACAAGGCATCACAAGCGGTACATCACAAGCGGTTCGATGCATGCGCTTCTAATACTTGCAACATAAGCGGTTCAATAGTTCAATCCAGAAAACCCCCTCTAGAAGCGATTTGTAATACGAACCCCTTCTAAAGCCCAAGCAACTGAAGGAGTTTGTGTCACGAACCCTTTCTAAAGCCCCCGCCTCTAGCAATGGGGGGACACGAACCCTTCTAAACGAACCGCTTCTAGAGGGGCTTTAGAAGGGTTCAGATATTTAACCGCTGCTAGAGGCCCATTTTTCGAATTGTTAAAAGGAAATCTTGCCTTATCTTATCAAAGAGCACGCGTGGGTGGGTTGGCTAGCTGGGTGAGGTGTGGGTCACGAGGAGGGGTGAGGTCCTAGGTTCGAATCCCACGTACCCCAATATTCTTTACCTTTTTAGACACCACTAGAACCGGTTCGTAGAACCACTTCTATTGCTCCCACGAGCATCAGTCGAGGTTGCTTAGAAGCGGTTATATAACCGCTTCTAGAGGCTTTTGAACCTGTTGAGAAGTTCAAATCTGCAGTAGTGAAAGTGCATTGTTTCATACGCAATTGAAAGAGATTATCATGAGCTTTGCTTTGATCTTTGGGTGATTTGATAAATGCCACTACAAAATTATAAGTTTAGAAATTCATCATTAATGTGTCAATGACATATGGCATCTGGATCTACATGCCATATAACATATAGTGACAATTCTCTAATTCCATAACTCTACAGTGGCATATATCCAATTAACCCTTGATCCTTTTGTTTTGTCTCGGTAGGACAACGGGGTTAAAGTACAATTCTCCTATAGATGTCTTACTAGTCACGAACCACATCTCAAGATTACAAATATAATAGGGTTAATTAGATAGATTCCACTGAAAAGTTCAAAAATAAGATATTTGCCACCATATAGTGCATATTTATAAATTTGCATTATAAAACCATGGAAACTAATAAATGCCACTCTTGTACACTTTTTAGTAATATGGGATATGTACATACGAATTGGACCATTTCGCCTCATATTGTACCTCCTTCTTCTTCTTCCTCTCTTCCTCTCTCTCGCCCAACGGTGCTCTCCACCTACAGCCGTTGACAAGTTAAGATCTTGACCACTGCTAGAGTCCTGTCCCGCTTTGTTTGAGCTTCACCGAAGGCTTTGGATGCACTAGATCTCGATGGGAGAGGTAGTAGCCGCTATTGCTCGAGCCCACGCCACTGAGTTTGGAGGGGAGAGGTGGTAGTGGCTTCTGCTTGAGTGCCACTATATCTGGGAGGGAAATGGATGTGTAGGGAAGGAGGAGAGTGAGGGTCGTCGCCACGACCTCGCCAGTGGGCCATGTGGTGGGTATCTGTGTCACTATGGATGGCGAAGGCGTGGAGTCAACAATGACCAATGTAGATCGATGGAGAAGGAGACTTGGTGACACTAGTCCTACAGAGAGAAGGGTCCCTCTAGAGGGAGAAGATGGAGAGGAAAGAGACCATAGCGATGGGCTGGTCACCGGTCGACAGAGTGTCGCCGACGTCGGCGAGTGGGCATGCGGGGTGGCCCCAACCCCTACCTTTCCCTAGTTCTTCTTGGGAAGAAGTCGAGACGGGGGAGAGAGCTAGATAACTTGAGAGAGAAAGAGGGAGGTGGATGGAGGCCATGAGAGAGAGCGATGGAGGATGAAGAAGATGAATGGAGGAAGAAGATGAGGGATGGAGGAAGGAGGAGGTAGAAGATGAGGGCAAAACCATAGTTTAGGAAATATGGGCTAGGGATACAGTGAAAGGTGCCAAGTGGTGTCCTTACTTGTATTTTTATAAATTGCCAAGTTTTATAATGGTAAATTTATAAATACCGGCTTTGCAATGGCAATCCTCACATTTGCAAACTTTGTAGTGTCATCTATCCAGCAAACTCAAATATAGTATCATTGTGAAAAATACACACAAATAAAAAATTTAACGATGATTAGTGAGGATGAAACCATGGATATGGACAAAAAAGACTGCCACACAGTTCGACCATGCAAAGGATGGCACTTTTGCTTTCATCCAAACAAACAAACAATGACCAGTTGAGTTTTAAGATCTGAGTTGGACATTAGGGGTGCATTTACGACATTCATACTTCAAGATTAATTTGGTGAAGCGATATGGAAATTTCACACGGATTTCACATTAACTGTTAGATGGTGCTGTAAAGTAGTACAATGGAGGATATACTTTCGAAGGGCCAGGACCAGGATGTACCTTGCCCCGTCGATGTGCTCGCTGTTGGCCAACCGAGCTGCGAAATGGAGCGCACGCCGCCGGTCAGGCCGACCAGGATCACTAACGCCGGCGACGCAACGAGGCAGATCGCAAGCAGCCCAGCTTTGTTTCTTGCGAACCGCCGCCTCTGCTTCTTGTCCTCGCCGGTGTTGAGGGCTCCGCTGGATGTGCAGCCTTCTCGACGGCGTGATGGCGATGCTGCGGCGTGAGCTTGCTTCTGCCAGTGCCCACATCTCTCCATGCTTTCTTGTGGGTCGATTAGGAACCCATACAAACCACTACTAGAGATATAAGATCACGAGGGCACATCATTTATTATAACCCTTGTGATAGTGCCATCACAAGAGGTTCAAAGCTTCGGTTTTACAAGGGGTTCGTGTCCTGAACCGCTTATAAAAGTCTAGTTTTTGAAATGCTAAAAGGAAAGCTTGCCTTATCTCATCAGAGAGCATGCGTGGAATGAGTTGGCTAGCAGGGTGGGGTGTGGGTCACGAGAAAGGTGAGGTCCTAGGTTCGAATCCCACTCCTCCCCAAAAATTAATTCTTTTTAACCGGTACTCAAGAAGGCTACAAGCGGATATAAAACCGCTTGTGATGACCTATGCTACAAGCGGATATAAAACCGCTTGTAATGACCTAGAGAGCATCAGTAGCGATTGCTTACAAGCGGTTTCAAAAGCGCTTGTAAAAGTGGTTTGGAACCGCTTGTAAAAACCAAATCGCTGGTAGTGAATATTAAGAAGGTGCCTTTGAAATCTCATTGTTGTCAATTGTACAATGGAGCCATTTATTCACCCAAAGATTGGAGACCTTTGGGGTGGGACAGTTATTTCTGAATTGTATCCTAATGGCAAATCCTCGCATGCCATCTTTGAGTGGCAGATCATCGGTTATTTCTTGGTTGTTTCCAGCTAACTAGAAGCATTTACACCAACTTTCAAGGATCTTGTGTCAAGCATTAAAGCTCACTGACAACAAAGACTCAAAAAGTTTGTAACCGTCCATTTAAAGCGGATGCGTTGTTCTTGTTTTCCTCACCTTTCACTCCAGCAGCAACTGTTGATTTTTTTTTGGAGAAAATTGATTATTTGTCACCGTTGAAAACACTGGACTTCGAGGATTTACCACTCATAAAATTTGGGTTGGTGAAATGATACTCCTAACATCACAATCTCTACGGTTAATTTGTCACTCCTCTCCAATTTCAGCCTGTACTACTTTCTTTTTACCAAAATAGACATGCGAATTGTCTGTTTTGCCCTTACTCTGTAGTGCGCAGTCTGTATGTCTAATAATCAACCAAACTCAGTTTATTTGGATACGGGAGGAAAAAATATAAACATGTTACAGAAAGAAATTTTCTACATCATTTCCGTTAGACCATGGCAAGCCATGACCCCTCCTAGCACGCACGAACAGGCAGTAGCAGCGCCAATGCAAAGAAAGGAGGGATGGAGAAAGATGTGGTCTTGTTTCAACTGATGGGTGATGTCACATAATATTTGATGCCAAAATTTATATATATTAATAGAACAAATTTACACATTACTAATTTTGTGTGTCTAGAAATTTATACAAACATTTGGCACCATACTGCATGTCAGAACCGGGGCATAATGATCATCATTAGTATCATTAGCCCAATATGCTGGTCAAAGGGTTTGACCGATGAAAGTGGAATAAATAAAATAGGGCAAAAATAAGTAGTGGCAAAACAAGATATCTGCTTATGCAGTGGCAAGTCCGATATTGCATAACTTTATAGTAACACAAACAAAATTTTCCTTAGATAAATGCCACTCCCGTACACTTATTAGCAAGATGGGATATGCATATACAAAATTGAACTATTCTACCTTCATATTCTACCTCCTTCTTCCCCTCTCTTCCTCTCTCTCACTCTCACTGACCGAGCAAAGGTTTCCACGCACAACCGTTGACAAGTTGCGCCCAGGTCATCGCTAGTATCCCATCTTGCTCCACTTGAGCTTCGCCTCATGTCACTAAAGGTTCGCATGCACCAGATCTAGAGAGGAGAGGTGGTAGCCACTATTACTCAAGCGATACCGATGAATCTGGAGGGAGAGGTGGTGGTGGCTTCTGACGGACGCCACTAGATCTAGAGGCGAGAGATGCCAATAGATGTGTAGGAAAGAAGGAGAGGAAGGGTCTGCTTGAGCTTGCCGCTGGGCCATGCGGTAGGAGTTGGTGTCACGATAGATGATGGAGGAGGTGTGGAGTCAATGACTGCTAGTGGCCAATGTAGATCAATGGAGAAGGAGGCATAGCGCCAATCCTCGAGAAAGGAAGGGACCCAAGAAGGAGAAGGAGAAGAGAGAGACCACCATGGTGGGCCGGTCATTGGTGAGGGTCGTCGGCGTTAGCGTAGTAGTGTGTGGTGTCTCCAACCTCCTATTCTTTCTCTAGTTCTTTCTAGGAGAAAAGCGAGAGGGAGAGAGAAAGAGGGACGTGGATGGAGGCCGTGGAGAGAGATGGAGTAAGGAGATGAATGGAGGAAGAAGGAGAAAGTTGAAGATGGGGCAAAAAACCATCCTGTTTGCTAAATATGGCTCGGGGATATGGTGAAAAGCGCTAGGTAGCGTCCATAATTGTATTTTCACAATTTATAAAGTTCTATAATGACAAGTTTATAAATACAGATTTGCATATATAGGACCGAGACCGCATATACCTTGTATTATAAATGCCTCCCCCATGCGAGGAGGGAGAAGGGATCCACATTGAGATAAATTTCATCGCAATAACACGAACACTCACGTGCAACTGAAGTAGAGTTATTATCTCTTTCCGAGAGGCCCAAGCCAAGATAAATCTTCATGCCTAATTTGTTTCCCATCTCGCCGAAGTCTATACATCTACCACAAAAGCCATTTGGTAGAAAGGATATTTGATCCTTTAATCAACAAGTACTCTCGGGAAACCTGTTTCCCAATCTTTGATCGCGATGCCGTCCGTGGGGATTCGACCGTCCTTTGTGAAGGAATCTCAAGATGTCGAGTTTTGAGAACTCACATGTCTACCGTGCTCTCGTTGATCGCCAAGGCACAAGCTTGAGTACGTGAAATATCGCCCACTATAATTTGTGAACACGTAAGGGCTCTACCCTTTGATAAGTGACCATCCTTCGCACAAGGACATCCCGCTTCTCCCATGTTCTTGATGTCGGGATGTGTTTCAGGCGGCTGAGGGCTTTTACTCGGAGCTTCTATAGCTTTCACCAGCGTGCACGGCTATGTCAGAAGACCAAGGGACGAACAAACATGGATTGCTAGACTCGTCTCTATCAGGGTTCAGTCTACATAAGTTGATTCTCATCGCAAACAGACACCCATATGGCTGACCTTACAGGCCATGCAATCTGTGCACGATCAATCATATGTCACTCGGGCATACGATTGCATGCTTTTCCCTTCTGGTGGCCGATCTCATGCTCACTTCTTAGGTGCATGGCCCTGGTCACCGGGGGGATAGGATCGCGCAAGCTCTATCTCGACCGTCATGGATGAGTATGGGTGGACGAGATTCCTTCCATCCGATGGTTGGTTCGCACCACGACAAGTCGAGCAACCAACGAAACTCCGTTTCAGCTTGTTTACAGTGCAGATGTCATCTTGCTCGCCGATGTTCCATTGGGTTCTCCAAGGGTCAATCTGGTCGATGACACCGACCAAGAGGAAGAACGTCTTCTCGACCTCGACCTCTTGGAGGCTACACACAACCGAGCATTGTTTCACTTCGTCTCTTACTTACAAGCTCTTCTTAATCATGCGGCGAAGTTGGTTCAACCACGGGTTTTGTAGGTTAGCGATCTTGCCCTACAAAGAATCCAGGATGTAACGAAAGCCAACAAGCTATCCCTATGCTATGAAGGTCTTTACACGTTTGTTTTAGCAACACGCCCAGGGGCTGTACACCTAGCAATGGAAGATGGTCACGAGTTCACTAGCACTTGATATATTGACCAGTTTCGCAAGTTCCATGGGTAATCTCTTGACCTTCTTTTCATTATAATATTTTGCTTTTTCCTAAATCTCAGACTCTTTCTGCTCTCATTTAGTGACCATGAGTGTCCAGAGATTTTTCCTAGTTAGCCGAGCAAGACTCGCACAGAGGCAACCCGAGCTCAAAACGACACAAAATTTTGAGCAGCAAGAGTCAACACTTTGACCTTTTGCTAGTTTTGGCCGATGTGTGACAATAAAACATGGTAATTAAGGATATAACACACATTTTGACTCTGCGTTCGCCATCAAGGGATTATGCCTAAATAAGTCGATATCCATCGCACACATGCCTTCTTTGGTCGGTTCAAGAACCCAATTCGGTTAACGTGTACGTATCCTACAATCGAAATGTCACATACTCGCACGTTGTCCTTCCCTATTGTGAAGTCTTTGCTCGCAACTTAGGAGCACGGGCTAGAAAATTGAGAGGATTAGGCCTACGCGTGATTTCAATCTCCTTAAGTGTCCTAGCCCATGCTCGCAACATAGGGGCATGCGGCTCAGGCACCTACATGGTACAATTGCGTCCAACTCTTTTGTGACTAAGCTCGGCTAGGAGTAGGGTCGCACTACCATGACTTTCATCAAAAATCAACTCCTATCGCATGTTCTATTCCTAATGTGTGTTCATTTTGCTTGTCTTGCAGGAACAAGAAAGATGTTAAGGTAAAAATGACTTGTTTCATTACTTAATGAGTTTTTGTAGGAATAAAATTACTAGAACTAGAGACATCTACAATAAGGAGAGGTCACAAGCTCTCGGTCAAGTTCTCCTATTCGAGGGGCTGAGAGTCTCTCCCTTATGTCGTTGAGCTCACGTTAAAGCTTCAAAACTTGGATCCAAGCTTCACGCCCCTCCTGGGCCTCGAGGTGTAGTCATTTCGTTGCCTCTTGACCCTCCTCGGCCTACTCTAAGGCTTCCTGAGTGGCCTTGGTAAGCTTTCCTATCTTGGCCTCCAAGGATTCAGGATGGGCACACTCCTGCTCTAGCGTGACGTTGATCTTCTAGTTCTCTACTAGTAACCCTTGTGCGCGCATCTCCAGCCTTTTGACTTTGGCCTCGAGCCAGGCCTCAAACCCGGAGAGACGCTGCTCCAAGTCATTGATATGAGCTTCTTGCTCGTCCCGGTCCCTGGCGACTTCATCAGGGACAACAGTGCAGGCTGTGAAATCGACACAGGTGTCCTCCACCAGCAGCAAAAGCGTGGCGAAGGGATCATCCTTAGCCGCTTCCAGGTAAGGGCGTTCTCCGTCGCCAGCTCGGGCATCTTGAGCATCCTGCATGCTCCATGCTTGGGGGCTCCCAAGCATCCTGCATGCTTGGGGGCTGTTCGATGTCCTTTAAGGAAGAAACGTATGGTCCTCCCGAGAGAGAGTTCCTATAGAGGCCCCTCTGCGTTGTCCCGAGCATATTTTTATTATGATTAGTGGTTTAAGCTTGTTCCTGAGCATATATTCCTCAGATAGGGTGGGCGTAGCTCATGCTCGGTGGTTTAAGCTTATTTCCAAGCATGCCTTGCTTGGATGAGGTGTTATTGATCCAGTCTGGTTTAAGCTCGTTCCTGAACATGGCTTGCTCGGATGAGGTAGCAGTGCTTCGCTACCATTTTTCAATCTCTTCTTCAAGTTTTTAGGCTCAAAAAGAAGGCCTGACCAAATAGCTTTCTACTTGAGCCTCAGGGGCTAGCTGTCGGGAATTGGATATAATACCCTGACAGCTAGGTCCTATGCACGACCTATCCTTAGGGTGTGTACTCAGGAAAGGATAAGGTGAATATGACAAGCTTGGATTAATGACTCTGATCTGACTCCAACTTTGGTGCTCATGAGTGGGCCTCTTTACTCATGAGCCCTTATGCGGGTCATCCTAGACCTCAAGGGATGTTTCGAGGCGATCGGCCGGTGCACTCTTAACCGTCTTTGAGTCCTTCGATATGCAAAGACCAAGGCCTTCCAAATATGGACATTCCTTTGAAGATATATTTGTAGATATGGTAGGATTCTCGAGTTATCTAGATAAATTTCATTGCAATAATCGGACTTGAATTGTGTATAGGACTTGAACTGTATACCTTGTACCATAAATACCTCCCTATGGGAGGGGAGGAGGATCTACATCGAGATCAATTTCATTGCAATAACACAATCGCCACGTCCGATGAAATAAAGTTATTATATCTTTTCGAGAGGCCGAATCAGATAAATCTTCGTGTATAGCCATCTCGGCGAATCTATACATCTACGACAAAAGCCCTTGGTAGAAAGGGCATGCTTGATGCCTCAGCCAACAAGTAATTAAACTCGGTAGTAAACCTGTTTCCAATCATCGACACATGCCGTATATATTTATGTATCAAATTTATATATGAGTCGAGATTGTAGCTAAAGAACCAGCTATAACTAATAGTTTTGTTCGCTTGAACAAAACAAACAGAGTAGCTATCTTGGCGCTGGCACATATATTCATGTTGGTATGCATGCAGATATGCTCGCTGGCTGGTTTGGAGCTCATAGTGGCAGCAGTTGGCTGGGCAATAGGTAGGTGCATAGCAACAACACATTTACATGCAAATGTATGAGTGGAGCAGCAGACTGGATAGCCTTAATGAGCTGATGGGCCAATGATTTGATATGGTGGGTTGAGGAAAAAATGAGGAAAGCCATCTCATACGCTCTAGACTTGCGCGCAGAGAATAATACCACCTCGCAAGATACGGTGAGGTGCTTATATCACATGGGTAAAGTTGCATGATATCTACATAGTGTATACTCAGGTTTGTATAGCCGTGTCCATGTAAATGGACAACTTAGAAAAATTTGTGTCATACTTGTGTTTGTGTTTTGTAAAGTGATTCAGGTCAAATAGATGTATGTACTTAGAAAAATTGTCTATGCGCGGATGGGTTTGGCAAATGATCACGAAGGGCCAGGTTTCCATCAGATCCATGTTTGCGTGGGAACTGAGAATCATGAGATGTAACACATTAGCAGCGCCAGTTCCAATGATGAATTGATTATGAGAAAAACTAACCAACAATACCCCGTTACGTGGCTTGCATCAGATATGTATCTTTTCTACTTTATGACTTCACAATTTCATATCTATTTCATACAAACTCTGTTTAACCAAAATAAAATTCATAATACATCAATATTTAAAGTTTCATAATTTTATAGATATATTTATTTTCCTTTTTTTGTTTTTAGAAGTATTTTTTTACTCGGTTATGCTTTTTGACAAGTATTCGCTTTTCATAGTAAAGGTTTCTAAGAAGTGGTTCACCTAGATAGAAAGATGGTTCACCTAGATAGAAAGATTTGTGGAGAATTTGTATCCAATATTGATGGTACTTGATACTTGACGATACCTTGGTATACTCAATAATGCCTATAAGACGATACCTATTACTTGGTGATACCTGATGCTTGATGATACCTAATGCTAGGGGATATCCTACCTGATACTCGATGATACCCGATGCTATGCTATACCTCAACGATGCCCCGATACTCTATAATACTTGATGCTCGGCAGTATCCACCCAGACTAACGATACTTGACTAGATACTCGATGTTACCCGATGCTCGATGATGCCGATGATACCTAGCCCAATACTCAATAATACCCGACTCGACGCTCGATGATACCCGATATGATACTTTATTATACTTGATACCAGACCTAATACTCGATGATATCCATCCCGATGCTGACGATACTTATGATACCTTCCCGATATCTACTTGATGCTTGATGATACTTGTGTAACACCCTAGCCGGTCCTGAGCCTAGAATGCTACCAATATAATGTACCTCTCTAAATTTCGACAACATTTTGCCTAAAAACTATACATCCACACACAAGCATCATATACAATATATCAACATATAATTTTTCCATTCTCAAAACAGCTATGTAAGCATCATTTTGGACCCACATTTCCAAGAAGTAACCTTGTTGGAACCTACCTAGATGAAGTTGGACAACAGTTCTTATATCACCCATGGGCCAAAGTTTCGAAGTACAAGCCACAACTACAAGCTTATCTATATACAAGACCCTTACATCGAACTTAACTAAGTTGGCATCCAAAAGGAACCTAGATCACTTGTTTAGCTCAAATCATTAAAGTGATCATGGTTTTGGTATAGTGAGCAAAAGTGATGTGCTATGCCCTTTCCTATGCATGTTGGCTTCACGGCTTACCAAAAAAACATGAATAAACAAGCGTGAGTCCAAGACTTAGCGGTACATAACATAATGAAAGACAAGCAATTATATGATCAATATCATCAATAGTACACGCTCATTTAATTGACATCATTGGAAAGCTTTCATACTCATGTTTATGCCATGCTTATGTCTATTTCATCTCTTCATGCACATCTCATCACATAGCCTATCCTAGTATACCGGTGCACACTGTCAATGCCACCTCGCATACTCTCTAGCTCGTGGAGGTGCCTACATAAGTAGGTCTTTCGCACTCTATCCCGTGGAGGCATCTACATGAGTAGATTCTCATGTCTACCGAAGTAGACAATCTCATCATTGATATGGTCATGCTCATGCTCATAATGCAAATGCGATGCAAATGCATGAGTTTCAAACTGACATATGCATATCCGTCATGAAGGTTTACCCAGATCATACATCTTTCAAGGTTCCATTATCAACATGTAATTAATGATTCAATGAGAGGTAGAAAGCAACATTTCATACCAATGCTATTCCATTGTATTTCCATCTTTCATTTTCATCATGCCACATTAGCTTAATTCAAGCAGTAATCTAGATAACAAAGAAATCAAGTAGTTATCATCAATATCCGTCATAATATTATGTACTTGCCTCTTATACCAAGTGAAGTGGAGGGATAAGACGACGCCGACCTTGAGCTGGATCCACCTACCCATCAAACATTCATATTCAACCATACCGATACATTGTCAAGCATCAAGCAAAATTAACTTTAACCATCTAGTTCTTAGTCTCCTAGGTCATAAAAATTTACCCTACAATCACCACATCATTTGTCCTCTAGATTATTCATTAACCAAACCAAATTAGCATTAACATAATTCAAATCTTGCTACGACAATAAACAGGACAACAGCACCAAAAGGTCATAACTCCCAAACCATTGACCCAAATTGCATGTTCCAGGACTCTAGGGAAAAGTAGAAACATAATCTACATTTTCCGTCATACGACCCAACTCTGAATCTCAACATAAGCACCTCGATTTCACATAGAAAATAGAAACATAATCTGCATTTTCCATCATACGACCTAACTCTGAATCTCAACATAAGCACCTCGATTTCGCGTCATAACCTGCTGCATAGACTATTCCACCTTCTAGTCTTAAAATCCAATCCTAGGGTTTAGAGGTTCTCACAAATTGCATCCTAAACATCACATAGATGGCAAAATGATAGGGAATAACATCACAATATACAACACCCCAAATCTTGGTGCAGCCAAACCCGAGGTTTTTCCCCTCCTCTTCTTCGTTCTCTTCTTCTTCTTCCTTCTTTCTCCCTCCTTCCTCTAGCTCCCCCTCCCTTCCTGGCCGCACCCTTCTGTTTCTCTTCCCCTTCTCCTCCCTTGTGTAGGGTGCCCTAGGGCAGAGCAGCAGCAGCAGTTGAGGAGAGGGGCAGCCGGCCTAGGCAAGGGGTAGAGAGGGATGGGGCCGACCGATTTTGGGCATCGATGGTCGAAGGCGATGAGCTTCGATGAGAGGCGGCGCTGGGTGGCGACAGTAGCACGGGGAGGAAGGAGACGAGCAGGATGCAGAAGCATCGAGGTGGGTGGGGAGATCGATCCCCCTCTTTGATCTTTTTTTTTGTTGGGGGGGGGGGGGGAGGAGGTCAGCTGGGCTAGGCTGTCTTTTCAAAGCGCAAACAAGTTATTACAATGTGATAATTCATTATATCTAATAGCCCACGGTACTTGATACTCGAAAGTACCCGATACATGAAGATACCTTTTACTTAACAAAATCTACCTGATGGTGGATGGTACCTACTTTATATTTGATCATACATGATACTCAATGATATTTAATACTTGCTAATACCTAATACATAGCGATACTTACCTAATACCTAATGATATAAAATATTAGTTCGATGATATCTGATATTTGGCAATACACGATACTACATAATATTCAACCCAATACTTGACGATACTCCGTCTCGGTACTCAACGATACTTACTGATGATACACAAATTCTCAACGACACCTGATACTGGATGATACTTTGATATTCTAATGTACCCCTACTTCACAGCATTTCGATGCTCGATCAAACCCCGGGTACTTATTGATAACCCTATGATTAATAAATACCCAATAGTTGTTGATACCTGATATTATATGATACCTGATACTCAACGATATCCGGTATTGAACGATACTTGCTTGCTGGTGATACTCGATACAACAATACATAATAGTCAACGATATTTTGATGCTCGAGTATCCCTGATTCGATGATGCGCAATTGTAAAGAAAAAGAAGCAAGAAAGAAACACAACCCGATAGGTTCACTTCTTATCACCCCATGGAGCGAGCCCACCTAACAGTAGCAAACAAAGCAACACAGTTTGCCAAGCGAGTCCTATCCCGTTGCATGGGATCCCAACAGGATATCGTATTGTAACATCACCTATTGATTATTTATGCCGGTTCTTATACTATATAAAATTGTTATTAAATTCTTGCAGAGTACAATTTATTCATATTAACACTTGCGTTGTTGAACATATTCAAATGACACTTGCGGGTTACGGCGAGAAAGTTGATTATTAGGGTTGTTATCATCAGTCAATTGTCCGTAGCTAGGCAAAAGCACATTCACTGGATTTTGGTGCCTTTGACATGACACATCATATATTTGTCTCCGCTGTTTACCTTTGATATATGAACTATTTGGGCAGACGGTTGTCTTGTTTAACGTAACTCGTATCGTAAGACTTATGTTCAAACTTCTGATTATAACAATGTTGCAACGGTGCGCTAGCTGGGGACTGATCTGGGACTAGCACGATATAAACATGGGAAAATCCAATGCATATGTACATGCTCAAATCGAAATCTTGGCAAGCAAAATTTTTTTGGGGAAATCCAATTTGATAATTATCAAATTATAAAGCAAGTTCTGTAACTTCATACTTGGACTGAACCAACACAAGCCGTTGCATACTCAAATAGAAACTCGCATGTACATGTAGCTCCATGCAAGCTAGCGATCATTAGATCCGCTATAAGATTTATGCTTAGCTCCAACTCTTTCTCAAATGTGTTTTTGCAAAAAGTTTATAAGAAAAAAATCCACTCCTCCTTACTCTCCTCCTCCTCTCTCCTCTCTACTTCGGCCGGGCCCGAGCAGGCTCGCCTCCAGGGATGGCACTGCCGCGACCACCACACCTAGCTTATGACTATGCCAGCACCGCTGGAGCCACCACACCATCCCTAGCCACCCCGTTAGCACTCCAGTGTATTTAAGGGAGAGTGGGAGATAAGCATAAATCTTATAGCAAATCCAATGGTTACTAGGACGCATGGAGCTGCATGTACTTGGGAGAAAACTTCTCTCCATAGCCGAATCACCGCACGGGGAGTGGCGTCGAGATCTCGGAGAGCTTCTGGAGCAGCACGTCGTTCCACATGTCGACGGGCCCCGGAAGGCACCAGTGCAGGCAGTCGTTGGCGTTCCTTACCCACCTCTTGTCGTAGTGCCCGCCGGGGTGCCCGTCGGCGCGCAGCATCATGGCCTTCGTCACGTCCAGCACCCCGAACCTCTTCCTCCCGCCGCTCGTCTCCCTCACCCTCCTTACCTCCTCGCTCTGCACCCTCCTCAGCTCCCACCCTATGCTTCCCAGGGTCACCTCCCGCTCATCCAATGGCTGCGTCCGGTTGCAGTAGCCGCCGCTGAACCACGAGCCGTGCTCGAAGTGGTCCGGCGTGTAGGTCCGCAGGAACGCGACGAGGCTGCTCTTGCAGTCCTGGCACCGGGCGATGCCCTCGACGGCCGCCCTCACGACGCGGCGGACGGCGTAGGCGATGCCCAAGTCGGCGACGTTCGCCTCGCGGCAGTTGACGCAGCCGACGCGGCGTCCGCCCTCCCAGAGGTAGTTGACGCGGAAGAACCAGTTGCCGCCGGAGATGACGGCGTAGTCCAGCTCTGGCAGGCGGCGTGTCCAGTTGGTGCTGAGCTTGTCGAGGTGGATGTCGAAGGAGGCCGTGGGCTTGCCGTCGGCGTCGACGACCGGGACGGCGTGCGCGTAGAACTCCGTCCACATCGCCATGAGCGTGAAGTTATGCGCGGGGAAGTGCCATGTCCGGAACTTGTCGAACACGTCGGAGTACACGTCCGTCGGCGTCTCGGCCTGCACGGACATCACCGCCGGCGGGTTATCGTTCTTCACTGCAATCTCGACGAGCACCTACAGCTGCTGCTAGTGCTTAGCGCACGCACGCACCTGAGACAAGAGGCAGAGCAGGGAGTCCATCTGGTTGCGCGCCAGCGAGTCGCCGATGAAGGCAAGCCGCTTCCCGCGGACGACGTCGAGGAACCGCGCCGGCGCAAACCGCGGCAGCTCGCACCCGTCGGGCTGCCACCGCCAGAAGAGGTGGCCAGGATCCTTGCCGTACTTCTGGCAGTTCTTGAAGTCCGGCAGCGTCGGGCACGTCAGGTTCGTGTAGACCGGCCCTTTCGTCTCCCTCACCCATTTCCCCATGGAGATGTCGCATTTCTCCTCCTCCTGCATGCCTGCCACACCTAAGCATCATCAAGCACTGAAACACATGCTCAGTACTCGATCAGTAGTCAGTACATCACTGTGAAATGCACTTGGATCAGCTGTGCTTGGAGCAGGAGCTTCTGCGGCCAATGAGGTCGCCGACGGCAAGGAGATGTCCGCCGCCGCTGGCGTGCTCTCTTCATCACCTGGACCGTCATCTCCTGGCATCGCAGGGCTCATGTCGAGCGCCGTGAGCAGGGAGCTCTGCGACGAAGCGTCGCCGTCGATCGCGGCCGCCGCGCTGAAGCTGTGCGACGAGTACAGGATGGAGAAGGCGAAGACGGTGGAGAGCACCAGCAGGAGCAGCAGCGACGACTTGATGTTCCGCTGCGCCACGACGCCCCACTCGCTGCCGCTGCAGCTGCTGTGAAGCAGCCTTGGGCTACCAGCGGCGTTGCTCGAGGAAGGAGACGGAGGAAGAGGCGCCATGGTAACCTCTTCAAAACCTACTTGCACGTTGCAACGTTCGTGATGATACCGATATATACGTACTAATGCTCCTAGGCAGGCAAGCTTTTGAAGGATGTGTCAATGGTTTCTGGCTGTACGGAGGGATATGAATCATATGATTGATCAGCTGTTGCAGGAATGTTTTGGTCACTTTTGGTAAGCCTAATTCGTAGAGGGTTGGCATGGGTAGTGAACTAGTCATGCTATAGTAGCTCACCAAACACCATGCTAGTATAGCAAGTATTTGCTTGGGCTCTTGGGTTTGAGTAATTAATTAATTAGCCCTTTCTGCCTTACCAGAGTTAGTGTTAGGGCACTTCTAGTATAATGACATTAGCTGATGTTAAGACTAAACTAGAATGGATTGCTGATGTGGAGAGGTAATTAGTTATGAGAGAGAGCGAGATCGATAGACAGAGACATAGCATGCATAGTTATTTCATAAGAAACGATGGAAACAAGACAAAGACAATCATACATGGTTTCTATTGGGAGAAAAATATATAGAAAGTGAGTAAAGAAGAAACTAAGATGCAATTTTTTAGAATGTTTGTATACAGTTGTTTCCATATGATGTGGTATCTATAGAAATAATTTGTACAAAAAGTGCACTGGGAGTGCCTAGCACAGCTTCTGACTTTTGTACGCACCTTGTTTTGGGTGATTTGGTGATACTAATTTGGGCCGCCCATGTTTGATCAAATGGCGAACGACTGCCAAAACTAGATCGTGAAAGATATGTGCCATCCCAAAATGGTTGGTTCTCTTGGGATTTATTGTAATATAGGGCCTTCCATGGAAATTAGCAGCTCGGCCGGTCCTGTCCTGCCCTGTCCTTTGCAAAAAAAAAAAAAAATATTTCGAGCAACGTCCTTTGCAAATCTTCGTTATACCATGATTATTCAGGAAAGAATTTGCCATGATTGTTCATAGGAAAAAAAAAGTCTGCTGTAAAGTAGAATGGCTTAATAATTTAGACCGACTTCTTTTGTTTTTGCTCTTTATTACATATCACTTGTAATTACTGTTTCTTTATAACTACAAGTGGCTCCTTGCCTACTGTTTTTCGTTAAAAAATATTGGTTATGCAAAATTTAATCGGGTGGCATTCCTTCGCGCAAACCCTGGCAAATGACACTTCTCTTTCAGGCTAGGCAACTGGGGAGTTACATGGATAGGCATTCCCTAAAGTGGAGTAAGAATCCGAATTCAACATGCACTCGTCTAGAAATCGTTATACATATATGTTCTCTTCGTTTTATTTTTATTTGTTTATGCCTTATCTTTATATAGAAAAATTAAACACTTTAATTTTTAGATTTTTTTTATCTTTACCGCTTGTCAAAACTCTCCAAAACAACTCACACGAAGCTAGCCAAACTCTAAAACCACTACGAGAAACTCTCAAAGTATGTTTCTATCTCCTATGTTTGAGAAAATGTTGTGTTAATCAACGCTAACGCTGATCGCGTCAGTTATTCGCGTGCTTATCATCCCATGACTGGAGATCAAAATCAGCATCCCTGAAATAGATTCTGGCCCTGTCACAGTACAAGACGTGACGCAGGCGTACAGGACTATGCGAATGCGAGGGAACAACCTGGAGATGCATGGTTGTTGAGGTCGGTTGGCCAACACACAGCCTCGTCCAGTACACAATGGCAGGTGTCGTTGGGTATTTGGGTGGTGTTGCCTTGATGCCTCATTGAGCGGCAAAGGTCTCACCTGTCGCTTCATCAACGTGACGTGTAGGCGACGAGTTCACCAAGCTAGCCACTTTTTGTGCGGTTCTTTTTGGCTTATCTAATTTGTATATCTTGTTTGCTTATTTGTTTCTCGACATGATCTCGAGAGTCGAATCTGCTTCGTTCGACTTGTGTTACATAACTTTTATACACGTCTTCAAGATAGAAAAAAAGAATAAAAAAATTAAAAAAATCCCGATAAGTCAAATAAGCAAACGAGATTATTTGCTTATCTCGTTTGCTTATTTGACTTATCAGGATTTTTTAAATTTTTTTATTCCTTTTTTTCTATCTCGAAGACGTGTATAAAAGCTCTCTAACACAAGTCAAAGGAAGCAGATCCGATTCTCGAGACCACATCGGGAAGTAAATAAGCAAACGAAATAAGTAAATGAGATAAGCCGAAAAGCTGAAAAGAAGGCTAAACTAGTCGGGAACCTCATATTAACATAATACAACACACGTCATTTGTCTCGTGTCGTACCCAACGCCGATGGCAGCATTTTGAGACTCGGTGCAAAAGTAAAATAAAGTTTCAAATAAGTCCCAAGGGAGAGCTGAAAGTTTCAAATAAGTCCCAAGAGAGAGCTGATCAGAAATAAATCGAACGCAGATGAGGAATTCTCGGAAGGAACCAATGTAGAAATTACTGGGACGTAGGAAATGAGCTATAGCTCGACTTTTTATCAATTTCAATGGACTAATTAGCTTCTGATGATTGGTGCGAAATTGGAGGTGCATTTGGATTGTGGGGGATGAACTAAATGACATGTTATATTCTGTTCTTGGCATGGGCTTTATGGGGCCTCCCAATTTAGGGGCCTTGTTGTGCCATTACACAACCCGCACAGGCCTAGGCTAGGCCTAGTCATGGCACATCACCTCAAATTGCCACATGGACCATGCCTGCAAAAACTACTGAAAACCACCATTTGACGAATCAAATGACCATTTATCTTAGTTTCACCAATTTAGGACCACGATTACCCGGTTTCAGTGTTCATAACCAAAAGGTCCAAAACATGCCAAATTCTATAGTTGAGTGACCAAAATTTAACTTTTCTTAAAAAAAACACACACACACAAAAGCCACCACAAAGGAGGTTTGAGATTTCTTTGAAACAGAAAGGCTCTTTCGAAAAATTAATTTTTGTTTTCTTTAAAAGCCAAAGTCAAAGCCCACCACCAAGTAGCAGGGGGCGGTGTTGGAGAATACCGCTAGTGTTTTGGCCTAACATGCAGTACTAGTGTATCTCCTAGCGGCCTAGCGCATCCTCCATTTTATGTTAGAGTTTGTGTTGAATATGAGTACGAGTAAGGTTATAGTTGGACTCTGAGTTGTAACAGGTATGGTAGGTTAGAGTTTGAGTCGGACTCTGTATCTTGGGCCCTACATAAAAGGGGCACTGCTGATATAACCCATAACGTTAGAAGTAGAGGCATAGGCACGTAGGGGTTGCAGTCAGTATGCGGTCGTGACCTGGGCAGCCGGTATGCTACAGTGTTGAGGAGAAGCGTCCATAATCATGTCCCGCAGATATAGGCAAGCTCCCAACTGCATTACCAAACATCGTGCCCCGGTGTCGTTGCTAGATCACATCGTATTAAATCCTAACAAATTTTGACCGAAGAGGTCAGACTGGCTGACGTCAGTGATGAGGCCAAGGATCTGTTCGAGGAGGCGAACAAATTAGGCGGGGAGACTGGGGATCTGTCCTAGGAGGTGAACGGATCGGACGGTGCAAACTGTGGTCAGTAGGATTGGACCGACAAGGAAGGAACTAGCAAATGCTAATGTGGCAATGGCTATAGGTGACTTGAAAAGCGACGGTGCTGACGTTCGCTTACTACCAAATATACAGTCAGTTGGAGCATGGATGTTGGATTCTATTAGTTCTTTTTCATGTGACACACAAAAAGGAGTGGTTTTCTTCGTACAAGGCCGGTGATTTTGGTTCGGTCTACTTGGACGGTGACACGGAATACCATCCCATTAGAGTAGGAACCATCAAGATCAAGATGCTTGGGGAAGTTGGTCGGATACTTCAAAGTGTGAAGCATGTGATAGGGCTAAGGAGGAATCTGAATTCGTTCGGGACCTAACATGATGGAATGGTGTTCCAAGCTGCAGATAGAAAGACCGTAAGGATCATGAAGGGTGGCGAGGTTGTGGTGATTGGAGAGAGTTCGGCTTCACATCTTTTAAGGTGCAAGAGAGTACTATTGCAGATAGAGTCACAGAGCAAGGTATTGCTGAGTTAGCAGCGTTTGTTTCAGAAGACAATAGGTCTAAGGCCAAGTCAGACTTGTTAGGTTGCTTGGCGTGAGCTACAAAGGTAACAACCAAAGTCTCGGGTGCATGAGTTCGCACATGATGTTACGACAGCTTCAATGTGGTGAAGGACATATTCGTCAAGTGGAATTTGTTAGAGTTCGTGTCAAATATGTGTATAAGTAGGGTTATAGTTGGACTTTGAGTTATAGTAGGCATGGTAGGTTAGAATTTGATCTAGTTAGACCCTGTATCCTAAACCCTATATAAAGGGGGTACTGTGAATGTAATCCATAACGACAAAGTATAAATGTAGACACGCAGGGGGTAGTGGTCGGCATGTGGCCATGACCTGGGTAATCGGAATACTACGGTGTTGGAGAACAGCGCCCATAATCATGCCTCGTAGATGTAGGCGAGCACTGAACTGCGTTACCAAGGCCCCATTTGGCATAGCTCCAACTCTATCAAAATTGGTGAAGTTAGTGGAGTACCATATTCCTAACTCTAGAAATTCATGGAGCTGTAGTTGAGGATACATTGAGGATGTTTAGGTGAGTAATCTTATTTACATTTTAAATTAAAAATATAAATTTAAGTCACTTTATTTTAACCTATAAATTCCATATCTGAGGTGGAGCTGGGAGCTAGAGCTGTGCCAAACGGGGCCCAAATATCGTGCCTTTGGTGTTGTTCTTAGATCAAATCATGTTAAATCTTAACATTTTATAAAGTTTTTTTTTGTCCTGCACGTAGATCCACAGGGTTGTAAAATTCATATAAAATTTTGTTGTGGAATATTCAATCAGTCAAATTACAAGTCCATTGCTATGTGGCCCTTATGTCACATGTATGTCCGGATTCCGGACTCATAGTGTCTCCGGAGCACATCAAATTTCCCGGCCCTTAATATAATGGCCGATGGAAATGGTCATGGTGGTTATATAAGTATTATTCTACTGGTAATAAATTAAGAAATAGTTTGTGCGAATATTGATTTAATTATCATAAATGCCAGATGGAGAGATAGAAAAGATAAATGAGAAAAGGGAGAGGAAAATATTAATTAAATTTGCTGCGAATTCAATGATGGATTCTCTATTCCGCCATTTTATTATAAAAGGATCTCTCAGAGCTAGCAATCATTTTCATATGGCTATCTTGCATCGCCCCCGAGCTTTACAAGCAGGCAATGCACAATAACCACTTCGTCGCCAAACTCCTTCCTGGCCACCGCTGGTTGTGCCTCTCCGGCCGGCCCCTTTATCTCAGCCTCCCTCTTCCACGAATGTCTCCTCCTCTGGAGCAAGATCCGCCAGGTCAACCTCACGGACACCGCTGACACCTTTCACTGGTGCCACTCAGCGAACGGATGTTACTCCGCCAAGTCTGCCTACAACCTTCAGACGGTCGGCAACACTGGACACCCCCTGGCCCACGGGATTTGGAATACAAAGGCCCCAACAAATGCAAATTCTTCGCCTGGTCCCTGAGCCACCGCCGCATCAACATGGCTAACCTCCTCGCCAGGAAAGGCTGGCCTAACCACACCGTTTGCTGTTTCTGCCATGGGCCCCTTGAAACCATCGACCACCTCTGCGGGGCCTGTAATTTTGCCTCCTCGGTCTAGCAGTCGCTGCTACCACACCAACCGCCGGGTGCTGTCGACGATTTGCGTCGGCAATGTATTTTATGGGGCAATGCGAGAGATCACAACTACGATGGTAGCACAGGGAGCCAAATTTATACCGGTTCGGACCCTCGGGGCGAGGTAATACCCTACTCCTGTGCTCGTGGATTGTATTATGGTGGATGTTGATGATGATTGTAAGACGTGGGATTGGATCTCGAACTAGGGGCCCCGGACCCCCTTTATGTAGTGCAGGGGCCGGGTTACAGATAGAATCCCTAATTCGCGTATAGAAGATATAGATATAACCGATTTGGTTACGCCTATATCTATGTATCAAGTAGGAGACGAGTTCGTTTCCTTGTAGATCATCTCAGGCCGCGCCAGCCTCCAAGCCCGCTTTCTGGAAGGCCCAATTGACTCGGCCCAAGGAGGTGGTACGTCCAGTAGTATATCTTCGGATACCCGTGGCCCATGTTTTCCACAGTAGCCCCCGAGTGCTTCGGGACTGGGTTGTCTTGATTTGGGGTTCAGCTTGCAGTTCTTCAGATGTTACCTGAGTGATGTCACTCTTCGTCTGGCTGATGAAGTCTGCTCGCCGAGTAACCTGCTGATTAAACAACACAGTTGCAAAGAACTAGAGAAAATTCTCAAGTCATTAAAAGATGTCGGTACCCGGCCGACTAGTCGGTATGCTTGGCAGGTGGCCCATGGAGAGGCATACGAAAGGTGGATGTTGCCGAGTGAGCAGTGCCACCCAGCGTTATCCTCCCTGTTACAACTTATGACATTCAGGCCTGGCTTGCAGAGCTCGACATTCGATCCAGCATGGGATATGCTACAACTTGCGTAGGGTATTCAGGCGCCTTGATCCGACTAATGCGGATTCAAGCTAGTGATCCCCAGAGGAATGCGCCCGCCTCCAAGTTGAGGTCCTCCTAGTGGTGTTTGTCTTGGCGACAAACGATCCGGAGATGTGCCACTGAGACCCAACTGAAGAGGTAACTCTTTGATGCCTAATCCGATTATAAAATCAGACCAGCCATTGACCCCAGGAGGTACGCCAAGAGCTGGGTTAATTACCCGAGAAGCGCCTAGCCATCAAAGGATTGATGACCGGCATAAGGCCCAACCGGGGGCACGCCCTTTTTCCTAACTAGGTTTGGTCCAATCAACACTCGCATGTGAGCAACGTACAACTTACAGCCCACATGGAACGTGCCTTCTGGAACCTAAGTCTGGGCCCGAATATTGCAATAGCAGATCCAGGGCTTCGTTTCTTCCCGCCCAGCACGAAGCCGAAACGTCGCCCGCGATTCTTTGATAAATGCGCGCTTATCCCTTGCTGCCATGGGTCATCCCAGCGCCACTTCGTCGGAAGACCAAACATGTCGCTTTGAATGTTGCGCCGTGCTCCCAGAGACCTCCACATCAAATCCTGGGAACTGTTCTCATCGGGGCTGCTTCCCGATGCCATTATTCCCCGAAACCGATTCGACTTCCCCAATTTCGGTTATAAAGAGAGGCCGTGTAAGCATCAAGCTCCCATGGCTTAATTGATGTTTTGGCGATTGATGAATTTTCTTGAATCTCAAATGGGGCTTTATTGGTATTCTTGGAACCCTCCAATTGATTTGCTCGGATTGTCTCACCAAGACTAAGGATTTTTTATTTTGCTAGTTTCTTTTACTGTGTTGTGTGTGTGAGGCTTACTAATGATTTTAATTTGGAATTGATGTTGATCTTTGGTTGCAGGGGATCTCGAGAGCACATTTGTTGTTCCTAGTATTTAGTAGAGCTAGTTTTGAGCCTCAGGTAAATTTTCTAGAGTTGGAACTAGTCTCGGGGTGTGTGCGGAAGTTTTGAGTTTGAGCGGTGAGGATGAATCTGCGCTAGGACAGTCCGGATCAAAATCCAGACAGTCCGGATTTAGTTCAGTCCAGACTGAACTACACTCGGACAGTCCGAATCAAAATCCAGACTGTCTGGATGCAGTTGACTCCTCGCGGTTTGTGTTTCAGGGGCTATTTGTGCATGGGAGCAAGGGGGCCGGACTGTCCGGGTTGAGGGGCCGGACTGTCCGGATTGCTAAGGGTCTTCTCGGCCTTGTTTTTGTTCTCTTCTCCCTTGGGCCGAGCAGGGGGACTTCAATCCGGACTGTCCGGTTTGACATCCAGACAGTCCGGCCGCAGTTGAGTTGTCTCGGTCTTGGTCCCTTTCTCCAGTAGTGTTCCAGATCTAAAATCCGGACTGTCCGGATGTGTTGCTCGGACTGTCCGGGTACTGTTCACTCTGAGTCGTGCGCTAGGGTTTTCTACCTGTCCTTTTGTGGAGACTATAAATAGCCACCCCAACCCGAGGGGAACGGGTTGAGGGTCTCATTTGCTAGGTTAGCCACACTTTCATCCTAGAGCTAGGTTGAGAGCTCTCCCATGGTGATTTAGGGTTTCCTAGGCCTCCATGAGTTGGATTTGGTGAGGGATTGATTCTCCGGTTGTGCTCCTCTTGATCCCCTCGCCAAGGTGACGTTCTTCTCCAAGTTCTCTTCGTTCTTGAGCCTCCGTGTGTTGGAGGGTGAAATCCGCAGTGTGTCGTGATTCGGTGCCGTGTGTCTGCACAGTGGAGTGGGGTGCTTGTCGCGTGTGGAGCACTCGCCACTTTGTGAGAGGTTTGGAGCTCACCTCGCTGTTAAATCGGTGCAAGGGCTACCACGAGTGGATTGAGGCATAGGCTCGAGAGGGAGCCAGCTCTCGTTCGTCGAGGGTTTGCCTCAACGGGGAGTAGGAGTTCGTCTCCGAACCTCGGGAAAAATTGTATTGTCCCTTTTTGCTCTCACTTTTAATTTTCGCAATTTGTTTTCTTTACATTCTAGCTCATGAACTATAACTAGTGCTTTGCTAGATAACTTGGGTCCCTAATTTGACTAATTAAGAAAAGAACAAAAAAAAAAATAAAAGTAGGCCAATTCACCCCCCTCTTGGCCATAAGGTTCCTTCAAGTGGTATTGGAGCAAGGTTCTCTAGTTTAGCTTAACCGCTTAGAGATGGCCGGATGGGGTAGTGTTGCTTCAAATAGGATACCTATGTTCAATGGTACTAACTTTCCCTCTTGGAAGATTAGTATGAGAGTTTACTTACGGTCTCTAGGATATGAAGTGTGGAAGGCTCTGAGTCTCCTTTAGATTTAAAAATTGATGAGAAAGTTGGTCCCACCGAAGAACAGATTAAGAAGCTAGACACTGATGCTAAGGCGATCAATGCCATATTCTCAGGTTTGAGTATGGAGGTATTTGATCGTGTTAGCAATCTCACTTCCGCTCATGAGGTTTGGTCTACTTTGGTTGAGATTCATGAGGGTACCTCTTCTGTGAAAGAAGAAAAACTTGTTGTAGTAAAAGAAAAATTTGATCAATTCAAGATGTTTCCAAATGAAGCGCTAATGACATGTTCACTCGACTTAACCCTATTGTCAATGAGCTCAAAGGGCTCGGTCTTTGGTGTATCGATCTTGATGTTTGCGGGAAAATGATCGAGTTCTTCCCGAAAGGACTATCGAGATATTATCACCTACCTCTCCAATAGTGATGATCTGCAGAAACTCACTCCCACAGGACTTCTTGGGAAGCTCTCGCCCATGAGATGTTCATTAGTGAAGGAAATGATTTCTCACCGACGTAAGGGCAAGGAATTGCTCTTAGTGCGAGATGGCTCTAAGGAGCTTCAACCGACTTCAAGAGTGGGTCAGGTCAAGATGATACTGGAAGTGAAGTCGAGGAATTGGCTACGCTCATGAAGAGGGCGGGCAAAATCATTGGAAAGCATGGATTTGGAGGCAAGAAGAAGTGGAAGTCAAGTGACTTCCAGTCCAAGAATCCCTTTGCCTCAGTCCGATGTTATGAGTGCAATGAGAGGGGTCATATTGCTTCAGTATGTCCGAAGAAAGGAAAGTGCAAGTCCAAGGAGACGGAAAAAGAAAGTGATGAGAAAGACAAGTCTAAGCACAAGGACAAGGAGAAAAGGAGAATCTTCTACAAGTCAGGGTTCAAGGGATACTCCAAGAAGGGCAAGAAGGTAGCTTTTGTGGGAGAATGGATAACAGATGACAGTTCAACTGACTCTACTTCCAACTCCACCGATGAAGGAGAAGACTCAAGGAATCAGGGCCTCGCCGGATTGGCAATTGCTCAGTCTGTTCCACCACCTCCGGCCTTTCCACCGAGATGTTTTGTGGGCTTGGGTGATGATGAAGGTTGGGAGTCTGACGTTGAAACTGACCCATCCACTCTGAAGATTCCTCCTCGATGCTTGATGGCTCTACCTGATGATGAGGTGAGTGACACAGAACCGTCTCATGAAGAATACATTGAATTGATAAATGATATGACTCTGCACTTACAAAAAGAAAATTTGAGATGCATTACTATGAAGGAAAATCTAGATGACATGACCTCCAAATTTGAAAAACTTGCATCTAGATTTGATATGTTAGAAAAGGATCATGAAGAATTGCTTAGCTCCCATCGTAAAATAATAGATAAGTGTAAGCTACTTGAAAATGAGCGTATTGCTTTGCAAGAATCTGTTGACGACATTGTTCGTGCTTACGCCATTCTTAAGAATGATCATGAAATGCTTCTTGCTAAGTGTGCCATTTCAAATGACTCTTGTGTGCCTGCTACATGTGATGAATTGCTTGTTACCTCTATTAGTGATGCCATACCTGCTAGAGTCGATTGCTCCACCAGTTGTGATGATTTGGTTGATCTTACTCTGATTTTTCTCTAACTCAATTGGTTCCTCTAGTAATGCTAATATGTGCGATCCCGATAATTGCAAAGGTACTTTAGGTGATAGGGAACTTGCAATTGAAAATCTTGATTTGAAGGCTAGGTTAGAAAAATTTGATAAGGGCTTGGAAAATGTTATGAGGAAGTCTTGCTTTGAACAAGATGCTTGAGGACCAAAGAAAACCCTCTCACACGGGTGGGTGGGTTTTACTCTGAGAAAAAGTCAAGGAGGAAGAAGAAAAGAAATGGTCCTAGTGCATCTGTTAAAGAGCAAAACCCCCGTCATAATCCTCCCAAGAGAAACTTTCAACACCACAACTCTTGGAATAACAACTGGCACACTAGGAACCAAGGTTACAAACACCAATTTGACTCACACATTTGGCAAGGACCTCCTAGGCACAATAACTTCATTTGGCAAACTCCTAGGTACAACAATGCTTGGTATGGTCATCCTAAGCACAATCAAAATGGTAGACAATTTCCTTCTAAGAAAGAACTTTGGAATGCTCATCGTGTCAATCTCAATGCCTCACCACCTAGGTATAGGAAAGTGTATGTGAAGAAGGCTAAGGTTGTAGATGAAGATTACATCCTCAAGAAGGATGGACATGGGAATGTGTATGCTAAGTTCATCGGACCAGCTAGTAGACTCTACACTAAGCAAAAACAAATTTGGGTGCTCAAATCCTTTTGGAAGATTCTTTTCTTTGTAGGTCATGTGAGAGCTAACCCTCGGGGACCCACTGTTTGGGTTCCTGAGTCATAGAAATAACTCTCTTCTCTAACAGGTGAACTACCGGAGCGGAGGATGCCATTGGATTATTGACAGTGGATGTATGCAACACATGAGTGGCAATCCCCGGTTGTTCACCTTATTGGGGGAAGATGGTCATTTCCCAACAAGATCATTTTTGGAGATGGTAGCAAAGGCAAAGTGTCCGCTCGTGGTAGCTATAACCGACCTCTCAATTGACAATGTACTTTTGGTCAAGACTTTGAATTATAATCTGCTCTCTGTGGCCCAAATTTGTGATTTGGGGTTCCATTGCCATTTCTCACCTCTGGGTATGACCGTTTTTGATGAAAAGGAGAATGTGATTTTCAAAGGCTTCCGTTTCCAAAATCTCTACCTAGTGAATTTTCACTCGACTGCATCTTCTATCTCATCGTGTCTTGTCGCTAAGGTCTCTCTTGGGTGGCTTTGGCATAGGCGTCTTGGGCACGTAGGGATGTCAAACTTGAAAAAGCTTTTAAAAAATGAGTTAGTGCTTGGGGTGAGGATGTGAAGTTCGAAAAGGATAAGCTTTGCAGTGCCTGTCAGGCAGGTAAACAAGTAGCGAACTCTCATCCAGCAAAAAGTGTCATGTCTACTTCTCGACCTCTTGAGCTTCTTCACATGGATTTGTTTGGGCCAACGACTTATGTGAGCATTGGGGGTAACTTGTATTGCTTGGTGATAGTAGATGATTTCTCTCGCTTCACATGGGTCTTCTTTTTGCATGATAAAACTCCTGTTGCAAAGGTTTTCAAAAAGTTTGCAAAACGAGCCCAAAACGAATTTGATTGCTTGATCAAAAAGGTGAGAAGTGACAATGGAACGGAGTTCCTAAACACTAACATCGAATGTTTACGTGATGAGTTTGGCATAGGTCATCAATTCTCGACCACTTATACTCCTCGCGAGAATGGAGTGGTCGAGAGGAAAAGCAGAACTCTAATTGAGATGGCAAGAACCATGCTAGATGAGTACAAAACATCGATGTGTTCAGGCGAAGCAATCAATCTGACTTGTCCTTTGCATTAATCGGTACAGATCTGCACAAATTGTTGAAGAAAACCTCTTACGAGCTCTTGGTTGGGAGACGTCCAAATATCTCCTACTTCGGGGTATTTGGATGTAAGGTGTTCATCTACAAGAAGAGAGTGCACTTGGGCAAATTTCAGAGTAGGTGTGACACTGGGATATTCTTGGGCTATTCTTCAAAAGGGAAGTCCTTCAGGGTGTTCAATGAGACCACAGGCATGGTAGAAGAGAGCTATGATGTGAAGTTTGATGAGTCAAATGGGTCTCAAGGTGAACATGACAATCTGGAGGATGTCTGTGGTGAACCACTTGCTAGGGCAGTGGAGGAAATACCTGTTGGAGATATCAGGCCAGTTGTGACACCAGAGGAGAGTGTACCTGTGTCACCTTCACCTACACAGAATCAATGGCGGATTCGGAGGAGTGTTATCTCGAAGAAGCGATTCTAGTGTTGACTCACCTCCACAGATAGCCGATGAGTCAAATGAAGAGTTAGAAGAACCTCCTTCTCAGTTGATCAAGTCACATCACACCATCGCTCGTGACCATCCAGTAGATCAAGTGATTGGAGACCCAACCAGAGGAGTTCAGACTAGATCAAGAACTGCTAACTTCTGTCAATATGGTGCGTTTGTGTCTGAACTTGAGCCAAAGAAGGTTGAAGAAGCTCTGGTAGATCCCGACTGGATCAATGCAATGCATGAGGAACTTAACAACTTTGAAAGGAATCAAGTCTGGGTTTTGGTAAAGAGACCTAGTAACTGCAATGTGATTGGCACCAAGTGGGTTTTCAAAAACAAGCAAGATGAGTCAGGCTTGGTAGTCGCAACAAAGCTCGGTTGGTGGCTCAAGGATTCACTCAAATTGAGGAATTGGTGTGGCGACACTTACGCCTGTGGCCGTCTGGATGCTATTAGGCGCTTGTGGCGTTTGCAACATGTCACAATATTATACTCAAGCGAGATGGATGTCAAGAGTGTTTTCTGAATGGATTCATTGATGAGCTAGTGTTCGTCGAACAACCCCCTGAATTTGAGGATCCACGTCATCCTGACCATGTGTATAAGTTGTCCAAGGCTCTTTATGGTCTCAAGCAAGCTCCAAGGGCATGGTATGAAAGGTTAAGAGAGTTTCTCACTCAGAAGGGTTTCAAAGTTGGAAGGGTGGACACAACCTTATTCACTAAGGTAGTGGATGGTGATCTATTCATTTGCCAAGTGTATGTTGGCGACATCATTTTTGGGAGCTCAAGCGAGATCTTGTGCAAAGAGTTGATGAGATGATGGCTAAAGAGTTTGAAATGTCAATGATGGGCGAGCTCGATTTCTTCTTGGGATTTCAAATCAAGCAGTTGAGGACGAGGACTTTCATTTCTCGGAGAAATACATTAAGGATCTTCTCAAACGCTTTAATTTGCAAGATTGTAAGCCGATCAAGACTCCATGGCCACAAATGGTCACTGGATCTTAATGAGGAAGGTACCCATGTCGATCCCAAGCTCTATCGCTCTATGATTGATGCTCTTTTGTATCTCAACGCATCTAGACCGGATATCATGTTTAGTGTATGCATGTGCGCTAGATTCCAAGCATCCCTAGAGAGTTGCACTTGTCTGCTTGTGAAAAGAATTCTTCGATATTTAAAACTCACACCTAGCATAGGGTGTGGTTCCCGAAGGGTCGCGTTTAAGCTCTTGGGGTATTCGACTCAGACACGCCGGGTGCAAGATTGACCGCAAGAGCACTTCCGGGCTTGTCACTTTCTTGGGAGATGTCTTGTGTCATGGGCCTCAAAAAGCAGAACTCCGTGGCGCTATTTATCTTTGAGGCCGAGTACATAGCGGCGGGAGTTGTTGTGCACAATTGTTGTATCTGACACAATCTCTCTTTGACTATGGGATAAAACTTGATCATGTGCCTCTTCTGTGTGACAACGAAAGTGCGGTGAAAATTGCCAGCAATCCGGTTCAACATTCGCGCACCAAACACATTGATATCCGTCATCACTTCCTTCGGGATCATGTGTTGAAGGGTGATATCGTGCTTGAGCATGTGCGGACGGAGGACCAGCTTGCTGATATTTTCACCAAACCACTTGATGAGGCACGCTTTTGCAAATTAAGGAATGAACTCAACATACTAGATAGGTCCAACATTGATTGAGTGACTGCCACTGATGCTTGTAAATATTTCTTTTGTTTTGGGTTTCTTTTGTTTTTTTTGTACCCAGTGGAGCTTTGCCTGTTATACCAATCTACTTGTGTCTTTGTGAACGCCATATGAATTTGAGAGTTTCTACTTGTGTTCTAAGTCACTATCTCAATTTCTGCTTAAACTCTTAAATTATCTTGTGAATGGGCACTTGGAGCATTTATTTGAAAATCTGTAGCTCTGGGTATCTCTGGCTTGCACTAATCTTTTCGAATGACCTTGTGTTGCTAAGCCTAGTTTAAACAATCTATTCACTTGTGTCATTTGAGCTAAATGCGATCTTCTCAAAATTTAAGTGAATAATGAAATATAAGCCAAATTCAAGATCACTCTTCTCTCACCAATCCTCCTCGATGAGATAGCTTGTCATTGCACTTGGCATGAACTCAGGGGGAGTTTGGATGATCAAGATATCTATTTTCAGTGTCATACTGGATAGTATCGACAAAGACTTGAGTTAAGAAAAACTAAAATCTTTGGCAAGATTATACTATTCCAAAATCTATGAAACTTGAAAATTGTTCAAAGTGCTTATTTGACTCATTCTTAGCTTGACAATGACATCTTGTGGTATGATATGTTTCAACTACTCTAGTCGACATGTTGTGTCTCCGATGGATTTTGGGCATTCTTTGACACTTTGAGCTATGGAGTCTCTCAATCATTGCTCTGAGTTTAAATCTACTTAAATATCTTGGCTAAAATAGCATACATTGATCCAAGTGATCTTGAACCAAGTTCTAGCTCAATTTGAAATATCGGAGTTTCACACGGTAAATTTGTGAGTTGTATAACCTCTAAAGCTCCTGATGGTGCTTGTCTTCTTGGTGTTTAAAATCCTTGCTTTCATCGTGTTTAATTCTCTTACTGGCTTTTGTATTTTATCTATTTGTAAATCCTCAAAGTGTGACTCTTACTCTTCCTATAAATATCTCGTCAAATTCAAAATCTTACATATATATATATATATATATATATATATATATATCAAAAAGAGATTCTTATCTTCTGCGAGTAAATCACTGCAAAATCCTTATTTTTGTGTGGAATTTGGGAATTGTCTGGGGCAGGCTGGTTGGCCAGAGCGAACCGATCGCCGGCCGGACAGTCGCATCTCGGGCCGAGACGATCCGCCCGTGGGTGAGTTCGGATGGCCAAGGTTTATGTGCTAGCCCGCAAGGCCGCAAGCAGGCCGAGCCTCTCAGACAATCCGGACGCCATAGCGGGCGATCCGGCTTCCGCCTTGACCCGGTCGCCTCGGCCCAGCGCCCGGCCGCAAGGTGCCACGTGATCCGAATCGTCGCTTGAAAACAAGCCGGACGATCCACCGGCTGTTGTGGCCGCTCGGGTCTTTGGAATCTCAGCAGCTGGAGCTTCTCGGCCAGACGATCCGGACATATGGCCGGACGGTCCGACCGCAGTACTTCAGTCGGCCACGCCCCCGTGCTCTCCTCTCTTTCCTATTTTCTTCTTGTCTCTCTGTTCCTTTGCTCACTTAGCTCATTCCCGTGCTCTACCTCTCCCAAGCTACTCTTTCTCTTCTCATCTCACCTCTTCTCGATCTCTCTCATTTCGGCGTCCCAGCTCAATTCCTCCGGTGATTTGCAAGCCCTTGAGCTCCTCCTCTTCTTCCTGGCGTCGGTTCGTCGCGGGAGGGCTCTGTTTGGCCGGATTTGCTCGTGGAAGCTTTTGCCCCCATGGCTATGGTTCGGCAAATTTGCTCCACCCCATCGGCCAAACCTTCCGGGGTTTGATTTTCCGGGTTTGGTAAGTCACTTTGTGACTGATTCCATTCATTTCCTTTGGTTGAAACTTCGCGAACCATGCCCGATTGCTTGGCTTCCATTCAAATGTTCATATCTATATTGTTGGTGTGGAATGCATGTATTTCTTCTGCAGGTGTGCTTGTGTGGTGGGTTGTGGAAGTTGCAGAGAGGCTGCACCAGTGTTTGTGATTGTGTTTGTGCTCAGTTTAAAGATCATTGCTGCAGTGGAATTGCTACTCAGTTTGTGATCATTGCGTAGTGTCGATGATATTTCGGTTTGAAATTGCGTGATTAAAATCATGACTAGTGGTTGCTTTCTTTTCGGTGGTACTTGGTACATTGTTGTAAATTGTCTTATGGCTCGAACAAAGAATGTGAATCGCACTTATGAAGAAGTTCATGGGCACAGTTCATCGCCAGTCAATACACCAACAAATCAGGGATTTTCAGAGGAAAACAATCCAGCAGCTGATTATGATCCTCGTTATGGGCATGAGTACCAAACCACCAACCCATATTTTACTCCTCAGTTCTATCAGGCGCCACAGTTCAGTGAACAAGCAGGCGGGTCAAGCTCTCAGATGCCCCCTCCACCTTGGTCTAAAGGATATACAAAAAAAATTAATTTGTTCACCCACGAGGAAAAAGAAACAACTGAACCAGATGTTATGGAAGAAGATGAAGAAGATGAAATGGATGAAGATTATGAATGTGAGGAGGAACCTACATCGAAGAGTTTGAGGAATATGAGGATGATGATGAGCAAACTGAAGAAGCCGGTGATGAGGATGATGAAGAGCAGGAGGAAGTAGGGGGAGAAGATACACAAACAAATTTTTCTCCATATGCTATGCCCTTCACAGATTATGGGAGAAGGCCGAAAGACTTAACTACCTGGCCTCCCAAACAGCTACGTCTTCTTCGCGATGTCGATGCGAGCAGATGGTTCCCCACTCCTCCTCAGCTGCAGGGAGATATCTTTAAACATCAAGTTCACAGAGATCTTTACGATGCTTATCAGAAAAGGACTAAGGTGTATCCTCCCCGCTACATAAACTGGAACAGAGTAAATGAAGCTACAGGTTCCACTCTTCTCTTTGATAAGTGCAACGTCACTTCTGGTTTGGTTGATCTTCTCTGTACTCCTTTCAAATATGACATCAGATCAGTAAAGGAGATTTATGCAACATTGTGGGTTGCCAAAAACAGATTCAAGTTTGCCTTCACCTATGGTGGTATGCAATTCGTCTTCCACACAGGTGACCTGGAGTCTGTTTTTCACCTACAAGGGGACGGAATTTATATTCATGACCAGTTGTATAATCCTCCCGAACATAGTTGGCAACACGTCGAAATCTCCTTACGAACATATCATCGGATACATGTTCAAGAATGTGGATAATCCTCAATATAATCCTCGAAAAAGCTTTTCTCGTCATACTCATACATCGCGGATAATATTCTACGGAGGACTATTACGAATCGAAATGGCTATAGAGGCAGATTTACGCGATATTTCGATGGACTTGCCATCACATACTTCAAGGTAATCAGATCAATTTGCCAAGCTTTTTGATTGGAGAGATGGAGGACTGTATCATGAATGGCTTGAAGAGAGATTTGTGCCTTGGTCATGTGTTATGTTTCTTTCTGGCTCAGAAGAGAATAACTGCCGACAGTCTGTACAACCTCAAGATGACAGAGTACAGAATGGATATTCCTAAGCCTGGCAATAAAAGAATGGAGAAACGCATGACTGGTGAGGATGGCTCCTCAAATCCTGCAATGTTCTCAAATATGCCTCCGCCTCCTCCTGCAGGTGCTTATCCTTTTATGTCTCAGGCACCACCTCCTCCACCAAACATTTGGCCTATGTTTGAGGGACTTTGTGCAAGAGTCAACACTCATGCTCTTAATCAGGCTGCCCGGCATAATGAGTACATGACATGGCACAATCAAGCAACAAATTGGCATCACGAGGTTGTTCAATGGCAAGGACACATGACTCAACAGATGAGCAACCTTCAGGCACAGAATGTGGATCATGTCAGCAGAATTGATGATCTTTATGGGGGAGTTCAGCTATTGGGTGAGCATATTTTTGGGGCAACTCTCGATGAACATTATTCAACTCAGCAGGAAGTTCGTCAAACCATGGATCCATCTGATTTCGCTTCCACAGCTGGTGATTCATCGTCTCAGGGTGATCCTGCCTCTTCTGCAGCCTCCACACTTCCTATCTCAAGTGCACCTGGTTCTTCCAAGCTTGTTCGAAATGTGACAAAGTTCTTCTCTCGTCGCTTGCACAAGAAGTGACCTCCGTCCTAGGTGTTTCTCCTTTTGGTTCTTGATGCCAAAGGGGGAGTGTTTTATCAGCTCTATCTCTGTTTAGCACTTGACAACTTGAACTGTAATGATGCTGTTTCTCTTGTGTTGTGAACTGCACTGCATCTATCTAGGGGGAGCTTGTGTCGTTGTTTGTATTTCATACTTCATTATCTTCCCATATGATTTCCATCTGACTCATTGAATTGCAATTGTTAGAGCTAACCCCTTGTGCTAGAAATTTTGTGTCCATTTGAGATAAAGCTGCAGGTGTTGTCATCAATCACCAAAAAGGGGGAGATTGTAAGCATCAAGCTCCCATGGCTTAATTGATGTTTTGGCGATTGATGAATTTTCTTGAATCTCAAATGGGGCTTTATTGGTATTCTTGGAACCCTCCAATTGATTTGCTCAGATTGTCTCACCAAGACTAAGGATTTTTTATTTTGCTAGTTTCTTTTACTGTCTTGTGTGTGTGAGGCTTACTAATGATTTTAATTTGGAATTGATGTTGATCTTTGGTTGCAGGGGATCTCGAGAGCACATTTGTTGTTCCTAGTATTTAGTAGAGCTAGTTTTGAGTCTCAGGTAAATTTTCTAGAGTTGGAACTAGTCTCAGGAGTGTGCGAGAAGTTTTGAGTTTGAGCGGTGAGGATCGAATCTGCGCTAGGGCAGTCCGGATCAAAATCCAGACGGTCGGATTTAGTTCGATCAGATCGAGCAGCGCTTTCGACGATCCGGATCAAAATCCAGGCTGTCCGGATCTGATTGACTCCTCGCGGTTTGTGTTTGAGGGCTATTTGTGCATGGGAGCAAGGGGCGGACTGTCCGGTTGAGGGCGGACTGTCCGGATTGCTAAGGGTCTCTCGGCCTTGTTTTTGTTCTCTTCTCCTTGGGCGGCGAGAGGACTTCAATCCGGGTGTCGGTTTGACATCGAACAGTCCGGCCGCGATTGAGTTGTCTCGGTCTTGGTCCTTTCTCCGATAGTGTTCCAGATCTAAAATCCGGACTGTCGGATGTGTTGCTCGGATTTGTCCGTCTGCATTCACTCTGAGTCGTGGCGCTAGGGTTTTCTACTGTCCTTTTGTGGAGACTATAATAGCCACCCCAACCCGAGGGGAGCAGGTTGAGGGTCTCATTGCTAGGTTAGCCACACTTTTATCCTAGAGCTAGGTTGAGAGCTCTCCCATGGTGATTTAGGGTTTCCTAGGCCTCCATGAGTTGGATTTGGTGAGGATTGATTCTCGGTTGTGCTCCTCTTGATCCCTCGCCAAGGTGGCGTTCTTCTCCAAGTTCTCTTCGTTCTTGAGCCTCCGTGTGTTGGAGGGTGAAATCCATGCAGTGTCGGGTGGTCGGTGCCGTGTGTCGGATGCGTGGAGTGGGGTGCTTGTCGCGTGTGGAGCGATCGCCACTTTGTGAGAGGTTTGGAGCTCACCTCGCCGTTAAATCGGTGCAAGGGCTACCACGAGTGGATTGAGGCATAGGCTCGAGAGGGAGCCGGCTCTCGTTCGTCGAGGGTTTGCCTCAACGGGGAGTAGGAGTTCGTCTCTGAACCTCGGGAAAAATTGTATTGTCCCTTTTTGCTTTCACTTTTAATTTTCGCAATTTGTTTTCTTTACATTCTAACTCATGAACTACAACTAGTGCTTTGCTAGATAACTTGGGTCCCTAATTTGACTAATTAAGAAAAGAACAAAAAAAAATTAAAAGTAGGCCAATTCACCCCCCCTCTTGGCCATAAGGTTCCTTCAGGCCGACACAGCGGCCGCTCCTCACCCAGACTCCTTCTTCAATCCTTCCATCTCCTCCTGCTCCAATGGCTGATGAAGAGTCGGCGGAGCTCTGGGCGCAGTAAGACCTCGCGCTCGCCGAGGTCGCCGAAGAGGAGGCCCGAGCCCGTGACGTCGCCTCCTTCGCGGTTCTGATCGAAGTCGCCCCGGCCCTTGCCGAGGTGGCCGATGCGATCGTGGAGGCTCTGGTCCGTGCCCGTGCCCGTGACGCTGCCATCGCCGAAGCCCTGATCGACGCCGCCCCAGGCCTCGCCGGAGTGACGGACCTGATCATCAGGGCGCAGGCCCACGCTTGCCGCCATATCCTGTAATTGGCTTGCGAGCCATTGTAAATATTAATAAAATTATCTATTTTTCCTTCGATCTCTTCTCTGTGTTGTTTTTTATCTTGGTGCAAGTCAATCGACTTTTCTTGGTTTGAACCATGCGTTTTGCCCAAGCAAGTTAGGTCCCTTTCACTAAGCACCCTACCCAGCTCATCAAATTCCTTAGCATTAGGAGTTAGCACTGAACTCTATCTCCAATAACGCAATCGGGAAGTATGAGTGTTGCTAGGAAACAAGAGTTTCGTTACTCAGAACAACTAACACTTAGGCTCATCATAGACTTGAAACGAAAAAAGCTCGATTAGGCGTCAAATAAATGTAGTGATGGAGACTGCTCCTAATCAGGTATGACCCCCAACTTACAAATCGGTCAGAATCCGACTCATGTGTAAGTCAAACTCAATAAGAGAAAGGGTGCGCTACTGCGCACCTAATTAGGTGTAGCCCCCGACTTACTAGCTAGTCGGGATCCGACTAGGGAGCAAGTCAAGTTAATTTTCAATAAAAGGTTATGTGCGCGATTGCGCACCTAATTAGATGTAGCTCCCGACTTACTACTTAATTGACATATAAATAAGTAGCAAGTCAGAAACTGAATTGCATAAGCGTAGAGACAATGTGAGCGAAAACTTATCTTTATTTGTTTGTAAACATGGATTACAATAGTCGTCAGGTATAAAACCGACGCGATTGCTCGATGTTCCTTGGGTTGTCCAGGCGAGTGCCGTTTTCATGCTTTTAGTTGGCGAGTCCCCGGGCGTACCGCCGAGTGACGTGAGGACATCCTGATCTACTTGGAGAAGAACGTCGAGCGCCTCCTCACTTGACATCTTCGCTAGGCTTGATGCCTGACTTAGATGGCTTCTTGTTCGGTAGATCGCTTTCATCGCGAAGAGTGGTGGCCGCCTACCGAATCTCATCCAACTCGGCTGTTTCAACCGACTGGGTGAAGTCGCAGCTTTCCCTATCGAGGAGGTGGAAAAACTTGACTTCTCCACGGACCGTGATTACGCCCCGTGGACCTGGCATCTTCATAACCAGATAGGTGTAGTGTGGGATGGCCATGAATTTGGCCAGGCCCGACCTTCCCAAGATCGTGTAATACGCAGCCTCAAAATCGGCCGCCTCAAAGCTGAGGTTCTCTGTCCGGTAGTTATCCTAAGTGCCAAAGGTGACAGGAAGAGTGATTTTCCCGATCGGCACTGGTGATGTTCCCGGAATTATACTATGAAACGGCGCGTCTGTCTGCTGGAGCGCCGTCCTTGGGATCTGCATCTCGCCCAGAGTCTTAGCGAAAAGGATATTCAATCCACTTCCACCGTCAACCAGGACCTTGCGCAGTCGGACGCCCCGTACCACAGGATCCAGGATGAGTGGATATCTTCCTGGGCAAGGGACGTGATCCGGGTGATCTGAGCGATCAAATATGATCGAACTTGAGACACCGGAGATACTCGGGTCACGGAATAGCTGCATTGATTTCCGATCGAGAAGCTTTTGCTTACGTTTGGACTCATATGCATCCGATCTCCCGAATATGTAGTTGAGCTCTCGCTCGGTTTCTTGGTAAGCGTCACCCTGAGGAGGGTCACGCTTGTCATCTTGCTTGGCATCTCTCGGAGCGTCGCTGTTGTGATCCTCAGCAAATTTCTTCAAGATGTTGCAGTTTTTGGCCGCATGTTTTCCGTTTGGATGGAAAGGACACGGCGCCTCCATGACTTTGTTGTAGTCGGTGGGCCGAGGCGGCCTCTGCCAACCCTGATCCGCGACAGCTACCATCTCTTCACCCTTGCGCTTCTTGTCCTTCTTGGAGGACGACTCGGGTCTGTCCTTCTTGCTTTCGTGCTTGCTTGGGTGATCCTCTTGACGCTCAGCGAGAGCATCCGAGGCGGTAACATATCGATCCGCCAAGGAGAACATTTCCTTGACGGTAGTCGGAGGCTTCCGAGACATCTTCTTGATTAGATTAGGGTCGCGAACTCCTTTCTGGAAGGCTGCGATGACGACCGCCTCTGAGATCTCCCGAATTGTGTTCTTCTTCTTGGTGAAACGCCGAATGAAATCCCTTAACGACTCATCTTTTTTCTGATGAATCTGATAAAGGTCCCATTGGGTTCCAGGCTTCTCATATGTGCCCTGGAAGTTGGCAACGAATTGGTCGCAGAGCTCTCCCCAGGAATTGACCGAGTTCTCTGGAAGGCCCGCGAGCCAGTTCTGAGCCGGAGGGGTTAACATGACGGGCAAATAGTTTGCCATCACGTCGTATCCTCCACCCGCGGCCCTGATTGCTAAAGAGTAGATCTGCAACCAAGCCTCGGGGTCCCGCTCTCCATCAAATTTCACAATTCCCTTGGGGTTGAACCCCTCGGGCCAGTTACCTGACGGAGTCAGGGTGTGAATGCCTTGATCCCGTCAATCAATCCTTCCCCAGGGGGAGGAGATTGGCGGGGGAGATTCCGGCGCGGTGGAGTACGGCGCCGGTCCTCGTCTCACTCCCTCCGCCGGGCTTCTATGTCAAGGCGGAGATCGCGACTTGTACTTTGGCGGGCGTTTTGCTGACCAGACCGATCGCGGCGAGAGTGCTACTCGTGGCGATCGCTTCGCCGAATCGGCCTGTTGATCCCGAGTGCCTTGGACAGCTACCGCCGTCACCATGGCTTTGATTTGTTCCATGATCGGCGTTGCAGGGTTGCCTTCTCCAAGCAAAGGACCAACATTGTCCAGGAGGGTCTTAAATGCGAGGATGTTCTGCTGTGGCGTACGGAAGACCGAGTGGTCTCCCATACGGATTTGAAGCAGTTCCTTCTGGACTTCCCGTGCACGACCGCGTAATTGGTGGTGCAAGTCTTCTCCGCCTCCGTGGTTTTGCTCGGCTCCAGCCTCTCCCACGGGGTGCCGAGCCGATCCGGAGGCTTGCCCGTCCAGCATGTAGACGCCGCGAAAGTCGGGGAACCCATTGACGCTCTCTTCTGACTCGGATTCCAAGAAGGAGAGGCTCAACCGATCCCGATTCGTTGGCTCGTCAATGGGAGTGATTATGACTCCCACTTCTCGTGCTAGACCTCTGGCGAAAATAGGATCCAACTGAGGTTTAGCAGAACAAATCTGCTGGAACCTCGCAGCCGAATTGACCAATCCGAATGGTATATCCACTCGGAAAGTTGACCTGGTCAGAGTTGTCCCCGAGTCCCGACTCGGAAAACTCGTCCCAGTGTGCGTGAGCCGTGTCCCGCTCCTTAGCCCAGATTGGAAAAGCTGGCATGTCATCCGATGGAAAACAGCGGCCGAGTTTCCTAACCCGAACGGGGCGGTCCACGATTGAGGGATTGTGATTCCCGACTGGATCTGAGAACGATCTAAGCCAAGAATCAGATTGCCACTCGTTCCTTTGCCAGCATAAGGAGCTGGTAAAGAAAGAAGTGGCAGATCCCGACCGAAACCGAAGGGGAACCCAGCGGTTGGCCAGTCGGAATCGTCATCATCAGATTGGATCTCTTCCGGATCGGAACCTAGGGGAGAGATCCCGAAGTGGTGAGGCTCGGCCGGAGTCGTGTACCACCTCCCCCGGTAATGCGTGGACCGAACGAAGTTCGGCTCACACAACCAAAGTTCCCCGAAGTCACCGGCGATGAAGCCGAGATCTCCGAAGATGAAGCCTTGGCCGGGTGCGTAGGTAAAGACGAATCCGCCAATGGAAGCCATCGAAGTCGATGTAGTTGATCGTGACGCTAGCCCCTACCTGACGCGCCAACTGTCGACGATTTGCGTCGGCAATGTATTTTATGGGGCAATGCGAGAGATCACAACTACGATGGTAGCACAGGGAGCCGAATTTATACAGGTTCGGGCCCTCGGGGCGAGGTAATACGCTACTCCTGTGCTCGTGGATTGTATTATGGTGGATGCTGATGATGATTATAAGACATGGGATTGGATCTCGAACTAGGGACCCCGGACCCCCTTTATGTAGTGCAGGGGGCCGGGTTACAGATAGAATCCCTAATCCGCGTATGGAAGATACAGATATAACCGATTTGGTTACGCCTATATCTATGTATTCAAATAGGAGACGAGTTCATTTTCTTGTAGATCATCTCAGGCCGTGCCAGCCACCAAGCCCGCCTTCTGGAAGGCCCAATTGACTCGGCCCAAGGAGGTGGTACATCCAGTAGTATATCTCCGGATACCCGGGGCCCTTGTTTTCCATAGGTGACTCCAGGGAAGGCTTCATCGACTGGTGGCACTCCCGGCAAAAGGGCCTGACGAAGGAGTCGTCCCGCGCGCTCAACGGCCTCATCATCCATGTCATCTGGGAAATCTGGAAGGAGAGAAACAGGCGCATCTTTCACAACCGGTCCCTGCCTGTTTCTCAATTCATTGATCTCATCAAGGGGGCCTGGCCTCTTGGGAGACAACCTCCGTCATTGTTTCTTAATTAGTGCTCTCCTCCCCTCTCTCTCTTCTCTCTCTAAAATCATGTACAGTTTTCCCCCTCTTAATGAAATGGCAGCGCTCCTGCCCGTTAGCTCAAAAAAAAATTTCATACGGTGAATCATAGTTTTACTGGCGATCAATGATTTAGAACCATAAAAAGAACTCAATTTGCTATTCTGCATGGACTGAAATAATTGCGGCCACACTCTCCCCCTCATGATCGAACAATCCAAGCTCTCCCCCTCGTCTCTTCAATCCTCCATCTTCTCTCCTCTATCTCATTTGCTGATCTGCTCTACCTTGCACCGCCATCTCTTGCCAGTGCTCCGCCACCATCAATGTTAGGGTCACGGTTTGTCGAGGTTAGGGGAGGGATTCATCTATGCTCCCCAAGCTTAGAGAGAAGCCGAGGAGGCGAAGGCCCAACAATAGGAGGCAGTGCAATGAGATGGCGATGGGGCCGCCAGAGCTGTGGGTTATCAGAGGGCAGTGGACGGCGGCAGCAAGGTGATCTGCACATGGTAGCCTGGGGTCAGAGCGCGTGGAGCACTCCAACAAGAGAAAAGAGAATGGAGAGGAGGGGTGTCACCGGAGAGGAAGAAAGAGAGAAAAAGGGAGGAGGCAGCGCTGGAGGCAAGGAAGAGAACGGAGAGGGGGCGGCGTCACCGTGCTACTGGTCTATTGTCCAAGTGGGATTCGACTAACGTATAGTTAGTCCCCAAAGAAATCATGTGCCTTTATGTCTCTTATAAGCCTTGAAAGTCAACTTCTCCTTGTACTAGAATTTTCTTAATAGTCTTGATGTCCTATCGATTTTTTGTATATTTGACCTCATATATATTCGAAGACCAGCAATGAAAATGCTGAGATCCAACATGGAAGAAAAAAAAAAAGAGAGGCATGAGACGCATGGATCGGAGATCTACGTCGTAGAGAGTGTGTATATGTAAACAGAGCAAGCTAGAGATCATTAAAAGACCTCATACCTAGGATATGTATAACTATTGTTGTTCAACGTGAAAGATTTTAATCAATCGTCGAGTAATAATTTGCCCCACAGATGCTTGTTGGCTTGCATTGATTTGAAGAAGGATTCACATTGTTCGTCCAGTTTATGGTAAACGTTTTAAATAGCACGCTATATATAGCTTCACGATAGCACCACTATATTATTTTTGACCTAAAATGCTATGCTAAGTACTAAAATTCTACGAACACAATTATAACCGCGATAGCCGCTAAATTTGACGTTATTTCCGCTACTCGCTCTTGTCACAAATAATTGTCGTTTTGGATATCGACACGGTCTCCAAAATGCACATTTGACCACTAATTATTGCTACAATTTACTTATAAAACCTGCTAAAATTATATTATTATGGAAGTACTCTTTGAGACGAATCTACTCATATGATTTTTATTTACTCAATCTAAAATATTCAAAAGATATTCATAACTAGTTTTAAAACTTTGATTTGTGTGTACTTCAAACGACATGTATTTTTTTTACGGAAGGGAGTATTTCAATATCCGCTATAGCACTGTATAATACTTTTGTCAATTTCCTTTGAAAATACAAACATCAATTACATTTTTTATTATACTTTGCTTCATTTTTGTATCATCTACCTCAAAAGATGGTACTGATAGAATTATTTAGAGGAGTTTCTCTATAACGGGCGTGAAGAATAATATATTGCAGTTAACTTATTCTCGATTTTAATTACGGTCTTCTAGACATATATTAGACTATATGTACATATAAAGAAGCGCAGTTTTTCACATTTAGTTGGATGAGACTAATCTTATATAGTATTTCACATTTTTTTTTAATGTTAAAACACCATACAGGATAACTTCCTCGATAGTCCGCAATAGCTTCTATAGATTTTTTTTAGACATTGCCATGAAAACCACGATTTATTACCTTTGTCGCCGGTGAAGTTTAACAATTACGCTGCGATAGTGACACATATAGTTTTTGGGTTCGACTAAGAGCAGGTTGTCTGATAATAAAATAAGTGTCAGTCGATTATTAATAAAATTGCACATTATAAATAAGTACAAATTTGGTTTTACCAGTGTACAATTTTAAATTGACTGAAACAAGTATGATGGCTTGAAACATAGAAAAAGAAAAGTATATAAGCACGTGTATTTAGCAGATTTATGCATCAACAAAGCATAGAAATCAACGAATAAAACTGATGATTGATAAGTAGCAATTTTGATACTAAAATAGCATTTTTGTAAATTGTGTAATTTTAGTCTTACTAGAGTGTAATTTTAGAGTGACTAATAGTCATGAAAATTTCAGTCGCCTGAGAATTAGCAATTCTAATAGTTTTATGCATCAACCCGACCGTCTATTAATTGTTCTTCGAAATTTGTATCTATTTCCCTCCTAATTTACAAAGAGAGAGTCTAGCTACTCTTAGTCGACTGAAATCAAGGGTATATCACTGTTCTCTCCCACCACCATGCTGTTGTTGTCTCCTCCTTCGGGTGTGCTCTTTTCCTCTCTCGGGTGGTGAGGAACATTGGAGAAACTTGCACGGCACGGAGAGAGAGGAGAGAAAATAGGCTAAAGGTCTGTTTGGTTTAAGGCAACTTTATCATAGATTACCATATCTAACTTGCCAGAGTTGGCTAAGCTTAATTTGTAAAATTTCTATCCACAACTTAGCAAGCTAAGACAAGTTTACCATACTTTTTTAAACATGTAAGATATGGACCCAAGGTGGCAGAAAAGGAATCTTAACTAACTTGAGCCATGAACCAAACAAGTACTTAATTTGGTTAAAGTTGACTACTTTAGATGTAGGCAGTGTTCTTTTTAGCTTATAAGCTGGAAATTTATAACTTCTCGATAAGGATATCCGAGGGATCAAAAATTATAGAAAAATGGTTTTGAGAGCTTTGAGAAAAATAGTAAGACCTATAAAAATTGACTACCAAACATCAAAACGTTTGACTTATATAAAAATAACAAATTTCTAACTTATAAGAAAACGCAGGTTATAAGCTGAAAAGAACACTGCTGTAGAAATATTAGGCAAACTTTAACCTTCAATCAAACATGCCCTAAAATCCAAGGCTATTTTTAGACGACCAATGTATAGCTAATCCATTTTACAAATAAACCCTCCGCACAGTCGCCCGCGACTCGTGTCTCGTCTCTCTCCACGGACGCCTAGATTTCGACAGCTAGCCGTGGTCTGCTCCCTCCACAGCTGGCCGTGCCGTTGCTTCCCGCGCCAAGAACAACGTTTGGCGGGAGAGTGAGAACACAAACCTACGATATACAACCGTCGGTGTTCAACGTGCCAACGATTTGTAATCAATTGTTAAGTTTCTCCACAGACCCGTGTATGCTCGCTTTGATTTGCAGCTGGATTCACGCGTGATAGAATCAAGACAGGAGTGAATCTTATGCGCTTGCACAATCTAGCTGTGCACGCTAAAAGTCAGATCAGCTAAACATACGTGGATTTAGGGTATTGTATTCTCGTCAGCACCGGAACGAAGGGTTTAGAGCGTGTCAGTCGATTTGATGTTGTATTCGGTCACTACTAGAAAAACGAGCATCACAAGCGGTACATCACAAGCGGTTCGATGCGCACCGCTTCTAATAGTTGCAGCACAAGCGGTTCAATAGGCCAAGCCAGGAAGCCCTCTAGAAGCGGTTCGTAATATAAACCCTTCTAAGCCCCTCTAGAAGCGGTTCGTAATACTGAACCCTTCTAAAGCTCAACAACGAAGGGGTTCGTGTCACGAACCCTTCTAAAGCCCAAGACCTCTAGCAACGGTTAGTATCTGAACCCCTTCTAAAGCCCAAGCAGCAGAAGGGGTTAGTGTTAGAATATCTGAACCCCTTCATTGCTTGGGCTTTAGAAGGGTTCAGATATTCTAACCATTGTTAGAGGTCCATTTTCAATTGTTAAAAGGAAAGCTTGCTTTATCTCATCGAGAGCACGCGTGGGTAGGTTGGCTAGCTGGGTAAGGCGTGGGTCACGAGGAGAGGTGAGGTCCTGAGTTCAAATCCCACATACCCCAATATTCTTTACCTTTTTAGACACCACCAGAAGCAGTTCGTAGAACCGGTTATATAACCGCTTGTGAAAGTGGTTACGAACCGGTTGTGTTACACTGTTCCCTGGTAGTGGGTCAGAAAAGACGTAATCAGTTTTAGACGGCCGATTAGATCCACAAAAGTAGTTTGAACATATCTGATCTTAAGAGCAAACAAAAGAGTTAATAGATCTAAAAGATAACGAAACTATCGGCGTAGATTAGGTCTAAACCAATAGATTCAAAGGATAAGCAATCTACTAGTAAGCCGACAGAATCAACTCAATAGTGCAACGAAAAGTAAATAAACTATCAACTAGATCAAAAGATTAATCTAACTAGCAGAACGAAGGGCAAATAGACTATTGGCTAATAGCAAGCTATAAGCCGATAAAACGAGGGTAAACAGACTATCACCAACAAATATGTTTATCTATAGAACGAGGGTGAAATCAAATCCCTAGTCGAAATGGCGATGTGCAGCAACATCGATTAAGATAGTATTTCAAAAAAACTAAAAGACGATGCAAGTCCATAGGTCGAACTAAATCAAGACAATACTTACTTGCAAGTAAGTCCTAGAGTGTATTCTAAAGCCGATCAAGAAGGTGACGTGCAACAAGTCGATCAAAAGTAAAATACGGTGAAACTAGACTAAATGCAATGAAAAGTAAAGGACAGGTAAAAAGTAGATTTGACTGATTGGTGTTGGACCCTTTACACGCCGCTATCGGCTACATATTTATACAGAACAATCACTCAACCGACTAGGACTCTTAACTCGTTTTCCATACGAGTTCTGACTCAATACTAGATATATTTATCTAAGACCCTACCTAATTTACCTAATAACATGATACAGGCTCATCCTGCCATAGCCGATCCGGCCTGTAATAACTTCTTCCGCAACTGGCCCATCTTAGGTGATTCTAGAACCTTCTAACTGAATCGGCTTTTCTAAAATTAGGTGTCAATATGTGCCCCCAGTTTTGGGGATATGAGCATAATACCCTAAAATTATTCAATGTATCGGCTTCTACTTCGTCCGTATACATCTTCTATTCCAATCATGCTCTTGATCTCTGTCGTCCATCTCATTTTCCTAGCCATCAATTCTAGGGTTTTGCTGCCATTTTTTGCCCTTCCGATTTTACTGCACACGACGGTTAACCTCCTCAATTGTACTTCTTATATATAGTGTGGTCAAACCCCGTCATTCGCATGACTCCAAGCTCTCTCTGCTCTGCAATCGGCGGATGTTTCCTGCCATCGGTCTTCCTGCCCTCTCCTTCTTTGACGATCAGCTTCTCTACTCCTACCAACATGAGTTAGGTACTTCTTTCAATTCCTAGCTTTTTCGATAGTTTTAGCCTAGGGTCGATGAGAACTTCAGACTCCACTCCTATTATAAACTTAGATGCCACAAGATTTCCCCTCAACGCCATAGATGTCACTATCAAGGGCTGGAAGGATAGCTTTAGGGCATGGCCGACCCATTCAATAGGTGGAGAGATTGGTATATCAGAGTATCGGCTAGCAAGATGTCTGAATAGAAAAGAATGGGCATAGTTAATTACATCTCTTTATCTCTAGCTGATCCAGTAGCCAACAAGTCGATGCTAGCAGCTGCAAGCTACTTTTGGTCGAACACTTTCAATGCTCTGATGTTGAGGCCTAGGCCGATAGGGCCAACTCTCTTGGACATAGCCATTTTTTGTGGCTTAAGACCTGATGGAGAGCAACCATCAGCTCATACCCTCCATGTCACCCGCAAGCTGATATCTCATAAAGGCGAAGGATGGAACTGTTATGTGGATGAGAACAACCTAGAGAAAGGCCTTGTATCGAATAAAGATCATGTGGCTTTCCTAAATATGTGGATCGGTATTTCTTCTGCGGAGCTGCCTTAAGTCCAACTCAAGTGTATCCAGGACTACCTGAAAGATTGTTGGATGAAGGAAGAGTGTCTTCAGCAAAGCTGCTTTTAGGATCAGCTTACCAAATGATGCATATCATCCGATCCCGATTATACACTAGGCTAAGGGGCACTCTGTTGGGAATGTTTGAGGTCCAATGTAGTTCCTTCAACTAGGTTATATGTCCAATTTCATTGGCTTTTGGAGATCAACATTTCCCCAAGTATTAAATTTCCTCGAGAGGATATCAAGGTAAACCAGATGATGGAATTCAGGAGAAGCATTTCTTTTAGAGAAGCATTGTCAACGAACCAAGGTGACAAGAAACTCAATGCATCGGCTTTAGCTTCATATTTTCCTTTCTTCTTTGACCTTAAAGCCGATGATATGCCAACTAGACACTTTTTTTGCTATGAAGATGCTAGGATTTTTGTGGTTCCTTCTTTCCTTAGGCTATCGGACCAACTCTCTAAAGAATCACAAGAATCCCTAAAGCATTTTATTTCTCCATGCACACTCATCATCGGCTTGAACACAAGGGCAAGGACCAGGCTAAGGAGGGCCAAGAGACAGCGAGGCGTCTGTGCCTCAAGGTCCAGGAGGGGCGCAAGGCGCAAATCCAAATGCTGAATCTCCAAATGGAGCTCAATGAGCTAAAGGAAAAGCTCTTGGCTCTGGAGCAAGAAAAACTTGATCATGATTTAGCGACCTCCTCTTAGCACCTTTATAATCTTATTTGTAACCTAACCAAGTAAGAAATAAAACTAAGTTTTATAAAATAGTAAGCATTATTTAATTTTACCTATAGTTTCTTGGTTCGATGATGTCTTTCTCGTTTCTGCAAAAGGAGCAAACAGAACATACTGCAATGGATGTAGGTATAATGCAAAGGGAAACCTGAGTTGGAACAACACGATCCAAACCCTAACCTCTGCTTGACTAAGTCTCATGCACCTAATTTGCGAGTATGGACTTAGTCGGAGGAGAGGTAGCAGCAATCTCTGGCCTTCAAATGCCTGGCAGCCATGCCCCTAAGTTGCGAGGAATCATCGTGTCCCACGATCCCGGTCAGGCCAGAACTAAGAAAAACCACCTGCTCAATTCTTGTGCTATCCTGACGTCGAGGTCCCCTTGCATGAGTCGGTGTTCGGTCTAGCAGGGTCACCTCAAGCTTCCTTGATAATCAAAATAGAGTGAAAAGACAGACAATGCTGAAAACAAAAAACTGATAATTAAAAGGAGAGATTATATGTAGAACTTTCAAAGGTAGTCTATATTCCTTGTGCTGGCGAGCTCGCTTCCGTCTTCCATTACTAGGCATACAGCCCCTGGATGTACTATTGAAACAACTGTATAAGGACCCTCCCAGCGGGAGGGGGTAGCTTGCTGGCATTCGAAAGGTCTTGAATTCTTCGTAAGACCAGATCGCCAACTTGTAAAGTTCTTGGTCATACCGCTTTTGCCACATGCTTGCGAAGAGCATGCAAGTAAGAGACGGAGCGTAGCAGAGCTCAGTTACGCGTAGCCTCCAAGTGGTCGAGATCGAGAAGGCGTTCTTCCTCTTGATTGATGTTGTCAACCGTATTGACCCTTAAAGAACTAGTAGAATTTCGGGAGACAAGACGGCCTCTGCACCGTAAACGAGCTAGAACGAGGTTTTCCCAGGTGCTCAACTAGCTGTGGTGCGTACCGACCATAGGACGAAAGGGAGCTCATCTACCCATACTCGTCCTTGACGGGTTAGATACTAGAAGACCTGCTTTTTGATGCCCTAGATTATCTGTCCATTGGCGCGCTCAACTGTGCCATTGCTCTGCGAATGTGTTACAGAGACGAAGTAGATCTTTGTTTTGATTTGCTTGCAATAATCCTAGAACAGCCCGCTAGTGAACTATGCCCCCATTATCAGTGATCAGACAGTTTGGGACCCCAAACCTGGTAACCACGTTGCTATGGAAAAACTTCGTAGCAGCCTGGGCCATGATGGTCGAGACTGACTCGGCCTCATTCCACTTGGTGAAGGTAATGATGGTAACAAGAAGATACTTGAAGCCCTTTTAGCCTAGGGGGAATGGTCCTAGGATGTTGACTCCTTATGTCGAGAATGGCCAGACCAACGAGATCGTTTGCAACGCATAGCCCGGTTAATGGACCTTACAAGCGTGAAATTGGCATGCCCTGCAAGTGTTCGTGATGGCACGAGCATCGACGATGGCAGTTGGCTAATAGTATCCCATCCAAAAGGCCTTCCCCACCAGGGTCCAAAAGGATGAGTACGCTCCGCAAGTTCTTTTATGGATTTCTCTTAGCATGTACTTGCCCTCCTCTTGGGATACACACTTGGAGAGGACCCCGAGCGCGCCTTTGCGGTATAATGCTCCTTCGACTAGTCTATAGGGCAAGGGCTGCCTGAGTAATCAGGAACGTTCGGTCGACTCTTCCGGTAGGACCCTGTACACGAGATACCGAATAAACGATGTCATCTAATCTTCTCCATTCTCGACGAATGCTACAGTGTCGCTTAGTTGGGTTGACTCTTCCTCGATAGATATGGAAGGCTTGTACAGGTGCTACGAGCACCCCTGTCGGTGCTGCCTCCTAGGAAGACCCGAGCTTGGAGAGTTGGTCGGCCAAAGCATTGTCTTTTTTGGGGACATATAGTACTTCGAAATTCTTGAAGTACTTCTCCATCTTCCTTACCTCGAGTAAATAACGGGCCATTGATTTGTTGGAGCATTGGAACTCTTTGCTGTTCTGGTTGATGACCAATTGTGAATCCTCTTTGACAACTAGCCGCTACACGTCGAGTGATATGCATCCCGTAGCTCGGCCAGAAGCCTCTCATATTATGCGGCGTTTTTGGTCACCGTGGAGTGCAACTGCATAGCGTACTAAAGACGCTCCCCCTAAGGTGACACGAGCACAATTCTAGCCACCGAGCGCTCGTAGGTGTGAAATCCATCGAAGAACATTGTCCAACGACCACTATCCGAGGGATCGGGCTTTGGGCTAGCTTGGTCGTGACTCGTTCACTCCGTGACAAAGCCCACCAGCACCTGGGATTTTATTGCCTAGCGGGCTATGAAGCGGATGTGGAACTCGGAGAGCTTCATGGCCCACTTTGCCATATGCCCGCTTGCATCTTGGTTTCTCAAAATTTCGCCCAAGGGGAAATTGGTTGGCACCATGATCGTGTGGACTTAAAAATAGTGCCACAACTTTTGAAATGACATGAACAAAGTGTAAAGGAGTTTCTACACCTTAGGGTAACACTCCTTCAGCCCATGGAGCACTACGCTCATGTGATAGATCAGTCGCTGGTTCATGTCGCGGACCATAGTCAAGACAGCATTGACGGCCTAAGGGGTAGCGGCGATGTACAAGAGCAAAGCCTCTCCTGCTCTGGGCATGGTCAGCAAAGGTGGGCTGGATAGGTACTGCTTGAGGTCTACGAAAGACTTGTTCGCCTTCTTTGTCTAGACGAAACCGTCGTGCTTTAGGAGTGCCTTAAAGAAAGACAAATTACGCTCACCCAGCCGAGAAATGAAGCAGCTTAACACCTCCATGCGCCCCATGAGGGCTTGTACTTCTCTCACACTAGAGGGTGGACGCATCCTTTCTGTAGCTTTGGTCTTCTCCGGATTTGCACCCACATCTGTCGAATCGACCATGTAACCGAGCACCTTTCCCATTTGCACACCGAAGGCACACTTCTTTGGGTTTAGCTTTATTCGGTGCTTCTTGAGGTTACTGAAGGTTTCCTCGAGATCTAAGTGGTGGCCGGACTCGAGCACACTTTTGACCACGATATCATCAACGTAGACCTCCATGTTGTGGCCTATTTGGTGGAGGAACGTTTTCTGCATTAGGAGCTGGAAAGTTGCTCTAGTGTTCCTTAGACCAAAAGACATGATCATGTAGCAGAAGGTACCAAACGGGGTAATGAAGGCCTTTTTTCCTTGTCTTCCGGTGAGAAGCTGATCTGGTAAAATCATGAGTAGGCATCCAGAAAACTCATCAACCGGGCTTCTGCTATAGTGTCAACAAGTTGATCGACGAGAAGTTGTCTTTGGGGCATGCAGCATTTAGACCCGTGTCGTCCACACACATACGCCACTTTCCCCATCTCTTCTGAATGATGACCGGGTTTGCCAACAACTCTGAGTAATGGATCTCACAGATGAACCTAGCCTTAAGGAGCTTGTCGAGCTGCTCCATTATTATTGCTTGCTTCTCTGGGGAGAATTGCCAGAGTTTCTGTCGCACCGGCCTCTTGTCATGCTAAACCACCGGCCTATGCTCAACCACCTCTTTGGGACATCGGGCATGTCGGACTCCTAGGCAAGCACATCCACATTTGCTCGGAGGAAGATGATGAGCTCGACTTCCTTTTGGGGTCCAAGACGGCCCCCAAGTGCACCACCTTGGTCAGATCTGAGTCGGAGAAGGGGACTACTTTGGTCTCGTCGCCGGGCTGTAGGGAGATCCTCTTGTGGGACGTCTCAAATTCTTGGTTGGGCCCACATTGAGGGAGCTGACCGATCATGCTCACCACCTTCTCATTGCAGCTTAGGGTAACCTTAGCGTTTCTCTTGACGGTGATCACACCGTTTGGACCAGGAATCTTAAGGCTCTGAAAGGTGTGGTGTGTTATGGCCATGAATTTCAGTAGCCCTGGCCTACCAAAGAATAGCATTGTAAGGAATTTCAAAGTCGACCACCTCAAAGGTGACTATCTCTGTCCAGAAATTGCTCGGACTCCCAGACGTCATGGGCAAGACGATCTGGCTGAGCGGCTTGGGCGAGGTCCCTGGTACGATCCTGTGAAAGGGGATAGCAATGTTTTTGATCTTTTACCTAGGGATTTGCATTTGGTCTTGTATCTTAGCCGTTATGAGATCGAGGGAGCTGCCTCCATCAATGAGCACATTCCTCACCGTCGTATTGCTGATGGTCGGGCTTACGACCAGCAGGATTTTTTGGGGTTTGGTAATCCTAGGAGGGCAGCCCTCCTTTCAGAAAGTAATTGCTAGGTTGATCGACTTGAGCTATTGGGCCGGGCGAGATCCCTGGTCGGCATGGTACACCTCCAGCACCGCTTCCTTGAACTCTCACCGGGATTTGTAAGTGGAGGACCCCCTAAAGATTACAACGATATGGTTATGGGGCTCCTTAAACTCCATGTCGTCCTTATCGTCAGCCGCCCTCTTCCCCTTTCCATCATCTTTTACCACGGGCACGGTGGGCATCTCACTCTTGCCCTAGTAGAATGCCTCTAAGTAGGCTAACCAAGTGTAGCAGTTGCACAAATCATGTTCGTAGGTTTTTCATGGATCGGGCAAAACATGTTACATTGGTATCCGCCCAGTGGCCCTTCACCACGACGCGGGGGAAGACGAGCCCCTGTGCCCCTTCCCGTGTTATGAGGTTGGGGCTTTCGCTCCTGCTGTCACTGTCATGCTGGAGACTGCTGCACCTGCATCACGGTCTGGTGCTCGAAAGACTGTTCAATTGCAGTAATAACGCTTGACAAGGTTTGCTTCTTTTTCTTCTTCTTGATCTTCTTCTCGAGCGAGGAGGTCCTCACCTTTTCGGAGATCTCAAGGACCCGCTGTGGTGGCAATTTTCCCTCATCGAGCATCTTTTTCCATTTGACCGTTTCGTCAGTGTCAGTATTTCAGTCGGCCATGCAGAAAAGCTCGCTAGTCGTCAAGTCCGGATGGATTTTCAGATCCTAAGTGAACCAAACATTCCTGACTCCAAACTTAAATGCTCATATGACTGAGTCATCCAAGATGTTCGGGATGGAATTGTGGACCATGATGAACCTTTGGATGAAGTCACATAGAGACACCCTTCAGTTTGGATCACACGCTCAAGGTCTCTTCATCTGCCTAGTCAAGTGTAGAAACTTTGAAAATTCGATCTGAGTGCTTCGTTGAGCTGAGCCCAATAATGGATGGACTCCTCCCTCTGATTGAAAAGCCAAGTTCAAGCCGCCCCGTCAAGCACGGTAGGCAGATAATTTGCCCTTATGCCCTCGTCCCCTCTGGCTACCAAGATGGCGGTCATATAGATTGAGAGGATATAGACGGAAACCTTGCCTGAAATCTCGAAACCCTGGGTTTTCGTCACCGGTGCTGGAAACCTCGCCGGATGCCTCAGAAACCGGGTTTCCGTCGCCGTTGAGGTTTCCAGCGATGATGACTGAACCCCGGGGTTTTTGAGGTTTTTGGCGAGGTTTCCATCACCAATGAAGGCTTCCAATGAGGTTTCCATGTTTTCGTCATCGACGACGGAAAACCCCGGGTTTCCGAGGTTCCGGCGAGGTTTCTGTCCATCTCTAGTGAGGTTTTCTACGAGGTCTTGTCCATCTCTGTCAGGGTTCCTGGCGAGCCGAGGCATAGCGCGTGTGAGCTGAGGTGCAACGCGTGCAAGCCAAAGCGCAACTTGGTGTGCACGGGCGTTAGAGCAAGGCTTTGTGTGTGCGTGAGACCGGAGGTTGAAGAAGATGGACTGTAGTGGAAGGAGAAAGAGTGTAGGGGTTTTATGCAAATGAACTGTGGGAGCCGGCGCAAATCTTGATGCAGCCCCAAGGGGCCAAGATGGTGCCTGGAATCGCTTGTACAAGCGTATTCGGTTTTTTGCTCAAGATAGGACACTCTAGCTTGTTCATACATCTGCCTATCGTCAGGCCGGCAGTCCGGCTTAACAATTACGGTCCTTGCTTTTGTCATGCATGTACGTGTAGAATGACTCGCTTAGACGTTAATTACTCCCAGTACACAAGCTACACACAAAGAAGGAAACATGAAGCCATTCGGCATGCATGGTTATTTTTGGAGCACACCAACCTCGCACGATCCGAATAGGACGGTAGCTAGATGAAGAGCTGCATGCATGAACCACAACGCGCGCGCCTTGTGTTAACAATCGTTTCGTTTCACGTCCTCTTGGTGAGGATCTGCAGCAGAATCTCGTTGTACGTGTCGACCGGGCCGGGCAGGCATGAGTGGAGGCAGTCGACCTGGATCCTCTTGTGATGCCTCGTACTGGGCCGGCGGCCCAGCCCAGCCCAGTACTGCCCCTGCCTTTAAGGAAGCAGTGGATGAGGATGTTAGTCGTTAGTCCTCATCTCTTGCTCAGTCTTCTTGCTTCCTCTGGCTCGCTCGTCGCCGACGCCGTGGTGGTCGTCGCCACTGGCCGCCGTTGCCGTCCAATCGTTGGGCCGCCCAGGTTGGTCTCGTCCTTGTCCTCCTCTCCCGCCATGCTCGCTCTGCCCTTGCTCCCTCTGCTGCTATCGTCCTGAGCGTGCGTCGCCGTCGCCGTGCCGCCGGTCGCCGCCGCCGTCCAGCGCGTCCCCAAGCCGAGCCACCTCCTCCCGTGCGTCGCCAAGATGCCTCTCCCTCTCTTTGCACCTTCTTTGTCTAGTCCTAGTCCTAGCCAGCCAGGAAAAACAGCAGGAAGAAGAGGAAGAAAAGAAGAGAGGAAGAAGAAGAGGCTAGGGATTTCATCAAGATTTAGGGCCCGTTTGGCAGCCCAATTCCCCGCCGGGATCCCGGCCTGATCCTGGGGACAAAGGCCCGCGTGGAAGATTTCCACGGGCCAATTCGGTGGACTGTTTGGAAGCCCACGGAGAGAGAAATTCCCCCGTCTATCCCGGTCATATCCACGGGGAAACCTCCCTCGAGGTGAGACTCGTGACTTCCCCTCCCCGCCGCCTCCGCTCTCCGCCTCGCCGCCTCCGCCTCGCCGCTCTCCGCTCTCCGCCTCGCCGCTCTCCGCCTCGCCGTCCCTATCTAAATCCCGTTCACCGGCGGAGCGCCCAACAAGCTCTCCAAGATTTACGCGTCTCGCATTCCTCCGCGTCTCATCTTTGGGCATCTGCCTCGCTTTCGCGGATGGAACTGTACTAAATCCGGTGCTTTCTTGCTCGAAGAAGGTGGTGCGCACCTCGATTCTTGTAGCGTCTTGACGGTGATCTCGCAGAAGGTAGGCGGCTCGGGATGCCTACAAGAAGAAGAAGCTGCTGCCCTCGACCTCCGCCCCAAGAAGACCAGCGCCATCCGCCGACGCCTCACCAAGCACCTGTGCAGTGCATATACTCACCACACATGTAGACGACAAGTCTCTTGTCAGTATGACATGATTGGTTCCTAACCTGTGAGATTTGAATTTGTACGATAAATTGTATTGGTGGTGTTGCTAGTGATGCCATTCGGTTAATACTCGTATTATCTTCATAATCATTATGATTTGTACGATAAATTGTATTGGTGGTGTTGCTAGTGATGGCATTTTTTTAACCATCTTATAAAGCAACTACAAATGATACTACTAGGTTGATAAATATGTGAATATCCCAAGCCATGTCTTGTAGTTGAGACTTGAGAGTAGAGTCCATGATGTATGAAAACAATATGCTTGAGCATGTTTTGGCCAATTGGCGGTGCAACTGGATCACTTGAATTGCATTGTTCTTATCAAACATGGAATATGTAGATATTCCAGTTGATTGTTTTTAAGAGTAGGGACTTTGTAAGGCAACTTAAAATTTTCCATCTGGGGCCAAGTAGGCATGGAGCCCATGATGGATTCATCTGTTTACCTCTTGTATCTTGAAGCCATCCTTGTGAACAATGATGCTATAAATAAATGGTATCATAACTGCTGTACTAAGTCTGGATGCAAGTTTTGTCAGCTCTAAACCTTATTTTATCTTTTCTGAAAAAAAAAACCTTATATTATCTTTGTTACACGTCCAGTAAGATGCAATTAATGCATAACATGAAATGGAAGTTTGAAGCAGAAAAGGAGCAGAGGAATGATGCTATGCTCTTCTCATAGTTATCTGAAATTGACCAACCATGATCCCTTATACATAACTGTTTTTTCCCTTGAACCAATTGGCCATATAATGTAATCATGATCTCATGATAACTTTGCCTTACTAAGAAAAAAAGTTATATTATTAGTACTCACCTTTCTTAGGTTATATTCTGTACTACTGTTATAAAGCAACTGTGCTGTTAGAAAAATATGATTATTTATCCTGATAGTGCAAACAAATTGGATAGTACATGTAATAGCTCTAATTTGGACAGTACAGTAAATTGGACAGCAACTGTCCTTTTTTTTCTATTGGCTGTTGGGTTTATGCAAGCAATAGCTCTAATTTTTTTTATATTATTATGAAATCATATACTAATATACTAATATATTTCTGAACCATAAATCTTATACTAATATATTTCTGAACCATAAATCTTTTCCTGCTGGGAGACCGTGAATAGCTAGACTCTGCAAGTAAAATTTCAGAGTTTTAGATATTATAAATATAAGTAACTTACAGCAGGTTCAATCAGAATGTAGGAGTGAGCAGCTGCAGATATAGAATAATAAGTACCTAGTCCACTTGTGGCACATGCACACACATAGATGGTGAGAGATATGAGAGATTACCCCTTTCTCGAGAGGTTGGCCTTCGATCATGAAGGGCACGATGACCCTGAAATCTCTTCCAGGAATGCCTCCTACGAGGTGAGAACCTCCTATCAATCCTGCCTCTGAAATCACTTCCTCTATAATCTCTCCTCCCTAGAAGTCAGGAAGGTGTAAATTTTATACGAGGAAGCACTCATGTCATTAAAAGAATGAAAATGAAGCAATATGGAGATTAGACACCCATAAGCCTGTTAAGCTTACCACAACCTTGAGCTACAAGATTATTCAATTAGCAATAAGTAGCAGGTGCTCCAGGATAATGCCATTAGCCACAAAAAATAATAGGGCCAAAAATTAATGCACAAGCAGATACCAAGATATGACAAGGAACCACTGATGCACCCATTCAGATAATACCAATACTCATAATGTTGATCATCTGAAGTGAAATGGATAGAAGCTCCATAATCAACCTCATACAGCAATTATGACGAAGAAAGGCCTGCCATAACCCCAATATCACCACATATCTAGTACCATCTGTCCAGATATCCTCGGTGACAACTTGCGAAGAATCACAAGAACTTGGAATTACCAGTGACAAGAATACTTCCCATTGAACTAGCTGATGGACCATAATCAAAGTATATGGGACTCAGTTAATTGCAAAGTCTGCTAATAATGTGATCATAGCACAGCGAATATATTATGGGCATCACTCAGTTGGAGGCGTCATCAAGACCCTCAAAAGTTCATCTTCTGATACAGCACAAGCATTAAAGTCATGACAATTTGTCGATATACCAACTGAAGAATCTATGAAAAAGGTTGGGTTATCTTCTGGCAGCAGTTGAGTCTAACGAATCTGCTCAGGAGTCTGCTAATTGGAATGATAGTTAAATCAAAAGACAACCAGTAAGAATGCCACCTAATTCTGCAACAAGCTTCCACTTGTTAGAATTATTTTCTATCTGCAGCAACTGAGGTTCAATTCAACTGGGGTTAATGTCATACACGCCGTATGCACAGGTCACAACTATCATGTTTGGCTACTGAAAAGTTGGACCTTTTGAAAGCAGCTTCTTGTCAATTTTGTGTCATAATGCCATGAATTATGGTTGTGAATGCTCAAACCAGATCTGCCATGAATGCCATGAATTTTTTGATTGAATTCTGTTATTGAATGGACTGTGATATTCACGTTGACTTTTCAGTCAAGTTTGAGATTTGCGGTTGTGTTGAAATGGTAGACTCAAAATTTGTTGCATTTATGGCTAATTTATGCTTAGATTTATGGAGACATGAATTTCACATCAGTTGAATGACGAGACCTGCAAAAGTTATTTTTTTTCTTAATTATTTCTATACAGTGTCTTGACGAGACCTACAAAAGTTATTTTTTTTGAAATTTCTGAAATTTTTTGGATGATTGGAATTTTTATCCCTGCTCTCTCCAAACAGGGCTAGGGATTTAATTCCCGGGGTGGCTTTTTCCCCTGGGTTTTAAAATGACATGAAAATCCCGCCATGGGATTTTTATCCCTGGGTTTTAATCCCCGTCCTTCCAAACAAGCCCTTAGGGGAAATGAGTTTGGGGATGATTTGTCTTTGATTGAACGTTCTTATCTACTGATCTGGATGGGATTTAGTGGGGATTTCAAAACCCTAGTATGAAAATTCATGATTAGGTGCTAAGACAAGTTATGCAGCAGCTTGTGACTTTAAATCGAGGTATTTACGTTCAAAATTGGAGCCTGGTCAAAATGTATGAATTGTAGCTTATGTTTATAGCTTTCCAAAGAATCCTAGAATGTGCGAATTGAATGAACGGTTTAGGAGATATGACCGTTTTCGCGCTGCTGTCCATATTTGGGTTATAAGGGACAATTTAATTATGCTAAGGCTAATGTGATTTATCTAATGACTAATCCTAGCGCTAAAAGGTATGATAGATGTAGGCTTAGTCTTGTACGGCCTAGAAATGCTTAGAAATGATTGGTTAAGGATTATACGCCTAAGGCTTAATTTGACGTGATGCTTTGCGATGGTGTTAAGTCGGATGTTTGCTATGTAGGTGGTTTTGCCCCGGGATCGGCTTTGACATCCCGCCCTTCTGCCTCGTCTGGTAACAGAGGCAAGTACATAGTAATATGATGACATGTATAGTTAATGTTTAATTTGTCTATCCTCTAATTGATTGCTTGGGCTGAGTTTGGATTGGTATGTTGGGGTTTCTAATGAGAAATGCTACGAACTGTTCCGCTATGAATCTCAGATATTTTAAATATTAAATCAATGAGAAAGTACCCAACATTAGAGATGCTATGTGGAAAGGGGGTCCGACTTCATGCATTTGCATTACATTATGCACCATGAACATGTCATACATGATGGTCTACTTCGGTAGACAAATACCTACTTATGTAGGCCTCTCCAAATCAGCCTGGAGAGTATGATGGTGGGCATCGGCCAATGTCCACTCTGCTTTACTGGTAAAAGCTATGAGATGAGATGAGCATGTAGAATGTTAATGGGCATGCATATAGCATGAGCATGAGTATGGGTTTGTTTGCTATTACTTTAACTCTTCAAATGATACTCATCGGCCAGATTAAATGTGAACTGTGCATTTCTCATTTTATTATGAACTTGCTGAGTCCTGGACTCACGCTTGCTTCTTCATGTTTTTCCTTCTAGGTGAGCCGTGACGACGACATGCATCGGGGGTGGTGTAGCAGCACTTTTGACACTTTTGATCACCAAACTTAAACCTTGGACACCTTAATATATTTAGTTAACTTGGTGGTCAAAGTCCTTTAAAAATGTTATGTAATGTCCATGTGAATAAATAGCCGCATGTAATATCTGGTTTGCTTGGTTATGGATTGCTCTAGCTACACCAAGGTGGGTTTGGTGTGAGGTGCTTGGTTCTGAGTTCTGGGATGAGACGTGCTCAAAGAATTATGTTTTGGACATGATATATATAATTATCTGTTTATTGTCTGTGTGTGGATGTCCAGTTTTTAGATAAAATGCTGCCGAAATTTTGAAGGATGTATGATGTTAGTAGCATTCCGGGCCTAGGAGAGTGCTGGGGTGTTACACCTCTCCGGCATGCCGTTGGCGAACGGGTCACGGTGCATGTACGGGCCGGGGTGCCCTTCCGGCCGCATCACCGCCAGCTTCGTCACGTCCTGCACCTCGAACCTCACCCCTATGGCGCCGCTCCTCGCCGCGGCGGCCGCCGCCTCGTCGAGGACGACCCTCCTGAACTCCTCCAGGCTGTGCACCTCCTTCTCCCCCCCCCCCTTGTACGGTGCCTTGTTCGCGCACGCCGTGGGGTCGTCCTGCTGCTTGCCCTCGAAGTGGTTTGAGGAGTAGGTGGTCAGCACCACGGTCCGCGGCCGGCCGGAGCTCAGCCGCTCCGCCGACTTTCGGTACGCCTCCCGGTACGGCGAGATGAAGCTGATCTCGGTGTGGTTGAGCTCCGGGTAGAGGTGCGTGCCGATGACCTCGCTGCCGTTGTGGTAGACTGCGCCGTTCCAGAACCAGTGGCCGGCGGTCACCACCGCCACGTCCATCGTGTCGGCGTCGCCCTCCCACCGGCTGGCGAGCTCGTCAAGGTACACCAGGACGTAGGGCTTGCTGTAGTCCTCCATCTTGCCCTTCGCCATGACGAGGAACGGCGCCCAGTACACGGACACCGTCACGCCGTGGGACGGGAAGTACCAGCGCCAGAACTGGCGGGTGTTGTGGTCGGCGTCCCGGTAGACCAGGCGGTGCGGGAACGCCGCGCTGAGGAGGCAGACGAGGGACTCGGCCTGGTTCCTCGCCATGGAGTCGCCGACGAAGGCCACGTGCTTGCCGCGCACCGCCGCGAGGAACGCCGCCGCGTCGAACGCCGGCAGGCGGCACCCCGCCGGCTGCCACCGCCAGTCGAGGTAGCCCGTGTCAGGGCGGCCGTTGCGGATGCAGTCGTGGGATTCCTTGATGTTGCACGCCGTGCCGTTGTACCGCCGCGCGTGCCCCGGCGCCCACACCCACCGCCCCTCCGAGTAGTCGCAGCTCCGCCGCCCTCCACTCCGTCTCCTGCCATGAACAGCAACCATGAACCATATGTCCTATCTCGTTTTCTTCCGATAAATCTTTCGCACAAATTTTAAAAAAGAACGGCCCACGAACACGGTGAGCACTGCACACACGTATAACTTTCGGTCTTTTAGGCGACTGTGATCTAGCAAAACCGATTTAAATCTACTTGCATGCGGATTTTTAGAGTTCGGACATGCCAGCCAATGGTTGCACCTACCGCCCCGCTGCCACCTAGAAGCCTTATGGCTGCTGTCCGCTTGCCACTGTACACAATGGGAGGGATTCATTGTCGCGGCCGTGGAGCCCGGACGCATGCCTAGGGTCGCCGGGGCTTGGATCCGCCGCTGTGCACCACGTATATGCTGACTGTATGAACGTTGCAAATGCAAGAGCAACTCGCGGAGGTTTAGAAATCACGTACCCTGATGACAAGGAGGGGTAAGTGCCATTTAAGTAGTGGAGCAGAGGGGAGAAGACTGCTTGTTGAGCGCCCGGAGGGGAGCAGCAGAGGAGGTGGAGGAGAGCCAAGGAGAGGAAGGCGCAGACGAGCCAAGTGCGCGCGGTTTTTGGAAGGAAATACCCAGGATTGGTGCTTCCGGGCGATGGAGTCTTGTGGCTATGTTGATGCAGCGTCTGGTACTCTCCCATGTCGTCTGCCTCCTCTGGCACTGCCGAGCCAGTGAATGTTGCTTTGTCCAAAGACTCCTAACTAGTACAGTGTTGAGTGTTGCTGTGTACGTAGCTGCTTGTATGTAAGATTATAGTGTGGCTGGTGTCTGACAAAAACACCCAAAAAAAAGTTGGGCATTAAATGATTCGACGTCCGAAGACCTCGAAAGAAAACAACGCCCGAGGTCAAGTGATCTCCTGTGTGTTCGACATTTTCGAGGGAGATCGCAGGCACCCTGCGGAAATCAAGATACAGTAGGCAAAATTTACTGTGCTGCCTAGGCCGTGGCGGAGCTGCATCGAGATGGGAGCGTTCCAGTCGGCGCATTACCAGTTACCACAGCAGCGAGTCGTCGCCCCCAAGAGCCAAACCCGCCATGGGCCCATGGCTACCTCGAGACAAACCCGTCTGCGCTTGGCTTGCCAAACACCGCAGCAGCAGGACTGCCGGCCCATGTATACCGTGTGTGTCTGGTTTTATGCGTGTGTCAGCACCACTAAGTCAGCACACGTCCTTACAACTAGGTTGATGCTCTGTTACTATCTACTAACATTCCAACCAAGAAGCACGTAACTTTTAGATTATAATTCTCACCTGTTTTCCTGCTGAAAAGAACAATATAGACGATAGGGGTGGATCCACCATTAGGGCTGGGTGGACCGTTGTTCAGGTTTGGATTTTACTGCTGCGCTATACTCCAATAGACTGCCCTATAAAATCGCGAAGAACTAAAAAAAAATTAATGTGCCCACGCTTAGCTCGGCTGGCTACAGGAAGTCCTGAGATCCATTCTCTTAACGGGGAGCCTTCTTTGGAATTTTGTTCCTTTCCTTTCCATTCGATTTTAAATAGAAAAATATAACAAAAATCTCGTTAAACTATATAAAATTACGGTGAACATGTATTTGAAATGGTTTTATAAATAGAAGTGCAATTCCATTTGGTTTTAAATAGAAAAATATGAGAAAAATCTCATTAAACCATATAAAAAAATACTTTGAACATGTACTTGAAATGGTTTTATAAATAGAAGGTTTGCACATAAATAGCCGGTTTTAAATAAAAAGGGTTTCTAGAGGAAAGTTTGATTAAATCCATAATATTCATAAAATATTTAACTTATCTTCTAATTTCAAGATTTTTGACTTGTTTGTAGAGCTTTTAGACATGACATCGAGGTGGAAAAGAAGACCCAGAATATGAAAATGTTGCCTTTCTAAAACAGAGATATATAAATGATATATAAATGACATAAGCAGATAACATGTTAATTCAGTGGTGGACGTAAGGTTTTGGCTTGTCCAAGCTTGATTTTAATCATAGATCCACCACTATTAGACGGCACTGGATACACATCAAAACCGAGGAAAGATTTTGAACATTTGTTGAGTATACAATATGCCGACGAGGATGTCAACTTATTTATATTTTTATGAAATTTTTTTAGAATTTTTACACAGCTATAAAAAATAACAAAGATTTGAGCGAAATCTAATCCTGGCCGTTGGATCATCGGCCAGGGACGGGCGTTGGGCGGGAGCTGGTCCAATGCCCGTCGAACCGCCCCCGCGTCCGCTAGTTGCTAGTATATAGAAAGAGAGTTGTACTACTATATGTCAAATAGCACCCTGATTTAACTTTTTTGGACAAAGCGAGGCCAAAGGTATCTGAGCAGTTCTATGCATATGCACGCCAGCAGGGCATCTCTAGTAAGGACACCTCCGCTAGGTATAAGAATTTCTACTCAGCTTTCTGCTTAAGTGGAGGAGAGAAGGGAGGAGAGAGGTAAAGACTAGCTACTAACTAAGAGTCAGTATATAACGGATTCCAAAATGAATGCCCACTATTACATATGGGTTTCTATTAATTTTAGAGACTATATTATATCTAGTCTATTGGAGTGGTTGTCTATTTGCTATTTATAGATAATATGTGTATTTTTTATAGCCAGTGATTGACTTCACTGTTGGAGACTCCAGAAATTTAAGCTAAGGTGCTGCATTCATGTCACCATGCCGAAAGTAGACCTGATCATCCCTCGGGCCGAGAGCTGGGAGCCGGGAGCCCGAAGCCCGGTCCGGCCTGAAATTTTTTTGATGAACCGGGCTCGAAGCCTGGCCTGAAAGCCCAAAACCCGATTTTACACCGACTTTTTATTTTCCTGTAGGCCCAGGCCCAACCCAACAGTCTTGGTTTCCAGCCCGAGCCTGACCCGGTCTAGAAAAACAGGCTGGGTCACCGGGCCGGACTGTCCATGATCAAGTCTAGCCGAAAGGCATATCGAATGACGCCGGAGCGGCCGGCCTCCAGCTGGACACGGACCGTGGTGTTGGCCACCTTGCCGCTTGACACGAACAAGCAGCCGGACAGGAAGTGGGAGGAGGAGCTGGGTGACCACGAGACGGAGGCGAGGAGCATCTACAAGGAGTTAATTGCTTCAAAATGTTTGAAAGCACAAATAAGCGGTTTCATAGTTTTGTGACGTAGAAAACATGCGTTGGGACCTGGACGAAGTACATAAAAAAAGTACTTGAAAACATAGTCATAACTAAAACTTATGATTGTATATGTGTTGTTTTACGTATTTGAAAACACAGTCATGACTTTTAAATTTCTAAAATTTGACTGGGCATACGTGAAATATATGCGCTTTTGTAACGAGTAGTCACTGTTTACCGGTTAGGAAAAGGCAAAAATAAAAAACTGATGTTTCTATGGCAATGTCTAAAAATTCAGTATGCTAATACAAATCTATTATATGTAGGCCCATTTATTTAATGTCACTATATATAGAATCATGTCACTACTAACTTAACGGTGCGCACCAACTTTACAATTACATGGGCGTAAATTTTTATCTTTTTTAATGGTTAGGATCACTGCCTACTCTCAAACCGTCGGGAGGGTCTAATCGTTACTTAGACAAAAAATAAAAGTGTTTATTACAAGCTATGAGATTTAATTGGACCCAAATAAAGTCGGAGGGTCTAATCGTTAGTTGATTGTATGTGCGGGAGATTAATTTCATTCAACTTATTGGACCAGCCCAGATTTTTTTTCCATAAGGGGAGGTACCCCTGTTTCCATTTCATAGGATAAAACGGAAACAAACATCCAACCATGTTCCAACCAAAAGTATCTAACATAGCCTGGCCTAGAAACAGAAACAATCAAAACGAAGCAGGTACAGCCCAGCAAACCGACCAAAAGCCTTCTGTTACATCAACCATCGCAAGCAGAAAATTTACAGCCCAAACAGCAACAGAACACCGCAAAAAACTCTTGAGTCGGCATCACACCAATCTTCATGAACCCCTGAACACCAGAGCAGCCTCATCCATTATCTTCAGCCGAAGTCCCAACGAGGTGGTTCCCCAGGCCCGCCCTCGGCGGCATTCTCGAAAAAGAATATAATAGATTAGAAAATGGATTCACTTCGAAATTTCCAATTTTGTAATAGGACCTTCTCCTTATGCTATTTGTAACTTTAGAACATATACTAACTCATATCTCTTTCTCAACCATTTCAACTGTGATTACGATTCGGCTCTTTCTTAATCTTCAAAAAGAAAAAAATTCCGTAATGGAATGGTAGGATGAAAAAAAAAGACAAAATAAAAAGGAAGTGTGGAAAAATGACAAGAAGATATTGGAACATCAATTTGAAAGAGATGATAGAAGCGGGAGTTCATTTTGGTCATGGTATTAAGAAATGGAATCCTAAAATGGCCCCTTACATCTCGGCAAAGCGTAAAGGTACTCATTACAAATCTCGCTAGAACGGCTCGTTTTTTATCAGAAGCTTGTGATTTAGTTTTTGATGCAGCAAGTCAGGGAAAAAGCTTCTTAATCCCCAGGCCCGCCCTCCTGGAGTCGATCTTGTTGACAGTCTTCTCTAGCTCCCTGGCCCCATCTTTAACATGTTAGCAGCAACCTCACTTTGAGCCCCTGCCCAATACAGTAATGTAGCACACAACGAATGAACAATCATATGGGGTGATTTCAACGCAAATTTTTCAAAACAAGCTTTGTTTCTATACAACCAAATTGTCCAGAAAACCGCTGCCAAACAAACAACATACAGACTAACCCCTTCAGGACAAATTTTTTTAACCCAAGATAGATATTGTAAACGATCAGAGGGTCTCACGTTTGACATCAGAGCTACAGCTATTATATTCCACACACATTTAGCCACCACACAGCCAAAGAAAAGATGATTAATAGTTTCTATATTTCCACAGAAACAACAAGTCGGGTCACCTCCCCAATTCCTCCTCCTAAGTTGAAATTTTGTCATTAAGGCATCATTTTCGATCAGCCACATAAAAATTTTTATCTTAAGGGGGATTTTAGCTTTCCACAGTTTGTAATTGCGGTTACCCCAATGCCCAAACATACTTCTATACAGAGAATTAACTGAAAATCTGCCTTTCTTTTCCAACTTCCAAACTGGTTTATCCTCCCCCCAGAGAAACCTTCTCTAAATTTGAGGGTCCAATCATGCCATTTCCTCCTATCTACATCATTAAGCCATCTTCTAAAAGAGATACCCCAGTCTCTCCTATTGGCCTCTGCCAAGGTGATATTTTGATCATTACAAATTTGGAAAACCTCAGGTAAGCTCTCAGCGAGCGAAACATCTCTAAACCAGTGATCTTTCCAGAAGTCCACATTTTCTCCATCCCCTACCCTCCACATACGATTTTTAACATACCAACCTTTTATCTTAACTAAGTCCCGCCAACAAGGTGAATCTCCCTGCCTGAAACGCGCATTTTGGACAGAACAATTACTCACATATTTTTTTCCGAATAATAGATTGCCACAACCCCTGTTTATCCTCGAGTCTCCACCATTTAACCATCATGCATATGTTAAAATAACGCAAATTCTTAATCCCCAAACCCCCCTTCTCTCTAGGAGAACAAACTTTCCCCCATCTCACTAGATGCATTTTCCTAGTTTGGCTATTCCCCCTCCATAAGAACGCCCTCCTGATTTTATCAATTTCATAAATAATCATTTTAGGCAACAGAAAAATTGACATACTATAAACTGGAATGGAGGACAAACAAGTATTAATTAGCACCAATCTACCTCCCCTAGAAAGAGAGCTCCCTCTCCAGCTATTCAGTTTTTTCCTAATCTTATCAACTAATTTCTCCTAGTTACTATTTTTCAGTCTATTCCCACTAACAGGTACCCCCAGGTAATTGATGGGCAAAAGCCAATGGGACAATTGAAAAGCTCTGAGAAACATCCCTCAATTTCAGGATCCCCATTGACCACAAACACTTCACTCTTCTGAAAATTTATTTTCAAACCTGCCACTCTTTCATACAAGTAAAGAATAAACTTAAGGACCCTAGCATGAGCTAAATTATTTTGAAAAGACAGAATAGTATCATCAGCATATTGAAGAATTGACAGCCCCCTGTCTATCAAATGAGGTACCAAACCTTGAATCAAAAATTGGCTTTGAGCCAAAGAAATCATTTTGGTAAGACAGTTAGCGACCAAGTTAAAAAGCAAGGGTGACAGCGGATCCCCCTGTCGCACCCCTTTGCAACTTTGAAAATAATGTCCTTCTTTACCATTAATCCTTACATTCAGAGTTCCATCTTTCACCACAGATTTGATCCACTTACACCAATTATTAGGGAAACCCCTTTCCTCCAAGCAATGAAACAAAAAATCCCAACTCACCTTATCGTACGCCTTTTCAAAATCTAACTTGAGAAAGATACCACAGTCACGTTTTTTTTCCAGATCATGTATCACCTCATGAAGAATCAGTATCCCCTCAGAGATCAATCGTTGTTTCAGAAAAGCGTTTTGAAAAACTGAAATCATTCTATTTAGCACAATTTCAAATCTTACAGTTAAAACCTTAGTAAAAATTTTGTAGATGCAGTTCAACAAGCAAATAGAGGCCGGAAATGTTGAACCTGAAAAGCATCCACTTTTTTTGGAAGTAAAATAATGGTTCCATAATTAATTCTGCTCATGTTAAACCTTCCTTCATGGAAATCCTGAAACATCCCTAGAATGTCATCTTTAATTATCAGCCAGCATTTTTGATAAAATTCAATAGGAATACCATCTGGACCTGCAGCCTTATTAGTACCCATATTAAAAATAGCACTTCTCACTTCTTCCTCAAGAAAAGGTTTTGTTAACATAATTTTGTCCTCCTCATTAACCATTTCTTCGTTAGTCCACTGACCATTAAAATGAAAAGAGCTCTTATCATCCGAATCATTAGCAAAGAGATTTTTGTAAAAAATAGTTGCTAACTTCACAATGCCCTCATCATCTACTGCCTGATCCTCTTCATACTGAAGTTTAAAAATAGTATTCTTTCTCTTTCTACCATTTGCAACACTATGAAAATACGATGAATTAGAGTCCCCTTTTAATAACCAATTCTGATGTGATCTACTAAACCAGTAAAGCTCGTCTTCCTCATACATTTTGTGGATTTTAGTTAGTAAACTAATTTTCTCCGAGATCTCTCTACTGTCTAAAGTCCCTTCCTCTTCCTTCCTTTCTAATTCTTTCAATCTGTTTCTCACAGTCTCTTTCAATTGTTTATCATGCCCATATAAGTTGGCTCCCCAACCTTTTAGATATTTTTTACCCTTTTTATTTTGATCAGGAACGCACATAACTTGCTCTCTACCTGGACAGGCACTTCCCAAATCCTACTGACTGCTTCCACAAAATCATCTTTGCTTAACCAGTTCAAGTCGAATCTAAAATTTCGTTTAGTACCAAGTCTATTATTAAAAGTCTTCACAATCAAAGGATTATGGTCTGATAACAATCTAGGAAGTTTGCATAGATTTACTAAAGGAAACAAATCTTCCCATTTCTTATTAATAAAAACCCTATCTAGTCTTTCCAACGTGGGATGAGCTTGACAATTGGACCAGCCCAGATGTCCCTCACAAACCCTAATAACATACACCCCTCACTCTCAGTCTCAGCAAACGCCACCTCACTTTCTCCCCTTCTTTTTCCTCTTTAGTGCCTCTGCCTTGTATTTCCTCCTCGTCTTCGATGGCTCCTACCGTCGAATCTGTCTCCACCTCCGTCACCTCATAATAACCCAACGTCTCTTCGTCAATTCACCCACCGCCCACTGCTTCACCATCCCACATCCATGAGCCATCTCAACCCACCACCATGCCTCTGCCGCGCTAGCCTCCCACTAATGGGGAGGTGGGGATGAACAGTAGGTGCTAACCGGCGGCAACGGTAGCAGAAGAAGAACAAGCCAAAGAAGGGAGAGACGAGCCTACTGTTAGACAACCACGCTATCGGGTGTAGTCCGAGGTTGTCGATTCACACGCAAGACAAACACAGATGAACACAGATGTGGGAGGGGAACGATTCTTTATTGCTTTTCATGTATACAATAGGAAAAACCCCTCCTCCTTATATAGAGTACTTCTAGGGTTTCGGCATGGGCCAATACCGGGCCTTCGTGGGCCGGTCGGTTTCTCAATACTCCCCCTTTGGCCTTTGCCGCGAGATGCATATGCCTCATTAAAACTCCATAAAAACCCAGTGGGAAAAATTTGGAGAAAGAGTACATGGCATACGCCTTGTGCTGCACGAATTGCCTCATTAAAAACCTTACGTGAGAAACTTCTGTGAAAACTCACTAAGGGAAAAGGAGTACAATTCGCCCAATTTTCAAGTCGTCTTCGTGACATTCCTTTGGGTACTTAGACTACATGTCTAAGATTTACTTTGGAGTATGTAAAGATTCTCCCCCTGAAATCTGCACTTCTCTAAGCCTTTTCATCCCAATTCCCTTCACGCACCTTTCGAAAGTAGATGCTGGGAGAGACTTAGTGAATAAATCAGCTAAATTCTCGCATGACTTAGTGTGCAGTATCTTAATCTCGTTCGTCTTATGCATTTCATGAGCATAGAAGAACTTGGGGTTAATATGCTTCGTCAGGTTGCTTTTCACATAACCCATTTGCATTTGAGCAACACAAGCTGCATTATCTTCATAGATTTATTGTGGGAGTTTGCTCAATATTCAGTCCACATGACTTCTGGATGTGGTGAGCCATTCTTCGAAGCCATGCACATTCTCGAGAGGCTTCATATAGGGCAATTATTTCTGAGTGGTTTGTAGAAGTTGACACAAGTGTCTGCTTGGACGACCTCCATGAAATGGCCGTCCCACCACAAAGGAAAACATACCCGGTTTGTGACTTGCCAGTATGCGGGTCAGACAGGTACCCTGCATCTGCATAGCCAACTAGATTCAATTTTTGATTCCTTCCATAAAACAAGCCAAGATCCTTGCTTCCTTGAAGGTATCTAAAGATGTCCTTGATCCTCTTCCAATGTCTTTTGGTTGGCTCTGCACTGTACCGTGCCAGCAAATTCACGGTGAACGCAATGTCCGGCCTAGTGCTATTTGCGAGGTACATGAGCGCACCAATTGCACATAAGTATGGGGTTTCTGATCCCAGGACTTCCTCCCCCTCTTCTCTAGGCCTGTATGGGTCTTGCTCTGCTTGCAGTGACCTTCCGACCATTGGGGTTTTCGCGGGATACGCCTTTTCAAATCCAAATCTTTCTAACACCTTCTGGGTGTAGGATGATTGGTGTACCAAGATTCCACCTTGGACATGCTCGAGCTGCAGGCCCAAGCAAAATTTAGTTGTTCCCAGGTCTTTCATTTCAAACTCAGACTTCAAGTATGAGCAGGCTTCATCTATCTCTTTCTTTGTCCCGATGATGTTCAAGTCATCTATGTAGATGAAATTATCTGAGAATCCATTCGGGGATCTCTGTATGAATACACAGGGACAATCTTCATTGTTTGTGTAGCCCTTTTCGCAGAGAAATTCACTCAAGCGATTATACCACATTCTTCCTGACTGCTTGAGTCCATACAGTGATTTCTCAAGTTTCACACGGTATAGATTTCTATTTGCTCTATCTTGGTTCGGGACAGGGATACCTTTTGGGACTTTCATGTATATGTCCGAATCCATGTTTCCGTAAAGATATGCCGTTACAACATCCATCAATTTCATTTCCAACTTCAAGTTGACTGCCATTGAGATCAAATACCTAAATGTTATTCCGCCCATGACCGGGGAGTAGGTTCTTCATAATCAACTCCAGGACGTTGAGTGAAACCTTGAGCAACCAGCCTTGCTTTGTACCTTACAATTTCATTCTTTTCATTCCTCTTCCAAACAAAGACCCATTTATGACCTACGGGGTGAATATGGGGAGGTGTGCGGCATACGGGCCCAAACACCTCTCTTTTGTTCAGAGAGATCAATTCAGCAGATATTGCCTTCTTCCATTCTTCCCAGTCCGGCCTTTTCTTGCATTCTGCCAGAGATGCAGGCTCAAGATCGTGGTCGATGATGGTGGCAATTTTCTTTGCAAAATATGTATCTACATTGGCTGTTGCTCTATTCATAGATTCTCCCGTTAATACATAATTTATGGTCATTTCATCATGGGGTGCTTCTTCTTGCACTTCTACTTGCCTTCCTCCGCTATTTCCCATCGTGGGGGCAAGTTCCTTTAGTTTTTCTTCGCCTATGTGTGCGCACACATTTTCACCGGCGACTTCCTTCGGTGGAAGATTCAAGTCTGGTATTGCCCTTTCCTCGGACTTCTTCCCAGTGCCAGGTCTCAACTGGCTCCCCTTCTTTCTTTGGGGCATTTTTGTGATAGGCTGTGGTAAGTCCCCTTGCCCTTCTTTCCCCGGACGTCTTCGAGTATTTCGGGTTTGAGGAGCCAGAGTTCCCGTTCTTTTGTTTTTGTTTGGAGGCCTCTGAGCGGATTCGGGTACCTTCTATTTTCTTTGGTACTTCAACCCTCTCGGTGCATTTCGCGGTACATGCGACTTGACCACGCTCTTCAGATCACAAAAATAATCGGGCAGTTCATTTGCTAGGTTTTGCAAATCAATTATCTTCTGGACTTCTTGATTTGCTTCATTAGTGCGGGGGTCATGTGCGGGGATACCAATGGAATGCCATATGATTTCTCGACATTTTTCATCCAAAGGTTGATTTCCTCCCCCTAATGACGGGAAATTACCCTCGTCAAAAAATGCAGTCAGCGAACCGGGCCATATGCAAGTCCCCGGACATAGTTTCCAAATATCGGATGATAGGTGCACTTTTAAATCCGACATATATCCCATGTTTACGGAGTGGGCCCATGGCAGTCCGCTGTGGAGCCGGTATCGGTACATATACCATGCATCCAAATTTTCTAAGGTGAGAAAGTTTCGGTATGACCCCTTGCACTAGTTGCATTGGTGAATGGATGTTGTAGGCTGATGGTCGGAGATTGATGAGTGCTGCTGCGTGCAGGACTGCGTGTCCCCAACAGGTGTTGGGCAAGTTACAACTCTGCAAAAGCGGCCGGGCAATGAACTTAATTCTCTTGATCAAAGCCTCTACTAGCCCATTTTGCGTGTGGACATAAGGTACGGAGTGCTCAACTGCGATGCCTAGTGCTGTGCAGTAATCATCAAATGCCTTTGAAGTAAATTCTCCGGCATTGTCCATTCTAATGGACTTCACGCGATGATCAGGGAAGGTATTCTTAATTCTAATGATCTGCGAGATCAGTTTTGCAAAGGCATGATTTCTGGTGGACAATAGGCAGACGTGCGACCACTTCGAGGATGCATCGATGAGCACCATAAAGTACCTAAATGGTCCTGATAAGGGCTGAATTGGACCGCAAATATCCCCTTGGATGCGTTCTAGGAATGCAGGGATTTCATCTCTTACTTTCATAATGGATGGCCGAGTTATTAATTTCCCGGTGGCACATGCGGGGCACACAAAATCTTCTTGATTTGGAAAATTGTTAACATTCAAGTTATGGCCTTGCGAGTTGTTTACTATATTCCTCATCATTCTAAGACCAGGGTGGCCTAGACGGCAATGCCAAAGGGAAAACAATTCGGAGCTTCTAAATGCAATCTTCAGGGAAGTATACACTACGGGTGCATTTATTCTTGTGTAGTACAACCTAGTTTCATATGAGGGAAATTTCTCTGCTACCATCTTTTCACATCCTGCATTCTTCATGATGCATAGATATTCTTTGCCATTTTCTTCGGATGTTTCTACGTGAAACCCATTGGCACGGATGTCTTTGAAGCTTAAGAGAGTTCTTGTAGATTCTGGGTACAGGAGTGCTTCTTCAATGTTCAGGGTAGTACCCATAGGCAGTGTAATTGTGGCTCTTCCGGAGCCTATTATACACGAATTTCTGCCTGCGATTGTAGTAATACTTCCGGTGTTCCTTGTGATTGACTGGAAGTACTTGGTCTCTCTCAAGATGGTGTTTGTCGTGCCACTATCGACAATACAGATTTCCTCCATTGGGCGCTACACAGATTCTAGTAAGATACAATACAATTCCAATCAATATAGTGGCATAATTATTGCTTGCAAAAATAGAGTACTGAAAAATAGACTGCATGTCCAACCATGAGAAAATAATAGTTTGCTCTTCTAGAGCTTACAATTCATTATGCAAATGTTCACAAAGGACTACCACCATCAAAATAAAAGAACTAGAAAGTGCTATTCATGCACTAAATTAATTCAGTGAAGAGGGCGTCCACTTCTGCCTCAATGTCATCAACAGAGGTCTTCTCCCCTTCATTAGGTGGGGTTGTGGTGTCAGGGGCATCCAAGGTGTCATCGTCATCTGCCATGGCGAAGTGTGCCTCAGCTTTCATTTTGCCCTTCTCCTTCTTCTTAGCTTGGAATGCAGCGACGACATCTTTGGGTTCCCGGCAAATCTTCGACCAGTGTCCCCAAGTGCCACAACGGAAGCACGTCTGGTTCTGTTCCCCGTACGGCTTGACCGGTGGCTTCTCTTTTTTATTAGACTTCTCTTGGGCATTAGGCTTTTGCTGGGCTGTTTTCCCTCCTTTTCCTCCCTTTTTGCCCCTCTTCCTTTGATTGGGCTTCTTTATTTTGTAGCTATTGGCATTGACTTCCGTGCCATTGCCCTTTCCTGGTTGCGAGACAAAATTCTTGCGAAGAACTTCATCCTGCGATTCCGCAACTTGTATCACATCGATCAGTTCGCTATACTCCTTGTATGCGTCTTGTCGATAGCTGCGGGCAACCTGGATAGCACTAGGGTGGAAGGTAGAGAGAGTTTTCTCAATCTTTTCTTCGTCCGTGATCTTCTTGCCACAGAGAGTGAGATTGGTACAAATCCTATGCAAAGCGGAGTTGTACTCAGCCACAGTCTTATAGTCTGCAAACCTCAGGCGGCTCCAATCTTGCTGTGCCTGGGGCAGGATAGTGTACTTGAGCTTTTCAAATCGCTTCTGGAGTGCGTTCCATAGCTCGAGTGCACTCTCCTCAGCCATATATTCATTCTTCAGAGTGGCTGAGAGATGGTGCCTAAGAAAATGCAAAGCCTGATCGTTCTGCTCCGGCGTAGGTTGCTCGTCCTTCGAGGACCCTAGGCCGATGGCAGATCCGGCGTAGGTTGCTCGTCCTTCGAGGACCCTAGGCCGATGGCAGATCGGAGCTTCTTGCTTCCGAGCACGATCTTTACATCAGATGCCTACGTGAGATAATTCTGACCATGCGGGACCAGTTCCTGAAACTCACGGTTCACGATGCCTGTCATCTGCATGTTCATTAACTTCTTTTATTAGATTACTGCGTGTAATCCGGATGATGGTCGTCAAATTTTAATTCTCATGGATTTCAGTAAACTAAAGTAATAGATTCATGCAATCATGTCAAAATTCATAAATAAGCATTAAAGCAGTAAAAGGAGAGCTTTAAATTCAAAAAAAAAGGACCAAAATTCGAAATCCCGAGGCCCTTTTATGCTAAGAAATGTATTTTCTACAATTTCAGTAGTTTCCAGGGGGTTTCTATAATTTTCAGTATTTACAGAAAAATTCTATGTAATTCTAATATTTTCAGGGGCCTAAGTGAAAAATCCAGTGGCCCACAACCCCTTCTTATTTTTCTTTTTCTTTTTCTTCCTCCTTTTTCTTTTCCCGGGTAGCCCACTTCTTCTTGCGGCCTACTTCTTTCCTGGGTCATCTGCGACCTGCCGGCCCACCGTTCTTCTATCGGCCTGCATGGCCAGCCCACCACGTCCTTATTATTTTTTTCTTTTGTTTCTGTCATTCGGCCTGCACGGCCCTGCCCGCCGTGATCTTTCCGTGCGGTCCCCTCTGGCTAGGGTTCCCAGCCGCGCCGCCGGCGCCATTGCGCTGGTTTGCATGACGCGTCTTCAGGCAGCCGGCGTTGCGGGCCTTGGCGGCGGCGGCGTTCGAGCACAGGCGGCGGTGGCGGCGCTTCTTTTATTACTATTTCCTCATTTTTCTCTCTTAAAAGAAATAGAGAGAAACTTGCGAAGGAGGTCAAATATATTGGATTGATTCTTAACGAATTTTGACCATATTCTCTCGTAATAGTTAATTCTCTGACGTCGTTGATTAAGAAGAATACTTAATGGGACCGATGCTCGCAGCAACGGAGATCTATACCAGAACTATACGAACATGCGTGATGCGTCCATTGCAGTAGGTTTTGTACTATAGGATTGAAAAACAGATGACGCTATATACAGTATAATTGTTACATTTGTTCTAAGTATTTTTTTTAAGCAAAGGCAGGAGAACTGTCTAGCTTCAATTCATTGAATTGGAGAACAGTTGTCAAGGTGCGTACATCAAGGGGAGGGAGGAGAAGCTTCGGGACTAATAGCACAGCTTGACACGAAACATATGTCTTTCACTCGTTTATTATATTCGAATGGGAATGCATCTCAGGCTCATTCATAACAAATGGAGCTGCTAAAAACTTATATCAAGGTGCTCAAGATGCCTAATTTAAACCCTAACTGCATTCAGAGATAAAAGACAGACGGATCGATCCTTGGTTGATTAATTTGGCGCGAAGAAGATTTCAGAGTCGAGCCTCCGGGACCTGAACAGCTTCTCCATCTCCGGAGTGGTGTTGAAGGACGTCTCCAGCACCGCCGGCGACACCGCCTTCCACACCGACGTCCTCCCGGCCAGGTGGCTAAAGATCGGGCTGCAACCACAGAATTTCCATTGTTAATACGAACTAATCTCATCTACATCATCTACAGATTAATGTCGATTGCAATGCATGTCGTCTTACTTGGGAGTGGTGATGATGGAGAACCACTCCATGCCGGTGTCGTCGGCGATCTTGGAGACGACGAAGAACCTGGGCACGATGAAGAGACACCCTCCGTGGGCGCGGGTCTCGAGCACGCGCGTGCCGTCGATGCCGACGACCTGGACGCGGCCGCTGCCGCGGACGATGTAGGTGACCTGGTAGGCCGAGTCACAGGAGAAGCCCGGCGAGCACATGGAGTGGGCGTCGATCCGGACGAGGTCGGCGCCGAGGCCGACCTCCTTCACGAGCGGCAGGTTCTGCGTGTTGAGCACGACGACGCGGCCGCCGTTCTTGATGTCGACGTCGAGCGGCGCCTCGAAGCAATTGAGCACCATCCTCTCCCTGTCCTTCTCGGACGGCTCCGGCATCTTCTGGCCGTCCCTGAGCTTGACGATGCCGGTGGCGGGCTGGGTGGAGACGAGCTTGGCGGCATCGTCCTGCGAGAGGTCCCAGGCGCGGGCGACGAACTCGGTGGAGAAGCCGGTGAAGATGCCGGTGGAGCCGGTAAGCTGAAAGTTGGTGAACTGGCCAGCCTTGTGGCCCTTGGAGGTGTCGCCGAGGAAGAGGACGACGAGCTCGGTGGCGGCGGCGTGGGCGTTGTGCCACCACGTGACGACGCCGAAGGGGAGCGCGAGCGCGTCGCCCTCCTTGACGGGGATCACCTTCTCGCTGGTGGCCTCCGGGAGCACAACGCCGCAGGTGCCCTTGCCTAGAAACAAACAATCCAGCTAGGTTTAATTACCACGTAACTGAACAAAGATCAAGGATTGCATCGACCATCAGTGAGAGAGGGGAGAGATCGAGCACCTTGTAGGACGTAGGCGACCTTGGCGGAGTCGGAGTAGGAGGGCAGGGAGAGCCCGCCGGCGGCGAGGGCGAGCTTGGCGGCGCCGATGGAGGCAGCGGCGAGCATGGGCAGATCGGCCGGCGACCAGTCATAGTACGCGCCGCCGTCGTTGCCGTAGGACTTGTTGGCAGGCTTGGGGGAGAGGTCCATGGACATGGCCTCGGCGTTGGACGTGCGCTGCACCATTGTTGCTGGCTCGTTGCTCTGCTCTTGTACGTAGGAGAGGGAGGAGATGGGGATGTGGATACGTACGATCAAGGGGAGGAGTGGCGCGCTATTTATACACGCTCACGCGTGCATGCATGCACCGGATAATATCGATCACCGGATAGATGTGATTAGATCCACTAATCCAGAGGTTTATTCGACTGATTCAATGCTTATCCGTCACCGGCATGTTCAGTTCAGATATGCGTTCTCAATTTCTCTCTCTGTTCCGTCTTTCATTAGGAGATAATTAACCTACTACATGTCAAGTACTAACAACTCCCGCCACATCTCACGCACGGCATGCAACGCGCGCGTGAAGCATAAGGATCATGAGTAAGTTATTTCCAAAAATTATAAGTTAAAATATTTTCTCAAAGTTTTTCGAAAATTCTTCAAAAATATTTAATTGAAAATATTTAAACTTTCAAACTGTGGCAATGTGCATCTCTTATTCACCACATTTGGGCTCCCTTTTAACCATCAACGTCATGTAAAACATTGCTCCTATGTACGATAGATTTTAGGGACTTTTATGCAAATATAATATTTTAAGCCTCTCCATAACCGGAGAGTACTAAGTTTGGCTTTGTTCTTTTGAGGGAGAACTATGGTCATAGGAGATAACAATAGAACTTGATTCCTACAAATCCAACCATTAAAGATTGAAATTTGTCGGGGATTTGGAGCATCCCCCCTCTCATTGGCTCTACCTCTTGTATTGGCTTTGTCTTCATAGTAAATTGCTGAACTCGCTGCTGCTCATGATTTTTCACTACAAAGAGTTTCATCGTTAATCTTAGTGTGTAGTCTTGATTTCATATTTTCTTTGCAATATGTTGATTTGGTCAATATATTGCTTTATATTGGTTTGTACATCAAGTTCATGTGGTATGGTTGAATTCATATACAAGACATACAAGGGTTCTGTGCTATGTGGATGTTGATGTTCGGGGAATTGATCATCATCTAGTAAGTTTGTCTTCTAAGTAGTTCTTGCGAAAGTTTGGGACAGCTCGCTGTGTGTAGACTTAAAGCAGGGTTGCTCTTTTATTATGCACGTAATGTCTCCGGTAAAATTCTTATGAGCCATTAGCTTGTTGTTTGTAAGTTGTAACATAGTTCCACTGCCTCTTTATGCCCACGTAAACTTTTCAACAAAGAAGTACATGATCGTTATGCATCAAAGTAAATAAGAGGATTTTTCTAGATTCTTTTAGAGTTTGTTTACTATTTGTTTTAACTTTTTATTTATCAAAATTAAATAAAAAAATTATGCAACTTGTGCATGCTACGTGGCCAAAACCAACTATAATTTGTCCATGCCCGCAAAACAAGTGAGCAAATTTACCTAGGGTGTTAAATAACAACACTACTACAAAAGTTCAAATATGTGTCGGTTCTAAACGGTCATTAGTATTGGCTTTTAAACCAGTATAGACTAATAGGTACTGATGTGTTCCAGTCATCTGTGCTGGTTCAAAAATCAGCACAAATATTTTTAAAAATTTTCTAGTCTAGCTCCGTTACTAGCACCATACATGCAGAAGTAAGGTCCATTGTGGTTGTCCTCCTTGTCACCGGAGTCGAAAAAGGAGTCGCCCTCCTCAGAGGAGCTTGGTTGGGGAGGCTTTCTGTCATAGCCGTCGTTGTCAGACCATCAGATTTGGATGTGTTGCTCCTCATTCAACTCGTTGTTGTCCCCATCGATGGTGGGCCCCTCCTCCTCGTTGGTAGAGGTGGGACCTCACACCGAAGGCTGAGATGACGGTGGCGACAAAGAAGGCAGACGACAGCCCAGAACTGCTATTTAGGCAGCGAAAGGGTGGTAGGACAAAGATGTCATGGCTCAATCGTGACAATGACACCATCCTCCTCCTTCGCTTCGTCGGCCTCCTTTTCCTCCTCCTCACTAGCCTCCTCCTCCTCGGAGTCGGAATGGAAGTGAGTGATGGGAGTGGGAGCAGAAGTGAGCGATTGGAGCAAAGTGGCTGGAGTGGAGCAATCTGAGTTATAAAGCGTACGGGAATGCCAAGCGATATTATAATCGGCATAGATATTCAAATCATAAGTGTTTATTCTGATTATGAACCAGAAAAGAACTCCTCGCCCGCTAAACAACCAACACAGATACTTATATCAGTGTTTTTTTATAGGAACCTAAACTAATATACCAGATATGGCCTTTTTTGGTGTAGTGCAAACATGTGAGCAAATCTACCTGGGTGTTAAATAATGAGGTTTTCATAGATGGGGGTGTTAAATAAAGTTTTTTCTTGAGGATGTGGAATAGTCTTTTTCAAAGGTTGAATAGCTTATTCCTTTTGGAAAGGACTTAACCATGGCTTTAACTAAGGGATTCACTAGGTATTGGACATCAGATCTCAAATAAAAAATCAGACGCCTTTTGGAAACATGAATAGTGACCATTGGAAACAAAGCTCAAATACTATTGAAACATTTGGATTTACCTTATGAAACATTATTTCAAACATTAACGCCGAAATGTTTCAGTAGTTATTCAAGGATGTTTTAACCCCAACGAGCGATATTTCCCATGAGAAAAGGTGCAATGTTTCCAAACAGTAAATAGAATGTTTATAAAAACAAACAAAACGTTAGATATTATGCTTGATTTGGAACATGAAGAGTGACTGCCAGAAGCAAAGCTCAAGTAGTATTAAAACATTTTATTTTACCATGTGAAACATTGTTTAAAACATTGACACAAAATGTTTTTGCAGTTATTAGGGGTGTTTCAATTCATACAAGCAAGATGTTTCAAGAAGACAAATACAATGTTTTATAAGAGCAAACAAAATGTTTCAGTAGTGAAACATGAGAAAAAAGAATGTTTCACAAGAGCAAATAGGATGTTTCACAAGAACAAATAACATGTTTTCTACTCATATGGATGATGTTTCAAACAAAAAAATTGGAGGATGCATCCTCACCAAAATCCAGCAATAATCTTCTCTGAATCCAGTGAGACCCTGCTATTGGATTATGCTCACTAGATTTTAGCCGTGCGAGCTCTTCAAGTAAGATGTAGAGCCAAAGAATAGATATACAGGAAGAGAAATGGGGATCCATGAGAGGAGAGGGCATAGGAGAGAGGGGCACAACCGGTGACCAGCAGCACCGGTGGCCAGTCGTCGAGCAGCCACGCCGGTGTCCAGAGGAAGCTTTGCATGGAGAAAGCTACAAGAAGAGAGAACAAAGGGGAGACCAAGTGCGTTAGGATAAGAAAGCAGTGACTCGCTGAGAGACAACTCAAAACTAACGAGAGGATAAAACCAAGGGACGACCTTCAATTTTTTTTCCCTCTAGACGACAAGAGCATTCTCATTTAACTAATTTTGATGGGCGCACATTCTCTACCTTTAAGCCATGATAGCCAAGATCAAGCTTAAACCTAAGCTTGCAAGCCCAGAAGAGCTGAGCTCAAGCTTCATCTGAAACTTTTTAAAACTTTGTTTCTTTCTAAATAAAATTATATTTTATTGAGTCTGCTCATGTGCGAGCTTCATTTGAACTCACTCCATCTCCCTCGAACTACCTTTTTTTTCTTGGTAAAATCATATTTTATCGAGTCTACCAGCTCGGACTTTGTTCAAGAGTACTCAAGCTTTGCCTATATTTTTTTTATAAAAGTTACATGCATAAAACCTAATCAAGCCAAGCTAGAGCTTTGTTTAAGACGAGTTCAAGCCTCCCTCTAAGCTCGAGCCTTATCAAGCTCAAACCTAGCCAGTAGAGTAAGCTTGCTCGAGCTTGGCTCATGTGGATCCTCCAACTATAGATGTTCTTACGCCAAAAGGTTGTAGCCTGATAGGAGGAAGAAAGGATGACAATCGACACGTTGGAATGGATAGTAAAGTCGTGTATCCATACTCTAGAATCCAACCCATATCCATACCTAAACATGCACACACAAATAGGGTACCCGAAACATGCTTGGAGGAAGCAGAGGAAGGGAGACCTACACACCTTGCCGCCACTCGACTGATCAAGCCACACGATGACACACCTGAGCTTGAAGCTGCCCTCTAGTCATTGTCTTTGCTACCGAGTACCGACCACCATTGCATGCCATTTGAGTTTATCAATGTCAGCTTCGCTTACTACCGCCACCATCAGACCTTGGAGCCACCAAATCATTATATGTCTTCCTCCACTACGAGCTCGTCAGCCTAGATTTCAATCTTCCGTCTTGCTCTGCTACAAGCTTGTCGGTTTAGATTCAAGCCAACGATCTTTCTCCACTATGAGCCTGCCATCCTCCTCCGTTCTTGGCTCCGATTGAGACGGGATGGCGAACGCAAGATAGGGGTGATCAACAATTGTGAATGGTAGTAGTGGCATACATGGGTACGACAGGGTAGGGCTAGCTGGCTTGGACACCAACAACAATGTTCAAGGTGACGGTGGGCAGGGCTAGACGACGTGGACAATAACAGTGGTGTTCAGGGGGTAGTGGCGTACAGGGAGGAGGAGGAGAGGACTAAGGAGTGAGGATGAAAGGACTGAGGTAGGCTAGGAAATTTTATATCCATTTGTAATTATGTGCATAGTATTTTTGTGTGGGCCTATTTATCACACTGTGGCATTGAGCGTATGAGCACTATGAACCATACAAATAGAAATAATACCCGTGCGTATTAAATTCTGTTACACCAATACCCACGGGTTTCAAGTCTATCCTTCCCGCGATGGGATTTTTTTTGCTACCAACATTGCCCCAATACATGAACATTGCAGGTTGTCCGAGTGGCACGTTGAACTTCAGGAGCTTGACGAGGTAGCAGGGTACAGTGAGGAACAGGGTAGAGGAGTGGGTCCAAATAAAATAGAGCGGCTTCAAAGGAAACGGATGAAAGAGGCAGCAAGAGAGGCACAATGAGGGAAATGGCAAGAGATGGAAAGACAGTGAAGCAATTGAGGCTTGGGCAATCCATCGTTGTCTATTTGGACAACCATACAAAGAACGAATGACATATATGCCTTTTGAAAGAACACAACTACGGCAGGATGTATGATGGGAATCAATCCAGTCACTTAGGGAAACCTATCCACTCCCTCTCATCCTCTCTTGTCACTCCATCCCCTCCCCTCTCTTTCCTTCCTCGGCCAAGCCCCTAGCTATGCCCTAGACTTGGCCAGCTCTCCTGCCAAGCTCCTCGCTTGATCACTACTAGGGAACGGGCTATTAGTCCTGGTTGGGAACCCGGTTTCAGTCCCGGTTCTTGAACCGGGACAGCCCATGCCGGTATGGAAGGCTGTTTCTCTAGTAGTGTCAGGTTGTAGTCCTCCGACTTGCCGGTGGCTCGCGCAAGGAACGGCACCCAGTACACGGACAGCGTGACGTTGTGCGACGGGAAGGCCCAGCGCCAGAACTTGCTCGTCCGGTGCTCGGCGTCGAGGAAAACGAGGTGGTATGGGAACGACGCGGCGAGGAGGCAGACCAGCGACTCGGCCTGGTTAAGCGCCATCGAGTCGTCGATGAAGGCGACGTGCCGGCGCCCGCGCACCGTAGCGAGGAACGCCGCCGCGTCGAAGGCTAGGAGGCGGCACCCCGACGGCTGCCACCCAGTCGAGGTAGCCGATGTCTGGGCACCCGTTGCGGACGTAGTTCTCGATGTCCTTATGTTGCACTCCGTGCCGTTGTACCTTTTACTAGAAAAAGCATCACAAGCTGTACCTCTACAACCGGTTCATTTGGAACCATTGTGATAGTGCATCACAACCAGGGGGTTTAAATTTTGGTAAAATTTCAACGAAATTTCGTGAATTTCACTAATTTCGGTGGTGAACGAAATTTTTTGGGCCTCCAAAATATGAATCTACTTATAGTTTTTGGACGCCTTGAGGATGTTGTTAGAGTGGTGCGGTGATGAGACAACCATATCATTACTAGAACAGCTCAAGAAATGAAAAAACATTGTAAAAGGATTTAAATTCCAACGAAATTTCAGCGAAATTTTGCAAATTTCGTTGACTTCGCTAACAAACGAAATTTTTTTGCCTGGCCGAAATTTGAATCCCCGATCACAATCGGTTTAATAGCCACGAACCAGGAGAGAGCTTCTACAACCGGTTGAGGACACAAACCAGTTGTAAAACCCAATTTCTACAACCGGTTTGTGTCCCCAACCGGTTATGGACTTCTACGACCGGTTAGAGACATGAACTGCTTGTAGAAAGTGGCTTCACAACCGGTTAGGGACACGAACCGCTTGTAGAAGCCCAATTTTCGAAATAATAAAAGGAGTACTTGTCATACTCTATCAGAGAGCACGCATAAGTGGATTGGCTAGATGGGTGAGGCGTGGGTCACAAGGAGAGGTGAGCTGTTGTGGGTTCAAATCCCACTCCTACCAATATTATTTCTCTTTTTAAGTGCCTTCACAACCGGTTATAAAACCGCTTGTGATACTGCATGAAGTATCATAAGTGGTTACTTACAACCGGTTCCAAACCCGGTTGGAACCGGTTGTAAAGATGCGTTTGCTGGTAGTGACTGGCGGCCGAGCCCCGCCGCCCATACCCACTGCCCCTCCGAGTAGTCGCAGCTGCTCACTCCTGCAGCCAAAGAAGCTAGCACCTAGCGATGATATACTCATACTGTGTCCGTGCATACCCAAGCACAAATTCAAGGTAGCATTCCATTTTGCTAGGGTTCATGCAAAATCCCTATACTCGTCTGTGTTCATTGTTCTCATAGTGTATCCCCAGTGTGATCGCGTGTGAGCTTCCTCTCTGAAATCCAACATTTTGGTATCGGAGTGGTTTTTCTTGGATCCTTTGACCATGTCGTGACACACCACTAGATCGATGACACCTCCACCAAACCGCGACGGCAACGGCAACCAAGAAGGTGTTGGTTAGGCAGGCGGTGGCGACAGTGGCAGCAGCAGCAGCCATCCTTGGGTGTTGCAGCAGGTGCGTGAGGTGAAGGAGACAGGGGTGCATGCGACGTACCCCATGTTGACATGCGCGAATTACACTGAGTAGTCTCTGCTCATGCGTGTGAATATGCAAGCTTAGGGTGTATGGGAGGCGGTCGAGACTGGTACTATCGAGTACTCTGTCGATCGTATGGCCCTGGCAGTGATTCTTCATGCGGTGCCGGCGGAGATGCTGGCGACGCTAGTGGCGAAGGACACGGTGAAGGAGGCTTGGGAGGCTGTCAAGACAATGCGTCTTGGTGCAGAACGCGTCCGCGAGGCCAAGGCCAAGACTTTACGCAAGGACTTTGAGATGATTCGCGTGAAGGAGGGAGAAACTGTTGATGACTTCTCCATGCATCTCACAGATCTTGTGAACTGTCTTGGTGCTCTTGGAGACCCGGTGGAGGAAGAGAATGAGGTTAAGAAGCTGCTACGAGGGGTGACTCTGAAGTACACCTAGGTCGCCATTGCCATTGAGACAATGGTTGATCTGCCAACCCTCACGGTTGAAGACCTCACTGGTCGCTGCGTTCTGTCGAGGAGCACTATGGCCTTGGGGAGAATGGAGGACAAAGCGGGCAGCTCCTCACTAAAGAGGAGTGGATGGCTCGCATGAAACACCATGGCCAGGAGAGCTCGTCCAGCCACAAGGGAGGTGGCAACGGCAAGCAAAAAAATGGTGAAGGCAAACAGGCGTCACCAAGCAAGGATGGCAAGGTGACATCTGGAGGCCATGATAAGTCAAATGTGAAGTGCTACAATTGTGGTATTTTTGGGCATTATGCGTAGGAGTGTCGTAAGCCAATGAAGGAGCGCAATGAGCAAGTCGATGTGAGTGTAGCACAAGAGGAGGAACCCACACTCCTTCTCACTCAACGAATAGCTCGACTGAAGATGTGATACTCAATGAAGTTCATGCCCAAGTTCACCTTGGACAGGAAGAGGATCATTCTGATGACACCTGGTACCTAGACAGGGGGCGACTAATCACATATCTGGATAGAAGGAAAATTTATGTGACATTGACATAGGTGTGAAGGGACTGTCAAGTTTGGTGATGGCTCTGTAGTTGATATACGGGGGCGTGGCACTGTGATGTTTACCTGTCTCAAAGGCGAACATCGCACGCTCACGAATGTCTACTATATACCTTGCCTTCGAACCAACATCGTGAGCATTGGCCAGCTTGATGAAGACGGCTATTCCTTTCAAGTTGAAGGTGGAGTGATGAAGATTCGAGATGAAGACAACTACCTTCTATCGAAGGTAATGAGATCTCTGAATCGCCTATACACTCTGAAACGAAAGATTGCCCAACCTGTCTGCTTGGTAGCCAAGAGTGTAGAGGGTGTCTGGTGTTGGCATGCTCGGCTAGGCCATTTGAATTTTGGTTCGATGAAGAAGATGGTAGTAGAGAGGAATGGTGCATGGTCTTCTTCCTCACTTGGATCATCCAAACCAAGTCTTCGATGGGTGTATGGTGGGCAAGCAACGAAGACAGCCATTTCCAGGAGAGTTGCTTCACCGAGTAGAAGGTTTACTTGACCTTGTACATGGTGATCTGTGCACGCCAATCACACTTGAGACCCCATGTAAAAAGAAGTATTTTTTGCTTCTTGTTGATGATCTTAGTCACTTCATGTGGCTGGTGCTGCTTAGATCAAAGGACAAAGCTCCTGCGGCAATCAAGCGTTTCCAAGCGAGCGCTGAAACTGAGTCCGGAAGAAAGCTGAAGATTCTACGCACGGACCGTGGGGGCGAATTCATGTCAGTGGAGTTTGGGGAGTATTGTGCAGATCATGGAGTACTAAGGCAACTAACTACTCCATATTCCCCATAGCAAAACGGAGTAGTGGAGCGTCGAAATCAAATCGTGATTGGAATGGCGCGTTGTCTTCTCAAGTCCATGGGAATGCCCGGAGTCTTTTGGGGCGAAGCAGTCACCACTGCAGTCTATATTTTAAACAGATCACCAACTCGCAGTGTTGATGGTAAGACTCCGTTTAAGGCTTGGTACCAGAGGAAACCAAGTGTGCAGTATTTTCGCACTTTTGGGTGCATAGCTCATGTCAAGGCAGTGCGCCCAAACCTGAAAAAGTTGAATGATCGGAGTGTAAAAATGGTGTTTATAGGTTATGAACCTGGCTCCGAAGGCATACAGATGCTATGATCCCTAGAGGGCTGAATTGAGCAGTTTGCAAAGTCACTTGCCCCTACAAGAACTCTCAAGCCTCTTTCCTACCCTGTAGAAAAGAAAAAAGAAATGAAAGAAAGGCACAGAGTGCACGTCCCTCGGGTTGTAGTATTTGAGGAAGGAGTTGGATTGAACTAGAGCTCAGCATCCTTAGCAAACACTCAGAATGCAGAGAGACCAGATGACCTGTTCACCGTAAGATACTCCACGATTGTCAGTGCAAGTTCAGTCGGAGTGGACACAAGCCAAGATGCGGTAGAGTTAAGCAGGGAAGGAACTCCAGCACCACTAACTTCGATAACTCCTTCTCCAACCGGGAATTCTTCAGCAAAGGTAGAATTTGTGACTCCACCAGCGGGTGAATCGCAACCAAGCAATGAAGGGATACGACGCTATCGTACAGTGCAGAGTTGCCTAGACACTAGCAGCCCAATTCATGACTTGAAGTATAGTGGACAGTGCCTATTGGGAGCAGAAGAGCCAACCAATTTTAGAGAAGCTGAGAAGGAGTACTGGCAACTTGCAATGTCAGAGGAGATAAAGTCCATAGAGGAGAATGGGACTTGGAGTCTGGTCGAGTGTCCTTCAGACCAACAACCTATTGGTTTAAAGTGGGTTTACAAGATCAAGAGGGATTCCACAGGAGCAATAGTGAAGTATAAGGCAAGACTAGTTGCAAAGGGATATGTGCAGCGGCATGGAATTGATTATGAAGAGGTGTTTGCTTCTGTAGCTCATCCTGAAACAGTGCGTCTGTTGATTGCTCTAGCAGCACATAGTGGATAGGAAGTTCATCACATGGATGTATAATCGGCCTTCTTGAATGGGGAGCTACAAGAGGAAGTATATGTAGTTCAACCACCTGGTTTTGAGAATCAGAAGGAAGTACATAAGGTCATGAAGCTCAAGAAGGCGTTGTATGGGCTTCGGCAAGCTCCAAGGGCGTGGAACTACAAGCTAGATAGCACTCTTTTGTCACTCGGTTTCACCAGGCGTCAAACTGAAAGTGCTATGTACAGAAGAGGAATAGATGTATCATGCTTGTTTATTGGAGTGTATGTGGATGATCTTGTGATTACAGGGAAGAGCCCAAGTGAAATCAACAAATTCAAGGAGGAAATGAAGAAGCTCTTCAGTATGATAGATCTTGGATTGTTGAGTTACTATCTGGGAATGGAGGTAAAACAAACCCCTGAAGGTATTACTCTTACTCAATCTGCATATGCAAAGAAGATTTTGGAGATGAGTGGGATGGCAAATTGCAATCCCTGTAAGTTCCTATGGATGCTAAGCAGAAGTTGAGCAAACTGAGCAGTGAGCCATCAGTTGATGCCACCTTCTACAGAAGTATAGTTGGAAGCCTCAGGTATTTGGTGAACACTAGACCAGATTTGGCTTATTCAGTTGCGTATGTGTGCAGGTTTATGGAAGCATCTACTACTGAACAATTAGCCACAGCGAAGCATGTGCGCAGGTATATTGAACTACCAGCTTGGGCTGTGAATCAAGGTAGTCAGAGTCGGGATCCTAAGTTGGATCGATTTTCTCTGAAAAGAATCGAATCGTAGTATCTAATCGTAAAATCGAGAATTCTATCTAATTTGTAAAATAAATATATTTTTTATTCTCCACTGTACTTTTATATTATATATATATAGTTGAGCTCCGGTGCTTTGCAAAGCACCGAAGACACCGTGCTTTGCAAAGCACCGAAGACACCATGCTTTGCGTCTAGTTTATAAAATCCGAGACTCAAAATGGACAATCCGAACCATCCATCTTGATCTTCTCGTTGAAATCTCTTACATGACCAAATTTCGTATTTTTTTGAATTTTTTTGCTATTTGTTTTGTATTTTTGAAAACCAGAAAATTTGGACACTCCATAACTAATTAGATCGGTGATGTTCAAAAATACAAAACAAATAGCAAAAAATTCAAAAAATTATGAAATTTGGTCATGTAAGAGATTTCAATGAGAAGATCAAGATGGATATATCATGATTCGATTGAATCACACACTAATTAACATTATGATTGCTGTCAATTATCAAAAATAGCTTCTAAACCTTATCTGGAGTAGGATCGCGATTCTACACGATTCTACGATTTGGATCGCGATCCTACTCCGATCCTATGTGATCCCGATTCACTAAGCGACTCAGATCGACATGCTTTCATAGGATCGTAGAATCGCACGACTCTACGAGTAGGATCGCGACTTTAACTACCTTGCTGTGAATATAGGAGAAGGAAGGATGAACCATCTCTGATAGGATACAGCAACAGTGACATGGCTGGGGACTTGGATGATCGAAGGAGTATCACTGGTGTTCAATACAAGCTGGAAACAGCTTGATTAGTTGGCAATCTGTGAAGCAAAAAGTGGTGGCACTGTCTTCTTGTGAAGCTGAGTTCTTCGCTGCAACAACTATAGCTATTCAAGGAATTTGGTTTGGACGTCTGCTAGGTGAGCTCCATGAAAAACCTCCAGTGTGCCCCATGTTGATGATAGATAATAAGTCAGCAATCTCCTTGTGCAAAAACCCAGTAATGCATGATAGAAGCAAGCACATAGATACTCGGTTCCATTTTATCAGAGACTGCGTTGAAGAGAAGAAGATTGCAGTGGAGTTTATCAGGTCTGAGGAACAGCTTGTAGACATTCTGAGGAAGTCTCTGGGTTGTCTGGAATTCTTGGAGATGAGAGATAGGATTGGTATGGTAGATATCAATCGGATGCAGCAAGATTAGGGGGCGATATATTGACGTAATCCTGCTGCATAGTAGTGCTATTTAACTTTCTAGTAATATACTCCCTCCATTCCATTTTATAAGGTATATTTTGATTTGAGAAAAGCCAAACTTTATAAATTTTGACTAACATTTAATCAAATTATATGTATCTTTAGTGGATAAAAGTTATATCAACATGTTGACTTTTCAAATTGTTTTAAATACAATGTGATATTATAGAAATCTTCAATATATAATAAGAGAAATTAATGGTCAACGTTTGTTAGGAAGACTTTTTTCAAATCAAAATATGCCCTATATTTTGGAATGGAGGGAGTAAGTTAGTTTCGTTTGCTTAGTTTTGCATGAGCACTTGAGTGATCCTGCGTGAAACACTCTTAGGGCATCTTCAGCAGTCTGTTCCATTTCCCTTTTGTCCCATCCCTATTCACGTGCCACCTCACCAAATAAGGCTGCCCCATCCCTATTCACCTCCCTAACAACTGCCAATCACTATTTCTACACTCTACTTTTCCTATTCCATGCTCCATCACTGTTTACTACAATAATGGGGCATGGAGGTTGAACACATTGGTGGAGATGTCCTTAGGCGCATTTCTGCATTTTAGGTTCATGGCCTGCGGATGTTCGACGACCAGCCGGCCTTTCAGCTTTTCTAATCGGTGGTCAAGAAGAGTTTGTGCAGTCGTGTGATGGCACGATTATTGCAGATCTCAGCGATTTGTTGGGCCATGTTCTTGTAACTAATTTTTGCTTTCTCTCAGTTAAATAAGGGGAATGAAATCAGAAAAGTCGCAGAGTAGTGCGGGGCACAAAAATTCTCAGCATGTTCGTTGTTCTTCCAGTGTATCCCGAGTGTGATCGCGTGTGTGTTTCGTCTCTGAAATCCAACAGTCTGGCTCCAGAGAAACACCATCAACCAGGGATTTGTATCTTCTGCATTTCCACTTCTATGATGTTCATCCCACATTTCACCGTAGTTACAGTAATCCACGGTGACTTTGAACAGTAAAACGGTACTGTTTAGTGTTGACCTACGTTTGCAACAGTGTCGATGCTACAGTAACATCGCTACAGTACTCTGCCGTTGGCCTGTTGCAGTCGCAGATCACTGTGCACCTCTGCCTGGCAAAGACAGAGGATGCGCCTCCATCCATGAGTGTTTCCATCGAGCCAGGCTCTGCTGATGCAAGCTATGCATGTGGTCGCGTAGATAGCGGGGCGAGGTGAAGGGAAGGGTGGCGGGCGCTGGGCAAGAAAGCGAGGGAACGGCTGGATTCACGCCGGCAAGGCAAAGAGAGACGACAAGGTGCTCGGAGGCGTGCAACAACGGCAAGTTGCGAGCGCATCGGGTGGATCCGTGCACGAGGAGGACGGTGGCACGGCCTCAGCTCCGACCTCGCTGCCATGGGGTGGCTACAAGGAGGCGAGGGCGCGCTCGGTGGCTTCGTGCTCGCGGCCATGGCGTGGCCACGGGGAGGCAAGGGCGCTCTCCGCTGCTGTCAGCTCGCGACATCTCCCTGCCATGGACATGGTGGCTGTAGGTAGCCTGGGCAACGCGCTGCGCACGGGGACAACTCCATGGCGGCGGATCCAGGCATGAGAAATGTTGGTGGCCGTTGGGATCGGAGGACGCCGCCATGCACGAGGAAGAAAAGAGAGCATGGCCTCTACGGGGCACGGGTGCAGGGAGTCAGGGACGCGGTTGGGCTACGCTCGCTTGTCATGTGGCGCTCGGGCGCAGTCCGCACGGCAATGAGGCTTGGCCAGCGATGAGGAGGCTTGGTTGGTGACGGGTCAGAAGTGCACTTGAGCTACTCGATGAAATGCCTCTTTATGGTGCAGCCTGAAAAGCATGCATCTAAACGCAAGGTCGGAGCAGTTGTACGCACTCATGCAAAAAGCAAAGGGAGCCAACATCCAAACGCAAGGTCGGAGCGGGTGTGTATCCACATGTAGTTACGGCCACTGCCGCGTGGATCCGAACCCACATGACAGTGGCCGACAGCTACGGCAGAGGATCCTAATTGGGTCAGAGCAGTTGTACGCACTCATGCAAAAAGGCTCGTGTATCCTCTGTCTTACTGCAGAGAGCAGTTGTGACACTGACATATGAGCCCGTTGCTAGTGGGACCCATGTGTCAGTAGCACAACTGCATGCAGCAGTTTGGTGGAGGATCCTCTTTCAAAGCAAAGGGAGCCAACACAAAACTCTCATGGCCTCCTCAAAAAAAGAAGAGCAAAACTTGCGGAGTAGGTTAGGGATGCGATGCCCTTCGTGGAGATCAGACCAATGATGGTGCAGCGCTGCTGTCGCAGGCTCGCTGCAACGCAGCCGAAGTGCCACCGACAGATCCGTACATGCGTCCACCTACAGTGCTGCCATGTCACTGTATGAAAGAACCGTATCGCGGCACTAAGTAAATTCCACTGTTTTCATTCAACGGCATGTCAGTACCCACCACGAGGTTTCGGGATTTCATTTTTCGAAATTCTCAGCCGCGAAAAACAGAAAAACTGCTCAAGAACCACTAAATTTCAGTAAATTTTGTTTTCTCTTGAAAAGCAAAAAAACACTTAAAAACTCACACCAGCCTAAAAAAACCAGTCCTCATATAGAAACCCAATAAAATTGGCTACCAATCAAAAACACTTTGTAAATAAACCCAACCGATCATGACACTCCCACTCTCCTGCCCTTCCCAAGCCTTCGTGCACTGAACCCCTAATTGAAACCCTACTTCCCAAAACCCCTAATTGAAACCCTACTTCCCAAGCCTTTGTGCACTGAACCCCTAATTGAAACCCTAGCATTGGCCTCCTCCTTCCTCCTCATTTGTTCTCCACCATGTCTGCTTCGGTGTCCTTAGCCCTATGGATTACAAAGATCAGATTGGATAATGGCTAAACCATATTGAATATGGATACAGATAATTTCGAAACGAACATGAAACAAAAATAGGTTGAATCTAATACGGTTATTTTACCCAAACATCAAAACCACACAAAATGTTCATTTAAAATAACCAAAAACCCATAAGTAGTTTAATTAATCAACACATTTATGAAATCTGCACAAACACTAAAAAAGGAAATGCTAAAAAACTCATCCTTTTAATTTTCTTTTTTTCTCTCTCCTCTTTTGCTTTTTTTTTTCCATTTTCCACTTCTCGCTCCTCTTCCTACTCCCAATAGCTAGCGCTTTCTCTATCACCTCCTAGATTTGGAGTGAGCCACGAGCCTCTTCTCCTCCCTCATCATCTCGTGACTCCCATCGGTCTCCTCTCCTTATCACCGACGTTGGTGTGACGGCAAGAGTATTACCATCACGGGTGAGTATTACCATCACAGGTGGCATAGGTGGTCAGGTTGGCCGGACGGGCAATGATACTTGACCATTTAGGTAGTTGGGCAATGGATAGTTAGTCTAGGCCGTTGGGCTTGACCATTTGTATAGTTGGGATAAGATGGGTATCCGGTTATATGGATATGAATCAGTCCGAATATCCAAATCTATCGAATATTGCTAAACCATATGCAAATCTGTCTCCAAATAGATTACCTAGATTCATTTTCATCCCTGCTTGCTCATCCCCTCCACTACGTCCTTGAGCCACCGCTGCCTTGCATGTGAGCCACTACTTTCTTTCCTCGTGTCTATCCGTCATGGCCAGGTCTTTCTCTCTCCCCTTTTTTTTCCCCAATTTTATTAAAAATTTTAGTTAAAAACTTCATGAAATGTTCTCTCTTTTTTGATAAAAGAAATCATTGCAAAAAGCTTTGCACATATTAATGCCATTTATAGGAAATTTATCATTTTTTCTAAGTTTTAAATTTGAATTTGGCTTAGCAAAAACTGACTTGCGTTTCAAACGAAACCATGGCGGTAGTAAAAAAAACCACAAATTTTGAGAGGTTTTTCATGAAATTTGGAGCCCTGCGCAATACCCACCACTACCTAGTTCCTTAGAGATTTAGTATTGAATCGATCATACAGCGGTAACACTAACGACATCTTAGGGTCTGTTTGCATCATGGTTTTTCATAGTTTTAAGACAAAACTCTGGTTGTGAAAATACCATGGTTTAGAAAATTTTGTTTTTGGATACAAAACTTTGACACAGTTTCATAGCTCTGTCAAGGGTGATCATGGCAATCGTGGGACAAGAAAGAAGCGCAAGTCGAATAAAGGGGTGCGGTACTTTAGATGTGCTGAGTGGGGACATGTAAAGGACTGTTCAGAGAAGGCGGGAACAAGTGCTAATATGACATTGGGTAAAAGTGACTCAGAGAGCACGGTGAGCTTCTCTCGGTATTATGTATGCAATCAAGTGAAGCGTGGATGTTGAATTCAGCTAGTTCATATCATGTGACACACAAAAAAAGAGTGGTTATCTTCATACACTGTTGGTAATTTTGATTCGGTCTACTTGGGAGATGACATAGTCTACGGTGCCATTGGAATGAGTGACATCAAGATCAAGATGCATGACAAAGTGAAGCAGGTACTTCAAGGTGTAAAGCATGTGCTAGTGTTAAGGAGGAATCTGATATCGCTGAGAACCTTTAATGAGGATAGGATTACATTACAGGGTGAGGTAGACGGGAAGACCATCAGGATCATAAGTGTGAGAAAACTGTGATGATCAGAGAGAGGACTGTTTTGCATCTTTATAAGGTGGAAGGGAGTACTGTTGCAAATGAAGACACTAAGTTAGGTTTTGCATGGTTAGCCTCTTTTGTTACAAAAGACGGTGGGTCTGAGGCAAAGTCAAACTTATCGGGCGTCTCGACGTGAGCTACAAAGAACCAAAGTCTGGGTACACGGGTTTGTGCATGACGTTACGATAGTTTTAAGATGGCGAAGGTCATATTCATCAAGATGAAGTTTGCTAGAGTTCATGTCAAATATGTGTACGAGTAGGCTTACAGTTGGAGTCTGAGTTATAACAGACATGGTAAATTAGAGTTTTGAGTTAGAATCTATACTCTAGGCCCTACATAAAAGGGTGCACTACCGATATAACCCATAACGATAAAAGTAGTGGTGTTGATAAACAACGGGTCGTGGCTAGTACACCGCCGTGACCCTGTGCGGCCGATATGCTGCGATGTTGAGAAGAAACGCTCATAGTTATGCTCCGCAGATATAGACAGATGTCGAACTGCATTACCAAACATCGTACTTTCGATGTTGTTCTTAGATCGCAACGCTTTAAATCTTAACATTTTTTGGAGTTTTTTTAACTCCGCTCCACACCTATTCTTTTTTTCTAATTTTACTTCTCTATTGTTGGTCAATGTTTTGCTTTCAAAAAAAGAAAGGAAAAACTAAGATAAGGATTGTGTTACCTTGAAACATGGTTTTATCAGAACATAGTAAAACTCCATGTAAATAAAACAGAATTTTCTCACTTTAATGCCAGACAGGACCTCAGTGGTGAGAATCTCATTCCCAAAATCAGTTGCATCCACATCCGTATTTAATTGATTTTCCTACATCAGAAAAGACTTCGGACCTTCACAATCCCCTAACGGAATCAACGATCTCCCTTCCGTATTGCAAAATCTCTCATATCCCATACCATCTGATCGACGAACAACACGTGCCGTCGGTGCGCGGGCACGCTCGCTTCGGCGATCCTCGGTTCCATGCCGAGAACTGATGAGCACATGGATCATCGGAGACGTCTCCGTCGCCGTGGTCACCTCGCGATGATGGTCCGGAGCAGGATCTCGTTGAACGTGTCGATCGGGCCGGGCATGCACCAGTGCACGCAGTCGTTCTGCACCCGCGCGCCGGCGCCGCCGGTGAACGGGTCGGCGCGCATGTACGGCCCCGGGTGGCCGTCCGGCCGCAGGCTGGCCAGCCTCGTCACATCCAGCGCCGCGAACCGCACCCCGGCGGCACCCGCGTTGGCCGCGGCCACCGCCTCCAGGACGGTCTTCCTCATCTCCGTCTCCGTGTAGCCCACATCCTTCTCGCCGCTCTTGTAGGGACGTTTCTTGGGGCACGCCCCGGCCTTGTCCCAGTGCCCCTCGAAGTGCGCCGGCGAGAACGTGGTGACCGCGACCACCTTCCTGCCCGCGCCGTGCCGCCGGTTCACCTCGGCGAGCGTCCGGCGCACCGCGTCCTTGAACACGCCGAAGAAGGATATCTCGGTGTGGTTGAACTCGGGGCAGTCGTGGCAGCCCACGACCTTGCCGCCGTCGTGGTAGATGCCGGGGATCAAGAACCAGTGCCCGATCGACAGCACGGCGGCGTCGAGCGATCCCAGCTGCGACATCCACCGCTGGTCGAACGAGTCCAGGAACACGTTGTTGTGCCGCACGCCGGCGTGCTCCGCCTTCTCGGCGACCTTCACCAGAAACGGCGACCAGAAGATGGCCACGGTGGCGTTGTACTCCCGGAAGACCCACCGCCGGAACCTGTTCTCCTCGCCGTCCCGGTACACGAGCTCTGGCGGGGAGTGGGACGCGAGGAGGCAGAGCAGCGACTCGGCCTGGTTGCGCGCCAGGGAGTCGCCGATGAAGGCCAGGTGCTTGTTGCGGAGCCAGCGCAGGAACGCCTCCGGGGAGAAGGCCGGGAGGTCGCATTCCCGCGGCCGCCACCGCCAGTAGAGGTAGCCGGTGTCCGGCCGGCCGTGCGCCATGCAGTTCTGGCCGTCCTTGATCGTGCCGCAGCCCGTCCCGTTGTAGAGCGGCGGGCGCGCGTCCGGCACCCACTCGCCGTCGGAGTAGTCGCACGGCGGCGACGCCGACACCTCTCCGGCTACTCAGAGGCAACACAGGAATGCAAGATTAGTACTACAGGAACGCCATTCCACGAGAAATTAACAGTAAAACCAGAGCAAATCTCACACCTCGTGCATTCTCCAACGCTCCGTCTCCTTGGGAAGGACGGGGGCCGTGCGCACGCGCATTCACCTGCGCATGCTCGCGCTGGGACGCGACGAGGACCGCGGCCTCCTCGGGCACCTGCGGCACCAGGGCCAGCTTCTTGGCGGTGGCCGCCGGGTAGAAGAGCAGGTGGTGGAGGAGGGCGAGGGGGATGAGGGCGTAGAGCGCGTAGGCGACGAACTGCTTCTTGGGGAGCAGGAGCTGGGTGTTCTGGACGTGGGAGCTCTGCAGGAAGCTGGTGACCATGGCTGCAAGCTACGTACTCTTCCGCGGCCGTGCTCAGTGCTCAGGAAGAGGAAGCCATGGCAGAGAGGAGGAAGGGGAGGCACCGGGACGGGATCAAGGAGGGGGAGGTCGAGGGGAAAGAGGACGGGAAGAAAATATTTCTCTACTGAAAGAGGGCAGTGTGCTTGTACATGTTGTCCTGTCTGGCTGTCTGGAATGCATTCAGATCCAGTGCTGTAACTGACATGTGGGCCCGATGCATCAGTAGGTCCACGTATTTAGTGCCTGGAACTGCACTGCATACGCGTCCGTCTGGAATGGCTTCTAGCTGGGTCCAACTGGTTTCCGGCGACCGACCGGGGTCCGTCGATCCGCGCACCCACAGACATGCCGTGGTGCACCGTGCACGTCGCAGGTGGTTTTGCTTTGGGATTAGCATCCGCGATCCGCGTCCTCCGGCCTCCGGGTCCGGGGCAATGCAAGGGCTAGGCATAGGAGCTGGACACCCGGCCGGCCCCGGCACGGTTCGGACCAGTTTGGCCTGGTTCGTTTTAGCCTAATTTATTTTGGACTTAGTTACTATACGAACTGGGCCAACCGAGTTTAACAGGTTGAAGTCTGAGTCCAAGTTCGGTTTGCAGATAGAACCGAACGAACCGAACCAGCCTAGTTCCTATTTGGCCCGGTTGGTCTCTTTAGTGCTGGTTGACATGCTTCTAGTAAAATATTTAAAAATTTGAAAAAATTAGATAAATTTAAAAATGGTAACAAAAAATTGTGAAAATGATTAAAAAATCTAGAAAGGGAAAAATATTTGAAACGCACTGAAGAGACGTGATGGTGCAAGTGCAGTCTGAGATGACGTGCTCGAAGAATTTGAACTGTCCTTGCCCATGACAGATTCCAAAAGAACATCTTCCTAGTTGTCCGTTGAACTGGTGGCGGCCGTGGTGGACGAACTCATACATACTTTCTTCATATTTTCTGTACAAATCATTTATTCTACTTTTAACCTGACGAAAATAATTAGAGTAATCTATGCCAATAACAACACCAACTTGTGTTTAAACATTATTTAGTCTTGAATGTTTGTCCCTAGGGTCTAACAAAAAGCAAAACAATATAAATATGGAAGTTCTTTTCAATATTTTAGGTATTTAGTTTTCATATGACTAACTGCATCAAAATAAAACTTTTTTCAAATCTCTTAGTGATATGATAAATGCATTGAATAATAGAATAAGACGTAGATTCATACATAGCAGAAGCAGTGAGGGTGGTTTCATAAAAACCTCTAAAAATAAATGTAAATGGATAAGTACTTGCCAAACCTATGGTGTCAGAAGTGGCGTGCTATCACGTGTTTGATATTGTGTGTTAATAAAATTTTAAAAACTTATCTGTATGGTAATACATGCTAAAACATAAGATACGTGGAATTCTACCTAACAAGCATGTCTAAACCAAATTTCCGAGGTTGTACCTGTGAGACACGATGTCGGGACCCGGCCATAAAAGACCGAACCCTTCCTGTGCATAATGTACTAGTCCCAAAAATCATCGCTAGTACACACAGTTATCAAACAGAGTGATACATTGCCATAATTATACAAGGTACAAGGTCGGGGAACTTGTCCCGATTATTTTACATACATGTCAGCACGCAGGCTGAACCACAGAGTACACAGCGGGAATCACGGGCTAAACACACAATACAGCTACTCTTAGATACAGAATCCCACAGGCATCTTGTCTGTAGGAACGGACCCTAAGTTTCACTCCTCAGAAGACTCCTCATAATCCAACTCATCGTAGTCCTCATCATCTGTCTCGAAGTCAAATCCTGCCTCTTCACCTTTTGAAATTTTAAAAGAGGGGGAGAAAACAGGGGTGAGTACTAATACTCAACAGGGGAAAAGACATGACATGATGTGGTAGCTCTGTACAAAGGTGGCTTAGGTGTTTTGCCGAAAAGTCTTGAATAAATTTTTTCTAGTGAGTTAAAAATTGCGGTTTTAATAAACATCATTTTCAGGGGCTCCAATCATGTCCGGCTCAGTCATTCGGCCAGACGGACTGTTCCGATCGACCCCTGGCGAACTATACTCCCTGGCTCGGTCATTCGGCCAAAGGGACTGTTCTAGCCATCCGTCGACGTACTAAGTTCGGAACCACCATTGTCTCACGGTGGGTCCCAATAGTAAAATCTGAAACGGCGGTCCTTTGCCAAATTATTTTAGAAGAACTCCTAAATTTTATAAAAGAAGTGGCTACCATATGAACACTCGCTTTGCACGCTCATAACCGTGAGCACGGCTGTCATGACAGTTTTATCTCTGCAGAGGGGGTACACTTTACCCTCGAGAGGCTTCCCGCCGAAGCGTTCAGCTACAAAGTCCCCGGACTCTAACTCGATTGCTTCCCACCAGGAGGTCGTAACAGAGCCAGAGGACCGGGAACTAGGCCCGTCCCATACCAAGACCCGATGTTGTACTGTAAAGCTAGGCTCGTAAGTTCATACGATGAACAGTCCTTAGACTAGGAGGAAACAATTTTTAAGCCCCGGTTTACAACATCCACGGTGTTAGAAAACACCAACGTGGTGCATAAAAGCACCCACTGGCTGAAAGTTCCGCCTAGTCGGAATATTTGAGGGGGAGAAGAATAAGAATATCCATACCCGGCATCGTGTCCCTCCGATGCCTATTTTTTCCAAACAAGTTTATAAAGACATTTCCAGTAAACATGAAATATAACATGATTTCTTTTTACGGGCATTTCATTTTAAACAACCTAAGTCCAATGGAAAGTAGATAATAATTAATCTAGCTACACCTAGTTTTATATTAATGGGTTGTTATAGCAATACGGTTAAATAGGTCTAGCTAGTCACTATTAAACTAGTTTTAATATTTTAAAACTAGCATGCACTTTTATAAATTCCTAATAAAACATTTTAATAAAAACAGGCTATGGACAATATGCGTCAAAGGACCTGCCTTGAGTTTCGGGAACACAGTAGCAGTGCTCCTCGGCGATGGTGCCCTCCACTAAGACGTCCTCCTTCGACGGCAAACGACACAAGACGCAGCGAATATGCCAAATAAATCAAGCACAGCACAATCAGGCTACCAGTACAAATAATCATATTTTTATTATTTAAAATGGATTTTGTTATTTTATTTTTATTACTTATTTATTTATTTATTTTAAAGAAGATCCACATGCGATGAACTAATAAACTAATCCTAAAGCTACAAGCTGACAGAATCTTTAATAAATAACCGGGGTCTCAGAATTAAGCAGAGACAGCTCGACTAAATGAACGTGAGCTACCTGAAAAAGGATGGGGTGCTCACCGGGGTTCAGGGGTTCTCGCGCAGCCCCGAACGATCAGGCACCGGAAGACCGACGCGACACCACGGCGAGACGGTTCAGTGTCCTACGGCCAAACCCAGAACATGAGAGGAGAACCCGGGGCGCGGTGGCACGAAGAGAACTGATGATACTGACCGAAGTCGATGGCGGCAAGAAGGCACGGCCAAAAAGGGCGGCGAAAAATAGAACTTTGGTGGTTCCAATATAAGCGCGCGACGGCGAGCGTCGCTAGGACTTGCTTGTGAGAAAGTGAGCGATCGGCGCTTGTACGGACGTCACGTCACGGCAGGCGCGCGGCACGATGCGAAGCCGTGGCGGCAAGCTAATTAATCAAAGTGCAATTACTCGGCACTGACCGCAGCAGGCCAGCAAGCAATTCAAGACGACGTCAATCGGACCTGAGCACGGGACATTGAGGCGACCGGTCGGGGCAGAGGACGCAAAGAGGCAGAGCGAGGGTGACTGCATGTAGCGAAGTGCGGTCGTAGCAGACGAGAGAGGATGAGAGCACCGCTGTGATCGAGGTAGAGCGCCTGACAACATAAGGGCAAGACTGCTTGCTCTGCAATGGTAGCAATGGCATGCAAGACAGAGAGAGAAAGCAAGATGGAAGAGAGAAATGGCACAAATGGCATGCAAAGATTGTAGAGAGAGAAACAAAGATGGGAGAGAGAAATGGCAAGAAAGAGCAACGTGGAGGAGAGATTAGTAGTGAGATTAGCAAGGTAATTAAGTTCTTTGCTTCTGCTGTCCAAAAAACACGGTGTGCAAAGAAGATGCGTGCCGCAATTGTGAGCAAGCAAGGGAGAAATTAAAGAGAGAGAGAGAGAGAGAGAATTTGACAAGAGAGGGAGTGAATGGTCTGCATCTTGCCAGACACCAGTGCATGCACGTACACAAGAGAGAGGAGAGAGGGAATTAGAGAGAGAGAGAGATTAGGAAATGTTGGTTAAGGAGGGATTAGGAAAAAAAGGATTTAGGCTAATGCTCAGCATCTCAAGCGCAAACAGAAGCCAAACACTACGAGAATTATTATTTAGCACTTGCTTAAAATTATCATTATAAAAATTTAAAACTATTTAACATGCCAAATTAAATTATTGAAAACTTGGGATGTTACAAACGACAATAGTTCTTCCATGCTGCAATTCTTACACTGGAGCCGTTTAAAAATAAAATGCTATCATGAATAGTTTGAATGTAAGGTTACAATCTTTTTAAGTCAGTTTTAACAATTAGATTAATAATACGCTATGCACAACGTTGATGCATTAAGAAAGAGTCAGCATATGTAGCTAGCTGAGGTATCAAAATGTTCATAGCACTAGTATTAGTTAATGCATTATCTAAGGTAATAGGAAAAAAATCTTATCTATTATTTCAAATTCCTGAACAACATTCATAATGATATTAGCTATATTCTCACCTATGTGATTAACATCTATAGGTCTTAGGGCAATTATTTTTTCTCTATTTCTCAATTTTGGTTAACATAATGAGAAACAACACTTAAATAATCTTCCCTAACCCTACTAGCCTAGATGTCCGAGGTTAACAAAATAGAAAATGTGCAAGTTTTAAACTGTTCTTTTAATTTTGACTTGTTGGTGTTATACAATTTTTTCAAATCTCTAGTTGTTGTCTGATAGGAAACACTAATAAATCTAGGATTATGAGCAGTTTTAATATATTCTTGAAAAGCACGAGATTCATTAAATCCTAACGGTAAATCTTCGGAAGCAATTAAACCACACAAAGCCTCCCTAGCTACTTCGGGATTGTAGTCTCAATTACTTACTGTACTATCAGGGTTGTAGTTCAATTGCTGCTACCTTATTTGAACACATTTCCTCTTCTTACATGTCGTGGCGTGCCTTTTCAAGTGTCCCGTGCCCAAGCCTATCACTGCCGATAATTCTTGTCGACAAATTTTACATCTAGCTGCATACCTCGTTTGCCGCCCGTTGACAAGTTGCTTCAACTTGTTGAAGTCTTCCGACACCTCCGACCGGTTCACTCGGACTCGCTTCAATCCGACAGTATCGGAGCCTGAAAGCACAGGTTGAACTGGAAGATCTATAGGGTACTTTCCTAGTTTCTTGTGTTCCTGTTTGGTCATCTGGATCCAACAAACTATGATCAATCGGTTCATAGTCCTCTGGTCTTAAACCGAACTGGCTAAGATGAAATTCATTGAACGGAGAATTTCTGTTAGCCATTTCAAATGGTTGCAACTGCAAAACAATTGAACAAATAAACTAGACAGTGAAAAATACAATGAAAAAATATTGCTATGATATAACCATATAAACCTCACACTACCGAATTTAGAAATTGGAAATATTTTTTCGTAAAATATTTCAAATTTTGCCCAAAATCACAAAGGACAGCTAAATTTTTAGCTCGTAATCAAGAGAAGAGGATGGGGTTGGAAGTGTGGCTAGATATGGAAAGATGCATGCCTATTTATAGGAAAAACTAAGATTTTTTATTTTTAATGAATTTTGGAGCTCCAAAAGGTCAAAAATGACTATATTCATCCAAATGGTTAAAAAATGCTATAATTTCAAATGAACCGAGCCGTCCTGCTTTGCGCGCGTGGCACGACCGGCCTATCGGCGCCCGCATGGGTGCGGCGTGGTGACGCCAAGCCTGCTAACGCGTGCCTTGCAGATAAAGGGAATGTGCCCTAGAGGCAATCATACGATGATTGTGTAACGTCTTTTGTTTATGTACTTTTGATAACATTGCTTATCGGTTCCATAAATTAATGTCATGACTTTGTTCATCAAATACAATTTGGTTATGAAACACATTATCATTGTGATATTGTTCTAAATGATCCCTGGTCCATATCATTACGAGGAGCGGTAATGACTTGATCAACACATATATTGATTGATGGTATTGTTTCACATACCATAGATATGAAGATATCAAATCAATAATGTGGACACATATTACAAAACATGGGTGGTTGGATAGACCTACTCAGAGACACTGCTGAGATTGTTATCTACAAAGTGCCATCAGCGTGTAGTCTCGAGTGGTACACCTATATGATCCTTAGACCTGAGATCATCATGGAGACCCAGCTTGTGGAGTCGTATGCTTTGTTGTTATCAAACGCTACATCGTAATAGGGTAGTTATAAAGATAACTACTGGGTATGCCGTGAAGCATGGCGTAGCGATGTAATTGATTAAGATGGAATTTGCCCTTCCTCGATAACGGGAGAGATATCTCTGGACCTCTCGGTGTGGATGGACAAGAAAAGTGCACGGCCGTACTGATATAATTTAGGAGTTTATAATGATATTTATATCTATCATATTTACGAGTGAATGGTCGAGCTATCACAAGAGTGGCACATATCTCGCCTTGAGCTTGACTGATATCGTGTGGCAAAAGGATCGGTGTGTTGAGTGTATCAGGGTTCAGCCGATGAGATTATTTTGTGTATTTGGAGGTCAATATGTACTGCTAGGTACCGCTATTGATCTGTGGATTGGAAAGGAACTTTTCGGATTCACGGCCGACTTGCACATGAACCTAACGGGGTCACACACTTAACGAGTTGGAACATATGTAGTGAATTTGATCCATTATAAGAAGGGTTTGCACGCGGATATGATCCGCGTAGAAATTGGAGTCCTAGTGGGTCTCGACTTGAGCCCACTAGCACCTCCATATAAGGGGAGGCCTAGGACTGCGCGGGTGTGCGAGAGGAGTTCTCACCAAGCCCTAGCCGTCGCGCTCCTCCCTCTCGCCTGAAACCCTAACCACGCGGTGAGGTGCTAGCACACCCCGCACGGTGTTCCTGCTCGGTACATGTGGATACCGGTAGAGGCGCTGCCATACACAGACACGCTGTTCGGTTGGGTCTACGCCGAGCACTCGGCGACCACTCGGACCAGTCGACGAGCTACTCCGAGCACTCGGCGACCACTCCGACCAATCGCCGACCACTCCGACCACTCGGCGACCACTCGGACCAGTCAGCGAGCTACTCCGAGCACTTGGTGAGTAGTCGGCGAGCACGACGCGTGTTGCTCAGATCTGATCGGGACGTGTACGACTACTTCCACGACGCGTGCGTATCTGCTTCCGCTGCATCGACGCGTCAAGGGTAACGATCCGTGATCCTCTACTTGCATGTGATCTTGGGTGAATCGCGGTAGAAAATTTTGAAATTATGCTCACGTAGCCTACCCGTTTCCCAACAGCAGGCACGGGCGCGTGAGCGGGCGGGAGTTCAAAATTCACCCTGCTACAGTGAACGGGGCCAAATGAATGGAACCAGCTCGGCCCGGTTTGCATAATAACGAACCGGGCCATTACTATGCGAACCGAACCGTACCGGCTTGATGGGCCGAGGGTCAGACTCAGGCACGGTTTGTCAAACCAAACCGAGCCAACCTAGTTCGTTTTGTTACCAAACTGGGCCAGGCCGGCCCGACGATCAGTACCGGCCGCCCGGTTCGGTTTGCAAAGTTCGGCTCATTTGGCCAGCTTTGGCTAAGCTTGCAGGTATGAAAAAATTGTAATCTAGGATTTGTCACATGCATATAAGGGTGTTTCACATATTTGTACGATTAGATTTGTATCAAACTTAAAGAAAAATTTGAATATATAAAGATTCATACTTATATTGATCACCATAAGTTTCAATAGAGTTAAACTCGATCTTATTATGAATTTTATTTTTTTAATTTCTTTTAATATAGCTGATATATGCTTTTTTATTTCAGTTTTTTTTTGGTATAGTTGATATGGACATTTATCTCATTTACTATTATTTTTTAATTTTGATATTATTTACTTTTATTGTAATTGATATGAACTCCTTTTCTATAGTTGATATAGATTCTTTTCTATTAATTTTTATTTTGAATTTAAATTGCTTGTATCTTATTATTATAGTTAATATGGACTCTTTCTTTTAATTTAAGCCGTTATAATCTAGTCCCGCTATAATCCATAGTGTAGATCTTTTTTTTCTCTAATTTATGTGGAAATTTTTTGATTAACGTGTTAGCTCCATTGACTCCTGTTTTAATTATATAATAAGTAGATATAAGAGGCGGGCAAGTAGGTATAATTGACATTGTTCTTTGCACCTTAAAATCAAATTAAAATCTACAGCTTGAAATTTGTCATATTTGTACAAGCCATAGATTTTAGTACTTTATAGCCATTTTCAAAGGCTTTTATTGGTTCTTCTCAAAACTCCCAAAATTATTTTTTAATATATTTTTAAGCTCTCTGAGCCTCTTTCGAGTACCCTCAACTTTTCTAACTATAATCTACCGCCGCTTTTCAGCTGTAAAGGACAATGTTATTAAATCTAGGATTTGCCGCTTATATTATATACGTGTCATATATATGTTAATGACACATGATAGACAAGATATGTGTACGTTAATGACACATGAAAGATAAACCTACACATGAAAGGTAAACCTAGAATTCACATCTTTAAAGACATATGAAAAAACATCTTTAAAGTGGTCAATCCTAAACTATTTGCAAATTGATATGGTTTTATTCCTAGCGTCACCTGCATGGACAATGCTGCATTTGGTGTTTGGAAGCAAAGTTAGGGAATTTATGGCTTTATGTCTTCAATTTCCCTTTTTTTTAAGGCTTCTTCTATTAATAGTATTGTACAATATAACTCCTTAAAGTTATAGTAGAATCATACTTTGCCCCCGGAAGTTAAAAATTACTTTTTTGCCCCCATTAAAATTGTTTTCTTTTGCACACCAACCCAGCCCTAGCTCCGTCCGATCTTCCATTAAGTACCGATGAGAATGTTGATGTGGTCCTATGGAAGTAGTTGTGAGGTGATGTGGTGCAAGAGACAGAGGAAAGCGCAATTTAGCCCCTCAAAGTTGTAGTGTTTTCTCACTTAGCACTTTAAAATTGAAAATTAGTCTTTATCTCTCAGAGCTGTATTCGTTTGTCTTAGGCCGTATCAAATTTGTAAAGGGCCACGTAAGGCATGTTAAAGGGCATATGTAATGCTGACATAGAACCTGATTAATTAATACGTATTTGGTAGAAAACCAAGTTTACAGCGAGCCCTCGGGCCGTCCTATGCCTGTTAAGGGCTTATGTAACGACAAGTATTTTGTAGAAACAAAAAAAAAACAAAATTATCTTTTTCTACTGGGCTATGATGCCTTTTTATGAAATTGTGGGCATAAATTATGGTTGTACTTTTATGAATAATTGACGATCTTCGTATACATTTTGTTTTTATATGAAAAACTCCTTTAATAGACAAAAAAAATTTCAATTTGGAGTTTCTAAGTGAGAAAACACTAAATTTTCTAAGGGAAAAAACTACTTCCATGCAGAATCTGATAATCCCTTCCATGCCATTACTTTGTCACATTGTCATTGTATTTTCAGGTTGTTACCTACTATGCCATCACCGTTAACTCCATTAGTTTCCACTGTTAGAAAAACGTTTTCCTTAATGACCAAAATACTCCTTTCACAATTATTCATATTTAAAATGCAAAAAAATATCTCCTACATTTTTAACTCCAAATTGAGTGATTCAAATATCTAAATTTATGTAAACCATGTTTTACTTGTTGTTCAATTTTTATAATTTTCTATATTTATGGATATTCTTTTGCTCTCATCTTTGTGAGACATGGTACCATTTATTTTAAAATAAAAATAATTCATAAATTGTTTCAATTTCACTTGCACATTGAGTATACACATAATTTTCTAAACTTATAGAAAATTCTCTCATATTTTTACAAATTTTTTACGATTTCTTATTCTCTAATGTTTAAAAAGGCAAGGGCATAATCATCTTTGTGTAGCTCCATCATGGCTTGACCGATTAACAATAATATTGCGATGGCATAGAGGGTTAGTGCAACAAAGTGCAAAGTGATGACATTCATGGGAGGGATTACTAGGTTATGCAGTGACATAAAAAAAATTCCCTAAGAAAATGTTGCCTCCAGGGTAATAGGGTCAAATGCATAACTTTGTTAGTTAATTGGAATTCCAAGATTAAAAAAACATGGGAATAGAAAAACAGAGGATTGGAATATCTAGGTATGTTGAATCCCACTAGATTGAAATCCACAGGAATCGTTTAGGCATATGATTTGCTTGTACCACGTGAAAAATAGACATTTAAGATTAAATAGCGATTGTGTAGATAGACATCAATGTAGTTAGGAAGAGAGAAAGTTGTATTGAAAATTTTAAAGCAATGCAAAAAAAAAAAAAGATGTTAGATCTCATGCTTGGAATCCTCTAATATTGAAAGAAAATTTTCTATCCTACAAAATTATCTGATTCCATTCTTGAAATCAATACCTTTGTAGGTATATTTTCCAGTGTTCCAGTGCTTTGGATTTCTCTTTTTATTTTCTTGAAATTCCTTTAAATCAAAGAGCATATTTGAATTTTGATTCACATGATTCTGAAAAATATAGCAATAGGAGTAACACAGGATTTGATGCTCAATAGGAGTAACACAGGATTTGATGCTCAGGCTACATGAATCCATAGGATTAGAATCCGCAGGAAATTGTTCATCCGTGTCGTTTGGATACTTCAAAAGAAAATAGTACATTATTTCGGTGAGAGATACACACAAAGGACAATTTCCACAAGGTTAGATCGACCTCATGTTAGATTTCCTCCAAAATTTCTATGGATTAAGCTATTCCATAGTGATTTCACAGAAATTTGAGCTTATTCCTTTTCTCTACTATTAAAAGTGTGCGGTGGTGGCGGCGGCGGTAGGACCAATTTTCAATCACAGCCGTCCAATTTCACTTTAGATCAACTCTTCCACCTTCTCAAACCGCGCAACCTCCGTCAGGTTGTGGAATCGAGTCCTAGTCTTTGAGACCACTCCTCCTTTTTGTTTCTTTTCTTTAGAGCATCTCTAGCATAAAACACTGTTTATTTGACTTTTTACAAATAGAAGAGCTGCTAGAGGAAGGAAATATTTTAGAGTACAGTGTAAAATGTAAAACAATTTTAGATAATAGGATAGAGTGTGCAGAGAATAATGTTACAGAGTTGAAATTTGAAATCTTGGCTGGAGATGCTCTTGCACCCCACCTTGGTGCCCCCTCGCCACTGGCGTCGGCCGCCGCCGTAATGCATAACCACCACAGCCACCCTCCAAAGTGAGCCACCCATCCCAGCCTTGTCATCTCTCACTTCTTGCTTTTCTTCCCAAGCGACTCTCTTGCGACCTCATCCTCATCCCTCCACTCTCTATCTCCATCATGCCTACTCTCTTGCGACCTCATCTTTTTTATTTATTTGATTTGCTAGTCTGCTTATTTGCTGATAAGCTAAACTTCGAAAGATTCTCGAAGCGGCTTGGAAAGTCCAACATACTTGTTTGAAGTGCTTTTTAGTGCTTTGTGACGCATCTTCAAGGGAAAAAAGAATAAACCAAAAATTCTAAAGCATTTGCGTTTTCGAAATCGAAGATAAGCAAATACATAGATAAGCATAAGCAAATAAGTCAAAATCGAAATACATGTTGGATATTTTATGTTTTATTTGTAAATGGGGTTTAACCCATGGAACACTCCTGGATTAAGTGGAATTAAATTAATATGGTCGACACAATTTAACTCTGCTAATTCAAGATTAGCAAACTCAGTAAAGTGGTAGGATAAATTATCCCTTTCTACTAATCTCACTAATCTAACCAAATACATTAGATTATCCGGATTAGTTGTCAAAAATTAAACTTAGGTTAAGCTAGGTTTTTCTGAGAAGGGGTTTAGCTAGATTAAACTAATCTAGTTAGGTTAAGATTATCTAACCCAAGCCAAACCTAGCCTTAGGCCCTGTTTGTTAGAGCTGTGGCTTCTCCAAAATCTGTTTCTGACTTTTGACTCTAGAAAGCCAGCTTTTGCAGAAGCAGCTTTTGCAAAAGCTATATCTGTTTGGCAACCCAGCTTTTGGTTGAGGAGGAGGTGGCGGCGGCATCGAGGGAGGAGGAGCCGGTTATGGTAGGGGCCCTTTTTATACGATGGTAATGATGGGTAATTTTTTACCAACTATGATAGCAATGTTGTAAGTTTAACCCGCAAAAGCCACAAAAGCTAGTGAAACTAGGCTTCTTGGTCCCAGTTGTAACGCTGACTTTTTAATGGTTAGCTTTTAAAGAAATAAGGTCCAGAAGCTGGCTCTTTGTCTGGACTTCCAGGTTCTACAATCTAGAAGCTAGTTAGTAGCCAAAACGACCTTAGCATTGGTGCTCTGCAGCGATTTCCATAAAAATAGCGCCATAGACAGTTGCTACAAATCTCAATTCTCTTCCCGCGCAAACAATATTTTTTAAAGAAAAGAAATTAATGATGATTTCTTTTGTAATGCCGTCTCAAGAAAACTCCTTTTAAAATAAGATTATAAGAAGAACTGATCCAGCTAGTGCATGTCGATCAGCGGCCCAAACTCTAACAGGCCCAGTTTTAATAAGTGTAGTGTAGGCTTCTACTATTTTGATAGAAATTGTAGTGTCGGTAATGTAGTTGGGCCTCATTTTGTGGAGGCCTAACTGACGATGCTTCTGCTTGGACTGTGAAAATGTCCGGCTAGCTCTTAGCCCAAGTATTTAAACTCCCATTTAATTGTGGACGCACAAAGTACTATATATGTGTATTTCTAGAAAAAAAAAGAGTCTATGCATCGGTGTTGTGTTTAGCAAGACTAAAGAAGAAAAGAGAGAATTTCAAATAACATCTGAAGTTAGGCAATGGCCATAGTTTTATTAACCATAACCATTGAATATGCTGAGAAAAAAAAACAGGATCCTGATTATGATTTGCAAACCATAAGCATTGAATGTGCTAAGAGAATTTTTTCAAACACCAGAATATCTTACCGTCAATCTGTGGACCTCAACTATGGTTGGAAACCATCGTGAACAGTTTGGTCGTGGCTAGACGTTAAATGTTAGACTTTGAGTGTTTCAAGAAACGGTTTCGAGAATCCGATATATTTAGCTCAAAGAAATAATTAAAGAAAGTTATAAGCCGTAAGCCAAACTAAATGCCAAACGAGAGCTCTTTTTTTTCCCGCTAATTTCCTTTTGACAAACCCCCAAACACGTGATGGTGGCACTGATTTTAATCGTCATGCATGCGCTCTACGCGAATGCGATGGCGATGCAACGCCAAAGGTAGCCCAAACACTTGCACATGGCCTCATAAATCTAGCACTGGAACATGTATCATAGGCCATGATTTTGACGTCCAAGATGAAGGCAGTTGAATAAACCCTTGATGTATAGCCGAATATAGGTGATCACCTTTTGTCAATTTGCCATCCACTGCAGAACGTAGACTGTTCCTGTCTCCGACCTCATGGTCTGAACACACAACACACTGTTATACAAGCTTAGAGCATAGCCAGCAGAGTCTCTAAAAGAGAAACTTCTCTATATTTAGAGACTCTCAATCCTTATATCACTCCAGTAAAGTCTCTATGTCAGTTCTTAAATTTAGAAATTCTCTTTCCAAGTCTCTATATTTAGATATTCTCTCTTCTGTTTCTATATTTTTTTGAGGATAGAGACTCCCCTGGAGAGGATGAAAATATAGGGAACAAATAGTGACTTAAAGAAGGGGATATAGAGATCTGAATTTAGAAAAGTTGCTAGAGATGCTCTTACACCCACAGATTTGATGATCGAAACAGGATCGATAACCAGAGTTTATCGAAGATAATCAGCCGGTAATTTCGAACAGAAAATTCGAATTATGAAAAGACAATCGGTTTGAAATATCGGCCGATCTTTTTTGTTAAATTTGAAGCGAAAATCAGGGCGGTTTGCAATTTCCAGTGACTTGCAAAATTTTGCATAGAGAAAACAGTGGACACATGCCTCAGCTCTGATGGAAACACGTATGGCTACAACTGAGAGCTGACATTATCTCTGGGGCATCTCTCCCTGATGGTATTTGCAAGGAAGAAGAAAACGAGATTCTCATTCGACAGAATTGTCCCAAGTTCACATGCAGGTCTACTAGTAGCTAGAAATGGCTTCAGGTTTGGCGGTCTATCAATACTAAGAGCATTCAGAGCAGGTACTCTATAATACTATAACTTGGGATAGAGTAGCTGATGCAGAAAAGAAATCTTTTAGAACATAGTGTAAAGTGTGAAGAAATTTTAGAGTGTTGGATAAAAGTAGTGAATAGTGTTATAGAGTGGGAGGATAGAGTACGATGCTCTACTAGTATTAAATACACACTGTTTGTGCGGTGATCCATCTTCATTGGACTGGACTAGTTTAATCCTATCCGGTGCACCTTAATTTAATCTAAAGGATATGAATAGGGTAATGTTATGATGTAGTTTCTCCATACCATTATAGTTATAACGTTTTGAGGACATAATTCCGGATGTGCATAAGCCTAATTAATAAGAGTAGTACTCCAATATATGCAATAATCCAGACAGTAACAACAGCCAGAGATATATGCAAGAAAAAAACATATATAATGATAGTACTTTATGGGCTGTTTGGTTGCCTTCTCCGCTCAGCCAAGCTGTATAAGCTCAGCCAGACTAGTAGGAGCCAGGCTGAGATGATGCAAGGGGATGTTGTTTTGTTGGTTGTATAAGATTGTTTGGTTGTCTTCTTAGCTCAGCCAAGCTGTATAACCTCAACCAGACTGGTGGGAGCCAGGCTGAGGTGATGAAAGGGGATATTGTTTGGTTGGTTGTATAAGATTGTATAGATTGTGCAGAGATGTTGTTTAGTTGGCTGCACTAGGAGGGGAATAGGATGAACACGTTCAAGAGAGGAAAATAAAAAAAATATTACAACGAAAATAAATTAAAAACAAAAATAAAAATTTTAAAAAACAAATATTAGAAAATCAATAAATTCAAAAAATTCAAAATTCAAAATTTTTTTTAAGACCTTGTACTTACTTGAACCTACGGTTCTATTTTTTTTGTCTCATTGAATTTGGATATCGTTTGAATTTTTAAATATTTTTGAAAGTTTGAAAGGAACTGCACTTTTTCTTGTTAACAGTCTGGTTGCTTGCTGCTGCTAGCAGTGCCTGGCAGTGGGCCTCCGTGTAAGCGTAGGCGTGCGCTGCGCGTTGCACGCATGGAAACGGTCGAAAATCTCGTTTCCCTTAGGCCTGGCTGGGAGGGCTGGTTGCATTTGTAATGCCAAACCAGGTTGAGTAAGAAGACAACCAAACATCCCTCTTTTGTATCTGCAGAGCCAAATCTCTTTGGATGCAGTTAACCAAACAGCTTATTAATGTATGAGAGAGGCTAGCGTCGGACTAGTGCTAGCCCATGCGCTCCGTACGAGACATGGCCGAGAATGCCAATGCCACAATCTCGACGACTAGACGAAGGAGACATTGTTGGTCTTCGGCTCATCCTGGGGCTATCCTCACATGTGTTCCTGCGTCAGATGGGCTTTGTTGGTTGGCTGCATGTCACTTGGAGCCTGCAAGGGCGAGCGTTGGAGTCGGCCACGGGAGCGGCAGGGTGACGGCGAAGGTATACTAGAAAAATGGAACGATAACGCTCCGATGAGACTTGCGGCGGTCCGGCGAGGTTTCGGTGCTCATGGCCGAGCTTAGGACGGCACGGCGGCGTGGCCAGACGGCGGGGCGGCACGCCGGACGTCATGGTGGTGGGCCGGACGGCGCGGCAGTGCGGCTAGATGGATCTCCCCTCTCCCCTCGATTTCTCAGAGTTGGCAGGAAATGAGGATTTGGCGTTGCTTGAAGTGATAACGTTGTAGAATCTTTCATCTAAGTCCATGGATTTTTGAGTAATTATGATATGGTGCTAAAAAGCATTGTCTAGCCCTTGGAATTTGATATAATTACAAAAACTCATGATAAATAGTGTTTTTTGGGCAATGCAGATAGGTGTTCGACAAAATATCTAGTACACAGAGGCGTTGGAGTGAAATGAGCCATACAGACAATCAAACACTACCCTTTGTAGCCTGGCTCAACTCATACATATCAACCAAAGACCCTTAGTTGCATTCACTCAACCTAGCTCCCACCAGTCTAGATGCCTCATGCAAGCTAAGCTGATGGGAACCATGCAACCAAACATCCCTATCACTCATATGAAATGCAACACCGTTGAACAATTACCGAAACATTGTCATGTATGTTTGCAACATTTTGTGAGCATTATATGTTGGTGCAAACATCGTTTCTATGAAATGCAACATCATTGGACCATTATCGAAACATTTTCTTACTCGTTTGAAACACTTTTTACATCGTTTGATCTATCAAACGTATAAACAGTAGGGATTCCTTTAATGTATTACACTATCACGGTCTACATGTGTATGGCTGTATGAGGTGTTAGTGTTACAATGCCGGCCTTCTCACAACTTTTTTTCGTTAAAAAAATGCTGATAAAGCGACTTAATTTGCCTATTCGAAATTTTGGCCAAATAATCTTTATAAAGGTATTTTTAATATACAATAGCAAAAGGCTGTCATGCAATACGGCAATAATATTCACTAGGAATATTTGCGCGCCAATGGCGCGCCGTTATATGAGAAAAATAATTTTAATAGCAAACACAACCTGTATGCATATAGACGATTGATGAAAATAATTATTTTTGTTCTGTCAAGCCGGAAGGTTTTTTTTGGAAAGTTTGTGGGTTAGACGTGAAGCGCGGTTAGATTTTGCGAAATAGAAGTGTTTTTTCATAACGTTAGTACATAAGATGGCTAAATCTGTGTTGCTATTGGATGGCCCGATATGTGCAATGTGGGTGATGGGATGGAGACGTTTTATCGGGTAACGTGGCACAATGTGAGGGTGATATTAGGGTCTTTAAAGATGACATGGCACAATAAGAGAGTCCCACATGGTGAGAAGATATGAGTGACACGTGGCGTTCATGAATTAGAGTCTCCAGTCAAAAGTTATGGAAGGAAAAAAAAAAGATATCTCTATTAATTGCTAACATCGTTGCTGATGTCACTGCATGCCCATGCACGCACACAGCACGGGAGGGACATCACAGCCACGGTGTGAGAGTGCAACAGACGAAAAGGGCAACTGTGGATTGGCCATCCGGATTAATTGTCGAACGGATGGATAAACGCCACGTGAATAGTTGACCTAGGCTCAAATTCTTACTATCTTAGCAAAAGGACACATGGATACCTTAGGTATTTAGCAATCCCTATCGGGTTAATATATAGGAAGAAACCTGCGGCCACGGCGCCGTCGTCCCTGCTTTGTCTCATAGTCACCTAAATAGGATGGGCACACATTTTGTATAGGAGAAAGAAAATAGAAGAGAAAAGAGAGCGAAAACGTCTATTAAATTTCAAAATTGTTCTAACTTTAGAATTTTTAAAAAATATACTTTCTTTTCCTAGATGTTTTAAATGGCCTACAGAAAAGAAAATAAAAGAGAAAAAAAGAGAGCGAGGAATTTTTTCAAATTGGAAATTTTTCTAGCTTCCAAAAAATTTAAAAATATCTAAACTTTCTATAAACTTTCTTTGTACAGGCATGGTTCCATTTCTACATACTTTCGAATTTTTTTAGAATTTGAAAACGGTGTAGAAAAAAGGAAATAGAAAATAAAAAGAAAGTAAAAGAAGAAGGTACAGGAAGCAAAAATTATTTGTAATTTTAAAAATTTTAAAAAATATCAAAACTTTTTATGGACCTTCTTTGTATAGACATGGTTTCATTTGTGGGAACTTACTATTTTTTTTGGAATTTTTACACAACGTAGAAAAATAAAATAGAAAAGAAAAAAGGAAGTAAAAGAAGAAGGCAGAGGAAGCAAAAAAAGTTTCCTAATTTTAAAAAACGTTCAAAACATCCAAACTTTTTATGCACCTTCACCTTCTTTGTGTAGGCATTGTTTCTTTTTTTCAAACTTTATATTTTTCGGATTTTTTAAACTCCGTAGAAAAAAGGAAATAGAAAAGGGGAAAAAAAAGACACAACGTAGAAAAATAAAATAGAAAATAAAAAAGGAAGTAAAAGAAGAAGGCAGAGGAAGCAAAAAATTTTTCCTAATTTTAAAAAACGTTCAAAACATCCAAACTTTTTATGCACCTTCACCTTCTTTGTGTAGGCATTGTTTCTTTTTTTCAAACTTTATATTTTTCGGATTTTTTAAACTCCGTAGGAAAAAGGAAATAGAAAAGGGGAAAAAAAAGAAAAAAAGAAGGCAACGAATGAACTATACTGAACTACCGGGGAAACGTGCGTGGCTGAGGGATTGAACTCGCGCCGGCCGCGTGACTTCTAGCGCGGGCAACCACCCCACCGTTTCGTCCGCTTCGTCAGGAAATAAGAAAAAAAATGCTTTTATATATAACGTAAGAATGGACGGTCGGATCCAATTTCGCCCGACGATCGGACGGCCGGCGTCATTCGGCCGACGTGGCCACGGCGAGCAGGCTCCAATGCCTATCGTTTTAATGGTATAGTTGATGTACAAGGAAAACCATATATATAGAAATTCAGGCAGTGCTTGGACACGTCATTGGTCAACAACTTTTCATCTTCTTCTTGTGCTTTTCATGCTTTCTGATAAAGTGAAAGCACAATGGCCCTTCGGCATGTATATCCCTCCACATCATTTCGAGGTCTCAACAAATTATCTCTACTTTTTCGAACAAACCAAATAACCCTTATTCCTTAATAATAAAAGCTACAAGACAAACTAAAACATAAAGTAATGAGTCTCAACGGCAAGAACTAGCAAGTTCTATATGGTGGTCGATGTCACGCTTCAGTGAAATTACCTACCATGCAATCAGTTATAACAAAAATTCATCTTATCTACTAAAATCACCATCATAACATCCTTTCTAATAAATTGATATTGGGCATGTTTGGTTGCCATATCAGCTTAGCCAGACTGTATGAGCTCAGCCAGGCTGAGGTGATGCAAGGAGATGTTGTTTGGTTGGTTGTATGAGATTGAATAGGTTGCGCAGAGATGTTGTTTGGTTGACTGCATTAGGAGGGAAGTGGGATAGATAAATTCAAAAGAGGAAAATCAAAAGCAAAGAAAATAAATTCAAAAGTGAAAATGAAAAATTTTAAAAAATACTAAAACAAAAATAAATTCAAAACAAAAAACAAATACTAGAAAATCAATAAATTCGAAAACAAAAATAAAAATTCAAAAAATTCTGAAATTTTTTCAATACCTTATACTTGAATCTACGGTTCTATTTTTTTTGTTTCATTGATTTTGGATGTCGTTTGAATTTTTATAATTTTTCAAAAGATGAAACCAACTGTGCACAGCCCTGTCCGTTGCTAGCTGAGGGAGACTGTGTTGGCCTAGCTCGCTAGAAACGGTCGAGCCAGGCGTTTCCGGGGAGCTAGGCCAGCTCAGTGTTTTTGCACTAGTGCAGCCTGGCTCGAGTGCCGATGCAGGCAACCAAACACACATCGCCTGCACCGCGCGAGCCTGGCTGGGTTCTGTGCGGGCAACCAAACATGCCCATTATCCATTGAAATTACCTACCGTGCTATTGAGCGAAGAAGGAGTACACCGAGAAAACACTCATACAGTTGCTCGGGAATTGCGACGTGTCGTGCACACGGCAAAGCCAAAGACATATGACCCGCTTTCTCATAATTTGGATGGTGGAATTTAGATGCTTTCGTAGGGAAGCACGGACACTCGACTATTTCGCATCATATCTGAAAAAAAATCTATTCGCACTGGAAATGAGAGATATTTTGTTTCGCCGTACAAAATTAGTTTCTTCTGATTTTGACGTAACAAACAAGAGCAATGCAAACGAAAATTCTCCTTAAAACATATTAGCGAGGAAGGTGATTTGCAACTTCAACATAAACAAAAACAAACCTTCTATATACATAGAAGATGAACATCGATCGATAAGCAACGCTTACAAAAACAAAGAAATTTTTTGCAAAAATCAACAAGTAAAATCACCATCAAGTGGGGCCAAGGAACCTGCCAAAGCCAGCAAGAGAACAAAGGAATCTTACACATTTCCCTCTGTTTGAATGAGGTGAACTGTTGGTTTTCCATCCTCTTGGAAAGACCAGTTTATTATGCGTCCAAATGTATGCCGACTTCCAGGCAGTTTATGTAGAAAATGATATGCCACCTGTAAGGCATTTGACCATCGATGATAAGGAAACTTTGTGGCTTTGTGCAAGTAAAATCTTTTGTCAGTACTGCATGGTAACGTAAAACAAATTGAAGGCGATAGGTGAAACAAAAAGAGGAGAGAATATAAATTCAAGGCGAAAGGTGTTCACCACCGTCAAATCAGCGAGAGCGGCGAGACTCGAGAGGCATGATCGTGGCGTCATGCGCAGATCATATGTTGCTCACGCAGCGCAGGGTGGTCCCACGGCAACAGCCCACAGGGGATCCCAGATGGAAGATGCAGCCAATGGCACTGTGCGTTTAGACCATCTCCAACCATTTTCCCTTTATTTTATTCCCTTTCTCATTTCCTTCCCAATCCACATTCCTTTTATTTTTCACCATCTCCAACAGCTTCCCTTCGAAGGGAATGGTATAGGGAAAGGAGAGAGAATCTCTTCCTAGAGGGATTGGAGAGAGAAATCCCTTCGCGAAGGGATTGCTGAAAGGAATCCGTTGGAGCGCTGAAGGGAACGAGAATCTCTTCGTGAAGGGAACGAGAGCCGCGACGGGAAACGGTTGGAGATGGTCTTAGTTTTGCTCTGGCGGCCGGATCAAACATGACCGCAGGAGATCCAGTCCGAAACTTAGCAACAGCATCCGGCCTCTTGCGCTGCGGCGGCAGAGACGCCCCCGAGCTCAAGGCGATTAGGCGACACGGGCTGGAGCGACGACGATGAGGCCGGACGAGCGGGAGTGGTGCCGGGCACAGGCGGAAGCGAGGACGGCGCCGCCCGGATCCGGGCGGGAGCGACGCCAATGGCGCTGAACCCGCGCGGAAGCGAGGACGGTGCCGCTGGATCTGGACTGTCTCGACATCGGCGGCCCTAGATCCGGGCGGCAGCAAGGCCAACGAGGGCAGGAGCGACGACGACGAGGCCAAGCGCGGGCAGTCGGTGCTCTGGAGCTAACGCAAGGGGAGGAAGCTGGTGCTTGGGCGTGGCTCCACCGTGCTTTGCCAAGGAGCAGGCGGTGGCACACCGTTGCTTGCATAGGCCACGACGAGGCGGGAGGAGGCCACGACGATGCCACGGCCACGCGCCAGTTCCTGGGGAAGGAGCTCCCATAAATGCCCTTTAGGTGATCGATGAAATGCCTGTCTCCACGCAAACATAAACACATGCGAGGAAACACCGGTTTCCATTGGCCTGGCTTAGACAACAAAGACAACCAAACAGGTGAGTTTGTATAAGCTTAGCTAGGCTCCCATCAGTCTGGCTCATTCAGACTGGCCATGCAACCAAACAAACCCTTACTCGCTCCATTCACAAATATGTGATATTTCATACAAGCCAAAGTTTGTGTTTGTGCCAAAAGTTTAACTATCGGCTAAACACACGTAGACTTAGGGTTTATGATCTCCATCAGCATCGAAAGCAGAGTGTAGACCGTGCCAACCGATTTGATCCTGCAATCGGTAAGAAAAGACAACCAGTTTTAACTAGCTGATTACATATGTATTGTAGAAGATCTGCAATATTAGAAAACAAGTCCAAATAGTAGTGAAAGGCAATGAAACTATCAGCTTAGATTAGATCTAAACCAATAAATTCAAAAGGTAACCAATCTACTATAAACCAATGAATCAACTAAACAATAGAGCGAGAGGTAAACAGACTATCAGCTAAATCAATGAGTTGATTTGGCCAACAGAACAAAGGTAAATAGATTATCAACAAATAGCTAGCTATAAGTCGATAAGATGGGGATAAACAGACTATCAACTAGGTTGTAATGCCAAACTAGCCGATAGAACGAGGATAAACAAACTACCGCTAACGGATGTGTTGATCGGTAGAACGAGGATGAAATCTAACCCTTAGTCGAAACGGCGATGCGCAACAATATCGACTAAGATAATATTTTGATAAAAACCAAAAGCCGATGCAAGTCCATATATCAAACTGAATCGAGACAGTACTTGTCTGTAAGCAACTCCTAGGGCGTGTCTTTAAGCTGATCAAGAAGACGATGCGCAACAAGTCGATCGAACATAAAATACGACGAAATTATGCTAAACTAAACTAAAGTCGACGGAAAGTAAAGAACAGATAAAAGGTAGATTTGATTGACTGGTGTTTGTCCCTTTACATGCCCCATGGGCTACATATTTAGACAGACTCTGATAGATATCAACTAGAACTCTTAACTTCATACATGGTACGGTCTCGACTCTATTATCCTCCTATTTTATCGGCTATTCTATCTAATGCCCATACAATCCGATATAAACTCTATCTACTATAACCGACCCAACTCTTTCCATATCCGATCCGGCCCATATCAAGACTGGCCCAATTCTAATCGATTCTAAAACTTTCTACATTGATCGGCTTTTCCAAATTTTGGTATCAACGCATGCCCCCTAATTTTGGGATATGAAAATCATGTTCCAAAATTACTCGACGTATCGGTTTCTTCTCTAGCCACATACATTCCTCTTTTCCAATCTTACCCTTGATCTCTATCGTTCATCTCATTTCTCCGACCATTGATCTCTAGGGCTTCGCCGCCATCTTACCCCTAGGGTTTTACCACGCGTGACAGTTAACCACTCCAACTTTACTTCCTATAAATAGTATTACCCGCCAGTATCATTCGTACGCTCTCCAATTCTCCTACGCCATAGTTGGCTCTTGAGCTTTAACATCGGCTTCGTCACTTTCAATGCTTCCCACAGTCGGATTTACAATCCCTTAGCAACTATAAGTCAGGTACTCCTTCCGATCTCGGACCGCTTTGATAGGTTTAGCTTAGGGCTGATGATTACTTTTCATCGTAGAAATATCCAAGCGTATCGCGGCCAAGAAGGATTCTCTTAAACCCAAAAGGAGCAGAAAATCTCAAGAAGACCCTACCCCCTATCAACAACATCGTTCAGAAGGAGAAGTGCATAGCCAAATCCTAGCCCTACGGATCGGCTCACCAAGAGGCATCTTCTTTCATCCCAATACATTGTTCACCTCTATATGTAGCTTCTTGTGTAATCTCTATACTTGTGCGAATAGGACATTGTTATCAATATCACCACCATCACTTCTTCATCGGCTCCAAAGCCGACGTAGTCACCATTGGCTACCATCCCCACTGCCTAGGTACTTATTTTTTATAGCCAACGTCAGGTTCTAGGGTGATTGTTTAAACTAACGCATGTTCCCCTCAGGCCCCTCCTAAACCGACAATGAGCACTTCTGACCTCATAAACTCCTAGACTTTGACCTAGATGAGTTTGAGGACGATGATGACGACATCATTGACTCCCAACTCGTGACGAATATGTCTAGGATCTCCAAGGAAGCGGGCCAAGTATCGGCTTTTACTGGCTTGTCCCTAGCAACTTTAGAGAAGCTCCACAAGCTAGAGTTTCTTATTACCTCCAATGCCAACACCCTTCTCCAAAAGACACAACCAACACAAGATCCTGCAATTGGCAAGGAAAGACGTAACCAACTTTAACTAGCTGATTATATCTGTATTGTAGGAGACCTGCAATGTTAGAAAACAAGTTCAAACATGAGTGAAAGATAACAAAACTATCGGTTTAGATTAGATCTAAACCAATAGATTCAAAGTCTAACCAATGTACTATAAAGCCAATGAAATCAACTACATAGTAAAGCGAGAGGTAAACAAACAAGTTGATATGGCCAACAGAACAAAAGTGAACAAATTATCGACGAATAACAAGCTATAAGTCGATAGAATGAGAGCAAACATACTATTGACTAGGTTGTGAGGGCAAACAGACTATCGACTAGGTTGTGAAGCCAAACTAGCCGATTGAACGAGGATAAGCAGACTACTACCAACAAATGTGCTGATCGGTAGAATGAGGGTGAAATCTATCCTTAGTCGAAACAGCGATGCGCTGCAATATCCACTAAGATTGTATTTCGATAAAACCAAAAGTCGATGCAAGCCAATAGATCGAATTGAATCGAGACAGCACTTACCTGCAAGCAACTCCTAGGTGTATCTCGAAGCCGATCGAGAAGGCGATGCGCAACAAGTCAATCGAAGACAAAATACAACGGAATTATGCTAAACTAAACTAAAGTCGACGGAAGTAAATGATAGATAAAAAGTAGATTTGATTGATTGGTGTTTATCCCTGTACATACTTTAGAGGCTACATATTTATACATACTCCGATAGACATCAACTAGGACTCTTAACTTTGTACATAGTACGGTCTCGACTCTATTATCCTCTTGTTTTATCGGCTATTCTATCTAAGACCTATACAATCCGATACAAAATTTATCTAATTTATCGACCCAACTCTTGCCATATCGGATCCAGCCCATATTAAGCCTGGCCCAATTCTAACCAACTTTCCAGACTGATCGGCTTTTTCAAATTTTGATGCCAGCTATTTGGAAAGTTAAACTATTAATATTTTAAATATTTAGATTGGGCTGTGTAAAAATAAAGGTACTAGTATAGCATTATAATTTTATTGTTTTTAAATGAATTACGATCACATCACCTATAATCCTAAGCGAGAGTGACTGTGGAATGTTGTATATGCTCTAACTTAGACGTCAGAATTATCGAATTACATGCTTCAACTTAATAGATCTAAACCGTCCATGTCTCATCTAACAGCTAAAATGACAAAAAAAAAAAAACACCTGCCTTTAATGCTGCAGGAGCAGGACAATCTTCCAGCGTTAAAGTAGCAAGCACTGAAGCACCGCTCCCACCGAGCCGCACGGCACACCGCGCGCTGCACGCCGCAGACATATAACGCTCCGCGCCTCAGCCAACGGCACATCAGCAGGCGAGAGCAGAGGCGGGCGGTGAGCCAATTTACGCCACGCCGTCCGTGCAGCACCGTCTTCTTGGTCGCTAGTACCACTACCACGCGGCCGCCACCCAGCGGCGCGCCATAACACGGCTCCTCGCCACCAATTCCTCTGCCGGTTACTCGTCACTGCTGACGGCGAGAAGGAGCGGGGGCGGATGGGGAACTGCCAGGCCGCGGAGGCGGCGACGGTGGTGGTGCAGCACCCGGGCGGGCGGGTGGAGCGGCTCTACTGGGCCACCAGCGCCGCCGAGGTCATGCGCGCCAACCCGGGCCACTACGTCGCGCTCGTCACCCTCCGCGTCGCCGAGGAGAAGCGCCCACACCACCACCAGCAGAAGCAGCAAGAGGGTAGCAGCCAGGGCGAGCAGCAGCGGGGCGGCGCCGGCACGGTGCGGCTCACGCGGGTGAAGCTGCTCAAGCCCCGGGACACGCTCCTGCTCGGCCACGCCTACCGCCTCATCACCGTCGCCGAGGTCACCAAGGCGCTGCAGGCGAGGAAGGAGGAGAAGACCAGGAGGGCGCAGCAGCAGCTGGAATCGAAGCTGGCCGGAGTGAGGATCAGCTCTACTGGCGATGACCAGGCGCAGCTGGATCAGAGCCATGATCAGGTACAGCTTCTTGATCATCCATTGCTGTCTCATTTCCTCCCCTGTTTTCTTGTTCATCGCATGATGCTGTTCTTCACTCTTACTAGTCTCTCAATTCGATTACCAAATACCGATACATGAATTCGATTGAGATATAGTGTTATTTGCAAATTATCCTTAATCAGTAGGAATTTGTATCAAAATCTTTTTCCAACAAAAATAAAACAATCTCTCTGTTTTGGCAGAAGTTATCATTAATATTTGTAATGTTCTCCCTGAGTTCACAAGGGTAATTTGTATCCAATTAAGTTTTTGTTTGAATGGAAAATAGGAGCAGGTAAGCACAAAGTTGGTTAACCTTCTAATCCTGCAGTATATTATGAGGTAACTTGGCCATAGCTAATTCCAATATATATTTTTCTTCTAAACCATTGGTCACCCTCCTAATTGCAAACCTTCATGACACAATATTACCTAACCAACTAACTAATCTGATTAGTAAGGATATCATATGATATATGATCAAGATACAAGGAATAAGTTAACAATGTACACTAATCATGACATGACAGCTACTCAAATATGTAGTGGGCAAATTATTCTCAAGCCAAACTAAACTATACTTTAGGCCAGTTTCCTCAAACCACATGGCAAGGGTAAAGATGGGTGCTTAATATTCTGCTTCCTCCTAAACAAAAACCTACAGGTTTGACATTCTCCAACTAAGATGTCAGATTCAAGAAGAATATGGACCCTACCAATATGGTGATAGCAGAAAGGCCAAGGAGGCCGGTCATCCATTAGTCTAGTCTTAACAACTACTAACTAATGGACTGGAAGAATCATTTTCCATTTGATCTTTAAACTAGAGCATCATAATATTTGTATCATGTTCTGAATTTCTGATTAGTCTACTGCCGTCCATCTGGTTGCAGTTGTCTCAGCAAGACGGGGGCAGCCACCAGAGCGGCTCGGCGACGCATTCCAGGCATCGTCAATGGCGCCCTTCTCTGCACAGCATAGCTGAACTCAGTAGCTGATGTGATCATCGGTAGCCGTGAATGCTCCGTGTTTTAAGAGCTCATGTTCGTCAGACGCTAGCCTGAAGCAGAGGACGAGTAGCCGATGCAGTGGTCAGTTGGTTGCTGGGTTCAACAGCTCAGCAAAAATGATCACTTGTTCTGAATGGACTCAGAGTTAGTACCAAGCCCTTGTAAAAAATCACCATCTTACTGCGGTCATTTAAGTGAGATTTTAGGATTGTCTGTCGGTTGTTACCTCTGCAGCTCAGGGTTGGGACAGAGAGAAATGTTAAATAAGCAATGGTGGTGTACTAGCATATTCAGTTAAGAAGCAAAGTACATGTCTTTGCGGAGAGCTTTTGAGTTTTTGAGGATCTAGTTGTGTGTAATGTATTGTTCTTGGTGCCGAATTTGCAATCATAAGCTCACTGCCATGATCTACCAGGAGCTGTAATCCACACTCTATGTGTTGGAACTTGAAGATGCGGTTGCTAAGGAGACGGGGGCTAAAGGCCTCCAAATTAGGCGGCAACACCTGAAATTGAATGCCTGTGCGATGAACATGGGGGGTTGGTACCTGAAATAATTGTTTCAGTTGTGGAATAACTAACAGACCAAGAGACATCATCAGGGAATGGCCGTGTACTAGTAGCTCCCTAATCTGAATAATTTAGCTGTAAACTTCTCTCTCTTTTAAGGCAGGCAGTCCACAGCAGAAATTTCAGGTGTCAGAAACCAACCATAGCTTCTCCTCATTTCAAATGGGAGAAATGTGCGAGAAAGCAGGAGCTATATCATTCAGAATCGAGGGTTCAGAAAGAGAATTACAATTCTCTCGCAAGTGAGCTTCAGTGCGAAGGCGAAAGGAGCGTTGGTATGGTCACTAGCGCTCTAGTGCTCGCCAAGTCGCCAGAGGGCCACAGTGACCAACCAAAGACGCTTTCACTTTTTCTGACGGCTGCAGCTGCAATACACGCAGCGCGACACAGAGACAGCACGTTAGAAACGCAATGCCAAAGGTTCGCTTTGTTCAGAAACCACAGGCGCACGCGACGCAACGGGCGGCTGAACCATCCGTTGCTCGTGTGGTGGTGCCGCGGTGGCACGGGCCGCATGGCACACGCACAGCTCATACCAGAGACGCACCGCTCCCCACTCCCCTTCCCTCTGTATGCTCAGCTTAGGGAACTCGTCTAAGCTCACGGCAGAATAGATGAACAGAAGACGTATATTTAACGTGAAAAACCCTTATAGAAATACCACAGATGCAGAGACTTGGAATACGGATACGGAGTATCACTAAATTAGGAGAAATTAATCACATGCACCAGGTTGTTCGATGCACCTTAACTGTGGGAGTGTGAGACTAGACGGATATATTTAGTAAAAGGTCTAAATTTTGGTGCCTGAAATGACACACCTCTTTTTGGTCGCTAAAAATCAAAACCAGCTAATTACAATTCGTGAAATATCGAAACCGAACACAAATGATCCTTTGGTCAGTCAAACAACGGTTTTGTCTATCGTGGCCAACTTGGCGCTTGCACTCAATGATTCTTTTATTTTCAATTCAAGTGGTCCCGCTCGCCAATGAGAGAGAAGAGGGAGGGTCCGCTTGTCAGTAGGAGATACAAGAGGGAGGGTCCTCCCCTACATATCTTTCTCTCTCAATTCATTATCTCCTATGGCGCATCTTTTTCCCTGACCTCTGGTCACCACTGTTGGACTCTACCACCAGTCGAGAGGTCTAAGCCGACAGCCTCCCACACTCTCTTTATCTCTCACCTACCGAGCGCCACCACTGTAGTCGCTCCCCGCCTTGTCTCATTGTCCTCCTAGCTTTGCCTTGCCATCGCCTCACCTCATTGCTGCTATCCTGAGATTTGGTAGTCGTGGCTTCCTAACACCCAGTAGTGGCAATGATGGTGGCCAACGAGTGAACCTTCTTGTCAAACACTACCAAAGGAGAGTGGAGATTGAACAAAGAGAAAGCGATAGAGCAACGCGAGAGGGAGAGAGGGATGTGGACTACCACATGTGATACCATGTTGCCCAAAATCAAATCACCCTTTGGCCGATTAAGGGACCATTTGTGTTTCTCTTTGACAATTGAGGGACCGATTTTATCTAGATTTAATTTTTTGCTATGACAGAAAAAGAGGAACATAGCTAACGGACCAAAAGTAGACTTCTTATATATATATATATATATATAGAGAGAGAGAGAGAGAGATTTGCTAGTGTGTTATGGATAGCACGGATCTCTCCGTGCTATCCACAGGGTTTGCAAATTCTAAGACCGAAATAGATGATCCGAACCATCCATCTTGTTCATCTTAATGAAATCTCGCTACACACCAAATTTCAAATTATTTTGAATTTTTTACTATTTTTTTCGTATTTTTAAAAACTAGACTTATTGGAGGGTCCATAGCTAATTACATCAGCGATTTTCAAAAATATGAAAAAAATAGTAAAAATATTCAAAAAAAATTGAAATTTGGTATGTAGTGAGATTTCATAGAGATGAATAAGATGGACATTCGGATCGTCTATTTCAGTCTTAGAATTTACAAAACCTAGTGGATAGCATTTGAGAAGCTATATATGGATAGCACAATAGCAATTATATATATATATATATATATATATATATATATATATATATATATATATATATATATATATATATAATGCTACGCTCGGTCGGTTCGATGGCTCGGCTCGGTCAGTTTCACCTCCTGATAAATAGCACGATTCAAATCTCGGGAGGAAACCCACCAATACGTGCGAACGCATTAATTGCTTGATTTCCAAATCTTTTCTTTCGTTTTTTTATGTAACTTTTGATTGGAACTTCAGATCGATGAACGGTTTTTACCATTGAATTACTTACATTTTTACGAACAAAACTAGACCACATTTGCCATATAAAAATATATTTTTTGCGCAGAGTTTCTAACCATCGTGTGCTAGGTTTCTAGCCATCGGTGTTGGTTTCCTAATCATCGTATGCTAAGTTTCTAACGATCATACGCCGAACTTCTAACTATCGCGTGTGCTGGCTTTATAACCACCGTACGCTAGGTTCTAACCATCGTGTGCTGAATCTTCTAACCACCATATGCTAGGTTTCTAACCGTTGTTTTATGGATTTATAACCATCGTGCACCGAACCGTTCAACCACGCTATGTGCTAGCTTTCTAACCATCGGGACTAGGTTTCTAACAGTTAGAAACCTAGCGTACGATGGTTAGGAAACCAGCACTGATGGTTAGAAACCTAGCACAGAATGGTTAGGAAATCTACGCAAAAAATATATATTTATATAGCAAGAGTGGTCTAGTTTTGTTCATAAAAACGTAAGTAATCCAATAGCGAAAACCGTTCGTCGATCTGAAGTCCCAATCAAAAGTTACGATGAAAAAACGGAAGAAAAGATTCGAAAATCGAGCAATTAATGCGTTCCAACATATGGGTGGGTTCCTCCCGAGATTTTTGGGTTGCATGCAAACAGCAAGCTGATATAGATAGATTTAGTTTCTGGAATGATTAGTTCTACTCTATAGAATGGTTATTTCTGCTCGTGTAGATCCGAAAATTAATACAGGCATTTTAATTCCCTCTCGCTTTGTTAGGATCGGCTCCAAGTGCGACCGAGCGAAATAACACAAAACAAAGATAAGATCGAGTATGACATTCATGGATTCAATATGGAATCTTATCCTAATTCACATCAATCTCTTAACAATCTCGTTGTGCTGCTTCTGAACCCCTCCCTCTGGATCCCTACCAACGCGGCCATGTCGCCCCAGCCCTTTTGACTCCTACCTTGGGCGATCGATCAATGATTTAATGCGGCGGTTGTTCCTTCCAGAGCTAGCCAGTCGCTTTGGCCGAAAGGAAACCGCATGTGCATGCATGATGCTGAGAGATACAAAGCAGGTAGGCAGTGGCGATCATGCCTTGGCCAGGGAGACGACCACGTGGACGAGAGAGTGAATAAAGCGAGAGGCAAGAGATGGCAAGGCACGCACGCCGTGGGGACTCGCTCTCTCCCCTCCCTTCTTGTTTTATCTTCGTTCAGAGCGAAGGACGATGGTGTCATGGTGATGCGCGAAAGGAGGTACAGACCTTAGTTCTTTTTAGGCTCAATCCAGCTTGTTGATACCAAAATTTGGAGAAACGGATCTATCTATAAAGTTGTAGAATCGGTTAAAATTAGGACATGCTTGATATGGGATGAATCAGATATGGCAAGAGTCGGTCGGTTATAGTAGATAGAGTTTATATTAGATTGTATGGGTATTAGATAGAATAGCCGACAAAACAAGAGGATAATAGAGTCGAGACCGTACCGTGTATGAAGTTAGAGTCCTAGTCGATGTATATCAGAGTTTGTATAAATATGTAGCCCTTCGAGCGTGTAAAGAGATCAACACCAATCAATCAAATATATTTTTTACGTGACCTTTCTTTTCCGTCGACTTTAGTTTAGTTTAGCATAGTTCTACCGTATTTTGTCTTCAATCAACTTGTTGCGCATCGCTTTCTCGATCAGCTTCAAGATACACCCTAGGAGTTGTTTAAAGGTAAGTACCGTCTCGATTCAGTTCGATCTATAAACTTACACCGGCTTTCAGTTTTATCAAAATACTACCTTAGTCGATATTGCAACACATCGCCGTTTCGACTAAGGGTTGGATTTCACCCTCGTTCTACTTTTCAACACATTCATTGGTGCTAGTCTGATTATTCTCGTTCTATCGGCTAGTTTGGCTTTACAACCTAGTCGATAGTTTGTTTACCCTTATTTTATCGACTTATAGCTTGTTATTGTGATAGTTTGTTTACTTTTGTTCTGTTGGCTAGATCAATTTATTGGTTTAACCGATAGTCTGTTTACCTCTCGCTTTACTATTTAGTTGATTTCATTGCCATTATAGTAGATTGGTAACCCTTTAAATCTATTAGTTTAGATATAATCTAAGGCGATAGTTTCATTATTTTTTACTCCTGTTAGACTTGTTTTCTAATATTGCAGGTCTCCTACGATACAGATCTAATTGGCTAATTGGCTAGTTAAACGTCCTTTTTTGCCGATTGCAAGATCAAATCGGCTGGCACACTCTGAACCCTACTTCCGGTGCTGATGGGGGTTCTAAGCCCTAAGCCTAGGTGTGTTTAGCCGATAGCTAAACTTTCGGTATGAACACACTTTTTGGCACGCTCGGTGGGACAAGATGGCATCCGCTCAGCAAGATCGGTCTAACACTATCGAAGACCACATCCTCAAGGTGACCTACTCTCATCTTAGTGAAGAGCAGCGTCAAGACATGGCTGCACGTATAGAGGAAGTGAGGCGCGTCTATCTTGGAGCTTTTGAGAAAAGGCGACATGGTAATACTGTTCAAAAGGGGAAACTTCCGAAGGTAGTTGACCCCACGAAGGCCCGATATGAAGTAACCCCTCAAGAGATGTTGGAGATGGTGCACTCATCCGTCCACCATGCTATGGCAAATCAATCATCGGTTTTCGTTGCTACTATCATCCCAGTGATTATCAATGGCGTAAAGGAGGTAACTCATGAGATGATTGCTAGTGGTACTCTATTCGCTCCAGGGCCTACCTTACCAATTTATCCGCAATTTACTATCGGCCAGCAGCAACGGATTCTTGCTACGATGACTATTAGGACTGCTACATGTGCTTTGGTGCCTCCTTAGCCTTTGCATACTGATTTCCAGGCTTCCTTCCCAACAAGGCCTAGGCTGTTAGTACCCCCACCAATTCCTTAGTAATAGGCACAATTGGCATCTTCCCAGCAGGCATATCAGGCTCCCCAACTGACGCCCGTTAGGCAAGCACACCAGACTCAACCTATGCCAAACCAGGTACGCTATGCCCTAATGACTAGTTAAGTTGAGTATCAGGCTACTCCTCAGTCGATGCCAGTTCCTGATTCACAACCAACTGAGACTCAATATGCCCCTAGTATTCATACACATCGGCTAAACACGCGGCTCCTGAACCTTGGACAAGGAACACTACCGCTGGTATGGAGACATATTAGGGGTATCACCCTATGAAAACACAGCCGAGACCTGCTCATCCCACTATTTTACTCAAAATCAGGATCAAACGATTCCCCCAGTAAACGTATCCCCTCGGCATTACATCTCGGGGGGACAACTAATCAATAATGGATGATTGCATTACCAATTAGCTAACATGGCCGATTGGACAGCCACGGTCCTTAGGGATCAATTTGGGATACAACCAAAAGGGAAAACAATGGGGTATAGGAAACCGTACCCAGACTGGATGGATCGGTATGATTTTCCTATTGGCTTCAGAGTCCCTGACTTTACAAAGTTTCGTGGTGATGAATCGGCTTCAACTATGGAGCATATTGGCTGATTTCTAGCTCAATGTGGAGAAGGAGACCGATACGACCATCATCGAGTTAGGCTCTTCCCCCTGTCTCTATCAGGGCCTGCTTTTACATGGTTTACATTATTGTCTGCCAGTTCCATCAACTCCTGAGCCCACTTGGAAAGCCGATTCCATGAATATTTTTTCATTGGGAGCGTAGAACTAAGAATATTTGATCTTAGTTCTGTCTGCCAAAAGTACGAGGAATCGGTTAATGATAGTATGAAGCGGTTTAGGGATGTGCAGAATCATTGCTACATCGTAGTCTTACCAGGTGCGTAGTTAGTCGATCTCGCATACCAAGGCCTGCTGCTACAGATCAGGGAAAAGTTTAGTGGACAAGAGTTCCCAGATCTAAGTAGCTTGGACTTAGTGTGTATCAGCTCATGAGAGCCAATTCCCATCTGATAATGATGAGTGGTCCGATGAAGATCCTACAGCAATCAATATAGCTGAATAGGTTAAAGGGAACAAAAAGCAGCTAGTGTGTACTTGGCTGAAACCTTCCAAAAGTTGATTGGAGATTAAGTATTCATTTGATGTGACCAAGTGTGATCGAATATTTGACCTACTACTTCAAGAAAATTGTATCCGATTGCCTGAGGGGCATGTGTTGCCTTCGCCTGAAGAAATCAAAAGAAGCATTGCAGGTGGCACAATTTCTACTCTCACAATACCAATGATTGAAATATCTTTCGGTAGCAGATCGAATCGGCTATTGAAGATGGAAGGCTTAAGTTTGAATATAAGAGTGTCATGCAAGTTGATGTGAATCCTTTTTAGGTGAACATAGCGGAAGTATCGGCTAAAGGGAAAGAGAAGGTCAAGTCTTGGGCCGATAAAGTGGCAGAAGAAGATAGGAGGGTAACACCAAAGGTTACTTTCTCCAAAAGTGCCAATCAGATGGTGAATCAGAGCATGAAGTCCACATTCGGCTCAATGGATATTTCCACTGATGTGACCAGTATATCCAAAACAGTAAAACCCAAAGTTGATCCTAAGGCTGGTACATGGTACTAGCTTGACAAAGATAAGAATACGTGGAAGCCGATGCTTAAGCCAAGGGTAACATTTGATCAATTATTCAACAAATACCAGAGGCAAGCATCTCAATTGGCTCAAAGCGTAATACAAAGCTGCAAGAGGTTTATGCCCTGGTCAGGCCTCAAAGAGATTCAAACATGGAGCATTGGGAATGTCCCTTCTTTCAGTTCTATTGGGAGAGAAGGATGACGCAACCATTGGTGTGGGATTGTCTGATGTAGCACTTTCCACCTCAGCAACATTATCCAAGGAGGAGTCCATGTCCTAAGAGGCAAAGAATGCCGTCTAAAGATAGAATTAAAGAGTTGATAGTAAAGTCTCGCGGGGCAAGTCAAGGAGTTAACCTAGAAGGATAGATACGCTAGCCGATTGAGCCCAACTTGCAGAGACTAAGAACCCGCTTGCAGAGACTTAAGAACTAAAGATCAGAGAGAAGCTGGTGCTGAGCATGATAGGGACAAAGCATTCTAAGAACTAAGGCCGATGGTCCCTAGGCAAGTATGGCGCAGAAAAAGGGTGGAGTTATTAGAATCCAGTGATGATGAACCGATGATGCCACTTGTCACCGATGGGTCGCCTTCTCCTGAAGCCTATATTAACATGGTGTTTATACTACCTGATGAGTACAGAGTGCTTGAAGCTTACATGTCAAATCCACGAGGCTTGTCTAAGGCTCAGTTATGTCTAGGGTCTCAAGAGGCTGTCTTCAAAAAACCTAGTGAACATCGACATATCAAGTTCTTGTACCTTAGAGGGTTTATTGATAGCAAGCCGATGGCTAGGATGTTTGTGGATGGAGACGTGACAGTGAATCTGATGCCTCATTCTACATACAGAAAGTTGGGTAAGTCAAGTGAAGATTTAGTTAAAACTAACATGGTGCTCAATGATTTCAATGGTAGACTAAAGGCGAAAGGAGTGTTGATCACGGAGCTTACCATGGGAAGCAAGACTTTGCCAACTGCTTTCTTTGTAGTTGATGACAAAAGGAGTTATGCGTTCCTGCTAGGGCTTGATTAGATTCATGTTAACTGTTGTGTCCCTTCGACTATGAATCAAATGTTGCTTCAACGGGATGGTGATCGTGTAGAAGCAGTGCAAACTGATACCTCTGCCCAAGTTGCTATGGCCGATATTGATGTTATCTGGCCCCTTGGTGATGTTATGTGCTTGTTTGGTGAAACTTTCAAAAATTGCAAATTGATTAATGTCGGCCGATCAAGCTTCAAGCCGATTGTTGATAAAGCACAATATGAGAAGTTGGTTAAAGCTGTAGCATGTCTATGGGATCTGAAGCCATAGAAGATTTCGAAGAAAATTTAGGACAAGGATTTATGTCGGGCTGATATACTAGAGGAAGTCAATATAGGTGATGGTGATAAGAAGAGGCCTACTTTTGTAAGTGCATAGTTACCCGATGAGCTAAAAAGTGAATTAATAAAGTTGCTTAAGGAGTATCAGGATTGTTTTGCTTGGGAGTATCATGCGATGTCTGGTCTAAGCTGATCGTTAATTGAGCATCGGTTACCCTTGAAACTAGGGTTTAGTCCTTTTAAACAGGCACTAAGGAGATTCAATCATAAAATCTATGAGGCTATAAAAGCTGAAATTGAAAGTCTCCTTAAGGCTGGGTTTATCAAACATTGCCGATACGTTGAGTGAGTATCTAATATTGTCCCCATAGAAAAGAAAAAAAGAAAAGATCCGCGTTTGTGTAGACTTTACGGATTTAAAAAAGACAACCCCTAAAGATGAGTATCCGATGCCTATAGCTGATATGCTTATCGATGCTGCGTTGGGACATAAGATAGTTAACTTATTGGATGGTAATGCAACCTATAATCAGATATTCATGGATGCAGCCGATATCCGTAAGACAGCCTTTCGTTGTCCAGGTGCTATCGGCTTGTTTGAGTGGGTTGTTATGACTTTTGGATTGAAGAGCGCCGGAGCATCCTACCAGCGTGCCATGATTTTAATATACCATGAGTTGATCAGCTTATTGGCAGAAATTTATATCGACAATATAGTCTTCAAGTTGAGAGGGCAACATGAACATTTAGCCGATCTACGCAGGGTGTTTTAAAAGGCTAGGTCTTTTGGGCTAAAGATGAATCCACTAAAGTGTGCCTTCGGAGTATTGGTTGGTCAGCTTGTTGGGTTCATGGTACATGAGAGGAGGATTGAGGTGCGCCAGGAAAGAGTTAAAACAATAATGAAGTGCAAGACCCCTGAGTGCAAGAAGGACATGCAGAAACTGATTGCTATGATAAATTATCTAAGGAGGTTTATTTCAAACCTATCTGGTCAGATTGGAGTGTTTACACCACTGTTGAAGTTTAAAGCCGATCAAGAGTTTATTTGAAGGGCAGAGCATAAAGAGGCTTTCAATGACATAAAGGAATATTTATCCAACCCCCAATGTTGATGGCCTGCACAAAATGGAGTACCGTTCAGGCTCTACACATCGGCTGAAGATACTTCGATTAGAGCTATGCTGGCACAAGAAGTTGATGGTAAAGAAAAGGTAATTTCCTATTTAAGCCACAACTCATTGATGTTGAAACCAGGTACTCCTCAATCAAAAAATTATGTTTGTCTAAAGTTACAAAATTGAGACATTACATCTTAGCAGCTAAGTGCAAAGTGATTTGTAAAGCCGACGTGGTAAAGTACATGTCGTCAGCATATATTAAAAGGGCGGCTTGGTAAGTGGGCTTATGTATTAATCGAGTACAACCTAAAATATGAATCGGCTAAAGTACTTAAGGAACAAGTATTAACTAATTTTGTTATCAGCTATTGCCCAAGAGCTAGTGTAGGGCTGGTCAGTGTGGCTTTATATTTTGATGGATCAATGTGTAGTCAAGGTTGCGGTATCGGCTTATTGCTAATATCTACAAAATGTTTTAAATTTGAATTTGCATCCAGAGTTGAATCGTTGTATTCAAATAATCAAGTTAAGAATTAGGCTTTGCTTAAAGGATTACGATTGTCGAAAAGCGTGGGAGCTGATACGGTTGAAGTTTTGACGATTCACTCTTGGTAGTGCAACAAGACTCTCTGAATTTTTAATGTAGAGATGAGATTTGAAATGGGTACTTGAACAAGTATTTGGATATCATCGGCTCGTTTAGGTGATTTGAAATTAAACACGTTCCTATAGAGCAAAATTGCGAAGCCAACGCCTTGGCTCAAAATGTGTTTGGCTATGACGGGGTTTGGAGGGATGTCTGGGAGAGCGCTGCGTTTTTCCCCAGTGCGCACGGGTGCCGGTCTCCCCCGAGCAAGCCATCCTTGCTCGGGCCCGGGCATGATCCTAATCTTGCCCGGGTCGGAGTTCGGGTCACCCCTTTCCCAACAGAGGTTGCAGGCCTTTCCAACCACTATAATAAATGCCCTGACATCGTCACGACCGTAACGTCCCGTCAAGACATCGGAGACCACGGCTACCTGCCCACGTCTTGTTGCACTGTTCCCATACCGTCCTCCCGTAATCACGAGTGATGACAACTACGGTTCCGGAACGGCGCGCCCAAGGACGGCCTTCGGACTGCTGGATACTGGACTCCGCGCCCATTAGTATATTGTTTTGCGCTCATGTATAAATAGACCACGCTGCTGTGCATATAGAGGTTAGCTGCTGGATGTTACACACACACGAGAGCTCCGGCAGAGGTAACCACAAAGTCGAAGCTCCTGTCTCACTCTTGAGAAGCCCGAGTCTCCCTTTGCCGGCTAGGCTCGGGACTCTCTCTGTAATCTTTCTCCATGTTCTCCTAAATACAGATCACTGGACGTAGGGCTGTTACCTCTCCCTAAGGGCCTGAACCAGCCTAAACCCCTTTGCTTTCCCGTTTGCGGTTGCCTGATTGAGATCGCCTTCCCGAAAGCCCCCAAGGCTGCAGAGAAGAGGTCGGTTGATTCTTACACTCAACAAGTAAGCTCGGCACTCGGGAGCCCCGTACTCCCAACCGCCGACAGCTGGCGCCGTCCGTGAGGATCGTCGATTAGCTTCTGCAGCAAGGGTCCTTGAGAATGGCGAACTCTCAGGACAACCAAGATATCCGCTTTGACGACCTCGACGATCTGGACGAATATTGGTCCGACATCGTGGTCGCCCGGATCATCGATCCGGAAGGACACACCGTGGCGGAGTCTCCTTCCCCCATGGTTGTCTGCCACCCCGCGGGCGAAACAGGCTCGGAGTACGTTCCCGAGCCCCTCCTGTTCCGAGAGATACCGGAACGGGAGACGCCCGCGATGTGTGAAGGCGTCGATTCATACGAGGGAGTCAACATCCTCGACGTTCCGTATGTGTCCGACCACGAGACTGCTTCCCGCGGGGACACGGTCATGACACCTTCATGCCCGATACTCCCGCGAGAAGTCAACATGGCGGACGCCACCGACGTGCCCGCTCCCACGGCATGGGAGGACGAGTCACGCCGCCGCCTGGAAGCCGCACGGGGCTGGCTCACCAACTCGATCGACCGAGCTCTAGCGACCCGTCGTGATGACCCAGGACCGAGCACCCGGCCGACTCCCCGTTCGCCACGACCGGGGTCTCCGCCGCCGACCTGCTCCCCCGATCCGATTGGCAGGAGCCGCCAGCGCTTTTGGGCCTTGGCGCACGTGGTGCGGGATCTCCGGCCGGACTTCGACCAGCCCGCCGAACTAGGCGTCGCCATGGCCGAAAGGCTGGAACAGTTAGCTGGCGACCTCCCCCATGCCGTCGACTCTCGGTGTATTTCTCGGGAGAGCCGTACCCCAAGGGGTAACCACTCTCGTCATGACCTTTGCAGAGATCTCGATCGGCGAAGGAATGACAGGGTGTCCCACCAACACAACGATCGTCCCTCGATCGACGGTAGGCGAAGCGAGCATCGTCATAGCGATGGCTCGACCCACAATTCCGCCCGGGAACAGGGCCACGCCGAATCCCGGGCGAGAAGTGGTCACAGCGGGCATCGTCCCCACACCGACCGGAGAGACACCCCCTCGGGTACCCCGGACCCTCGGCGTGGCGACGTCTTCTCGCGCCTCGGCCCCCTCCGGGGGCGCGACGATCGTGACGTCGGTGGCCACGACGCCCGAGCGAACCACGGGTGTCCCGCCTTCTCCCGTGCACTTCGGAGGGCACCGTGGCCACCGAAGTTTAAGCCAGGCCACATCGAGCGGTTCGACGGGACTCAGAACCCGGACGAATTTCTCTCGGTGTACGTTACCACCGTCACCGCTGCTGGAGGTGATGAAGGAGTAATGGTCAACTACTTCCTCACCGTGTTGGAAGGGCCTGCTCAGACATGGCTCTTCAACCAACGGGAGGGTTCTATTCGTAGCTGGGGACAGCTCTATGATGCCCTGCGGGCCAATTTCCAGGTGTTTTGTCCCCCCCCCCCGGGAAGGCCGCAGGACCTCAAACGGGTAGTCCAGATGGAGGACAAAAGTCTGCGCGACTATGTCCGGAGGTTCATCCGGGTACGAAACACCATTTCGAGTATCCCGGATGAGACGGTCGTTGAAGCCTTCACCGAAGGGGTCAAAAACGTCCGTTTCACCCAGGACCTCGAGATATTCTCCGGCTCCTCGGCCAGTGAGTTGTTTCAGGCAGCAGAACGCTACATCAACGCTGAGGAGGCCGTCGAACGGAAGCGGCTTCTTAGGGCCGGCCAGGCGCCTCCGCAGCCAGGCGTGGAACCCTCGGATAAGAGGAAATCCGACAAGAACGCCAAGAAGAAGAAAAAAGTGAAGGCGGCCAAGATGGTGGCCGCTATCCCAAAGCAGTCGTCTCCGCCTCAGACGCCGAGGCCCAAGAAACCTCACCCCTCTCCGGGCAAGGTAGGCGATCAGCGGCCGGGCATCTCCGGATAGAAGCGCGGACCACGAGCTCTCCAAAGCAGCCGCCGTCCCGCTGCACTGTGCACGGCATGACCTCCAGAATCGCCCGTGCACGGGTTCCTCGTCTCAAGGACTTCTACAATGGCCGGGGCCCCATGCCTGTCCTCCCGGACGTCGGAAAGTGTGGCTCCGACCGGAGATCCGAGCAACATTCCGACCCACAGGGTCGGGATAGCGAAGAATACCACGAGCCGAGCCACCACATCGCGGTGATCTTTGGAGGCTCCACAGCCTACTCCTCCCGGCGGGAATTGAAGGCCGCGGCAAGCGAGGTCTGCCGCGCCGACCGGGGAGGTTCTACTCCCGAACATGTTCGATAGTCGGAGACGACCATCTCTTTCTCTCGGGAAGACTGTCCCTCGGGAATGACCAAACCTCAGAAGCTCCCCTTGGTGCTTTGCCCGACCATCGGTAACACGTGGGTCGCGCGGGTGCTCAACGACGGGGGAAGCGCTCTTGACTTGATATCCGCCCGGGTCTTAGACGAGATGCAGATCTGTCGGTCCAAGATCAAGGATATCGCTATGCCCTTCCATGGCATTATCCTAGGCACGTCCATGACCCCACTTGGGCAGATCGTGCTACCCGTGACCTTTGGCAGTCCGAGCAATTTCCGGACTGAGTTGGTCACCTTCGAAGTAGTTGATTTCGAGTCGGCCTACAACGCTATCCTCGGCAGGCCGGCTCTTGCGAAATTTATGGCCGCTACGCATCATGCGCATTAACGCCTCAAGCTCCGGGGCGAAGGGGTGATCACCGTCAAGGGCAGTCACAAGGCTGCCCTGGAATGTGACGAGATGGCGCTGGCCTTGGTCAGCCAACTCCCCGAGCGCGGGCCCGAGCAGGATTCTCGCAAGCCCGTCCGGCTCAAGGTGATACTCCAGCCCCAGGAGCAAACCAAGAAAATCCTGGTCTCTTCCGAGGATCCGACCAAGGCGGTCCACATCGGGGCCGCCCTGGACCCGAAATAGGAAAGCGAGCTCGTCACCTTCCTCCGGGCTAACACGGACGTTTTCGCATGGGAACCGTCCGATATGCCCGGGGTCCCAAGGGAGGTGGTCGAGCACAGGCTAGCGGTCCAGTCTGACAAAAAGCCGGTGCGCCAAGCACTGAGGAGGTTCCCGCAGTGGAAGGCCGACATCATCAAGGAGCAGCCAGACAAGCTGTTGAAGGCCGGCTTCATCCGTGAAGTCGAGCACTCCGAATGGTTGGCAAATCCAGTTGTGGTCAGGAAAAAGAACAGAAAGTGGCATATGTGCGTTGATCACACCAACATCAACGGCTCGTGCCCAAAGGACAATTTCCCTCTCCCTCGCATAGACCAGTTGGTCGACGCGACGGCGGAGGCCCAGTTGATGAGCTTTCTGGATGCGTACTCTGGGTACCACCAGATTAGCCTGTCATGGGAAGATGAAGAGAAAACTGCCTTCATCACGCCCTTCGGCATCTTCTGCTACAAGACCATGTCCTTCGGTCTGAAAAATGCAGGGGCCACTTTCCAGCGTCTGATGCAGAAGACCTTCCCCGACCAGCTCGGGCGGAACCTGGAAGTTTATGTAGATGACATAGTCGTCAAAAGTAATCTAGCCGAGGCTCATATCCGGGACCTCGAGGAAACCTTTTGTAATCTAAGGAAGCATCGAATAAAGCTGAATCCAGAAAAATGCGTTTTCGGCGTGCGCACGGGCATGGTGCTCGGGTACGTGATCGGGTCATCGAGCATTGGCACGAATCCGGAGAAGATTGAGGCCATCGAAAGAATGCAGGCCCCTTCAAGCGTAAAGGAAGTCCAATCTCTCACTGACCGGATGGCGGCCCTCAGCCGCTTTATCTCCCGGCTAGGTGAGCGCGGACTGCCCTTCTTCAAAGCCTTGCGCAAACATGACGGTTTCGTCTGGACCGAAGAAGCCGACAATGCATTCAAAGAGCTTAAGGAGTACCTGTCGAGCCCGCCCGTCCTAGTCACCCCAAGGGAGCAAGAGCCTCTGCTGCTCTACATAGCGGCCTCGCCCTAGGCAGTGAGCGCCGTGCTCGTGGCCGAGCGCGAAGGGGTTCAGCGGCCAATATATTACGTGAGCGAGGTGCTTCACGGACCGAAGGAGCGCTACCCTGAGGTACAGAAACTTCTTTACGCCCTGCTCATGGCTTATAAAAAGCTCCGTCACTATTTCTTGGCACACCCAATCACGGTCCCGACCAGTTTCCCGCTAAGAGAGGTCCTCAGAAATCCTGACGCCTCGGGGCGCATCGCTAAGTGGGCGGTAGAACTCGGGGAATTCGACCTCAAATTCGCCGCCCGAACAGCGATCAAATCCCAAATACTGGCGGACTTCGTGGCAGAATGGACGAACCCCCCCTCGATCGAACAAGGCGTCGGGCAGGTCGAAGCGCCCCGCTGGACGATGTTCTTCGACGGCTTGCGCTCCTTCGAACGCTCGGGGGCTGGCGTTGTTCTAATCTCCCCGCAAGGAGAGCAACTCCAGTACGTCATACAACTACACTTCGCTGCGACCAACAACGCAGCGGAGTACGAGGGCCTCTTGGCCGGGCTCCGAGCATGCTCTGCGCTCGGGGTCCAATGGCTAACTGTAAAAAGGGATTCACAGTTGGTCGTAAACCAGGTTAACAAGGAGTTTCAGTGCTCCGACGACTCAATGGCGCGTTACCTGACCGAAGTGAGGAAGTTGGAAAGGAACTTCAAAAATTTCAAAGTCCTCTACGTGTCCAGGAGAGCAAATACCCTAGCCGACCAACTTGGCAAGTTAGGCACCTCACAAGAACCCGCCCCGGCGGGGGTGCTCGTCGAGCACCTACTAAAGCCCTCTATTCCCTCCGGAGAAGGGGCGAACGAGATGCACGGCAACGTCTCCCTCCTCGAGCAAAGCGCCACCTGGATGCCGCCATTCATCCAGTTCTTGGCGCATGGGACATTGCCCGAGGATGAGGCCGAGAAATCCCGGCTTATCAGGAGAACTCCACTATACAGACTAGTGGAGGATACCCTGTACCGGAGAGGCGCGCTTGGGGTTCTCTCCAAGTGCATCTCCCAGGAGGAGGGGAAGTTCCTGCTAAGGGACTTACACGAGGGTATCTGCGGGGCTCACTCGTCCTACAGAACGCTCGTTGGGAAGGCTTTCAGAATGGGCTACTTCTAGCCCACGGCGTTGGGCGACGCTCGTGAGATCGTCACCACCTACCGGGCGTGCCAATTCCATGCCCCATAGTGCATCAACCGCCCACGCCTCCGCACCATTCCTCACCGCCATTTTCACCGGGGGACATCCCGGTCCATTCCCGGAGGGGCGAAGGGATGCGCTTACCTCTTCGTTGCCATAGACACGTTCACCAAATGGATAGAAGCTGAACCAGTCTCTGGCATTACGGCCCAGGCGGCCAAGAAATTCTTCCGCAATAACGTGGTTACACGGTTTGGCGTGCCCAGCCGACTAATCACGGACAACGGAACTCAGTTCACTAGTGAACTATTCCAAGAATATTGCGAAGACGTTGACACCAAGATTTGCTTCGCTTCTGTGGCTCATTCACAGAGCAACGGGGCTATCGAACGGGCCAACAGGAGATCCGCCAAGGGATCAAGAAACGGGTCTTCGACCGACATCCCAAGCTACGATAAAACTGGGTTGACGAACTTTCTTCCGTCCTGTGGTCTGTCCGCACCACCCCCAGTAGAGCCACGGGCGAAACACCCTTCCGGCTCGTATACGGCACTGAAGCCATGCTTTCCACCGAAATAACTCTGAGGTCACCCCGCGTGGACTTTGCCGAGATGGCCGACGATCACCAGAGCTGATTGCTCGATCTCGACCTATCCGAAGAAAAACACGAGCAAGCCCTCATCCGATCGGCAGCCTACCTGCAAGCTCTACGCAGGCACGCGGCCCGATCGATCCGACCAAGAACTCTGCAAAACGGCGATTTGGTCTTACGACGCGTCCAAGACTTATCGCACGCTAACAAGCTAACCCCCAGGTGGAAGGATCCATTCATGGTCGTCTCGTCTTCACGTCTGGGGGCCGTTCGTCTTGCCTTCCCGGACGGCCGAGTCCTCAGCAGCTCGTGAAACATCGCCCAGCTACGTAGGTTCTATGCATAACCCCTTTTTTCTTAGCCTGTCCCTCCTTATTTAACCAAGAGATCTTCGAATGACTTCTTCTCGAAATGCCCGAACCTGTTAAATAAAGAGGAGAGACAATCTAAGTTCTTTTCATAATTCTTCAGAATCCTCCCTTTTTCCTATCCCGCCCGAGTACGAGTTCTTGTTATTAAAATCGATTTCCAAAGCAGTCGATGAATCTGAAAATGCGCCCCGCCCTGAATTCCACTGCTCGGATAAGCCGATAACACATCGCTCCGGCAGGTTCTTGACGGTGCCTCGCAGACTTCGATCCCAAGGCCCAACCGACATCCAGAATTAACAACTCCAACTCGCGCACGCTTCGTGTGCCCGATCTCTGCTCGCAACCAGGGGCAAAGACTCGGCCACACGAGGGGGCTAGGCATCGCCTTTTGCGCGTACCCGGCTGCTCGGCTACTTTGTGTGTCCGGTTTTTGCTCGCAACCAGGGGCAAAGACTCGGCCACACAAGGGGCCGACATCGCCTTCGCGCAAGACCCGCCGCTTCTCCGCGCCGTGTGCCGGTCTTTGCTTTCAGCCCAGGCAAAGACTCGCCACACGAGGGCCGACATCGTCTTGGGGCGCATCGGTACCTTGGCGCCGTGTGCCGGTCTTTGCTTTCGCAACTGGGGGCAAAGACTCGCCACACGAGGGGCTAGGCATCGCCTTTTGACCGCATCCGGCTCCTCGGCTGCTTCGTGTGTCTGGTCTTTGCTCGCAACCTGGGGCAAAGACTCGGCCCACACGTGAACATCGCCATCGCTTTTTGCGACTCGTCGCTTTCGTGTGCCGGTCTTTGCTTTCGCAACTGTGGGCAAAGACTCGGCCACACGAGGGGTGGATATCGCCTACAAGACCAGCCTCTTGTTGCTTTGTGTGCCCGGTCTTTGCTCGCAATCAGGAGCAAAGACTCGGCCACACGAGGGGGCTGGGTGGGCAGGAGGTGGCAAGCGATTGCATATATGTTTTCCCCTAAGTTATGTAAAGCATGCATAATAGGAGTAAAAGGAGCATAGAAAGCATCTTGTATTAAATAAAAGCATCTGTTACAAACACATGTAACACTACACACACTAGTCCCTAGATCTACTCTTCAAAGCGTCAAGCTTCGCCTCTGCATCTTCAAGATGGCTCGGCCGAGTACTCGATCTGGGCTTGCGCCCGGTCCGATCTCCTCATGGCTTTACACTGCCGGCGGCTCGACAAGCCTTCTCGGCCTCCGCCGAGCAACGCTGCCTCTCCTGATCGAGCTCCTTGCGGGCCCGCTCAAGCTCTTCCTAGGCCTGGGTATTCCTCTTAAGACCTCGAGCATACTCCAAAGTCTGCTCAAGTTCTTTCCGGACCCAGACGAGCTCCGTTTGGGTTTCGCCCAGCTCGGAGCGCACCGCCGCCACTTTGGCCCGGCACCGAGCTTCCATGCTCGTGACCCGATCATCCATGACAGCGGCGAACTACGAACAAAGAAAGCGTCAGTAAACACCACGATCAAAACCATCCGCGAAATAGAAGAAATTACCTCATGGCGGTGGCGCTCAAGCAACACCCTTAGCCGGGGCCACGGACCGACCCGGGCATCCCCCGAACTTGAAGAAACGGCCGTCTCTTCCCCCAAAGCCCTAGCCCGAGCATTCCCCTAGCTTGAGGCCCGTGCCGCCCGGACCGTCTCTTCCTACGCGTCCCCGGCCCGAGCACCCTCCGTGCTCTGGGCCCGGGCCGCCCGGGCCGTCTCTTCCTCTGCGTCCCCGCTCCGAGCATCCTCCGTGCTCGGGGGCTGGGCCGCCTCGGCCATCACCGCCAAAGGAACCTGCCCCTCCGCGGGGTCACCCTGGCGGCACCCCACAGCTTCAGCCCGAACTACCTCCATGCTTGAAGGCGGTGCCGCTTCTTCCTCCGTCACGGTCCGAGCAGAGGGACTGCCCGGAGTCTGCTCCTCGCTCCCCCGGGGAGCGATCGGGTCACTACTTGGCGCCACCCTCCTTCGACGCCTAAAGGCTCCTCACCCTCATCCCGTTCGGCTGAACCGTCCCCCGTGGCCGGTTTCGCCACGATCATCGCCGCCAGGTCTGCAATAATGCGGGATGCTGCGGTTTGAAATGCCTCATCAATCAGAACTCTAACCGCCGCTCCCGACACGGGCACAGGGGGTCTTCTCCCCCACAGGCCCCTGACTACGTCCGAAAGAGAAAAAATCAAGACCACGGAAACTCGCGGCCGAACAGAAGAAAGTACAGAGCAGGAATCTTACTTTCTTCCTCGACGTCCTCCAAGTCTCGGCCGCCCTCAGCATCCTCCGACCGGGGCTCCCCACACGCCCCCGTCTCACTGGCCAGGGCCTCAGTCTCCGCCTGCCTTGGCGCCGAAGGAACAACTTCCTCCGCACCGCTTGGGCCAACTCCTGCCTGAGCAAGATTCGCCACCTCGAGCCACTCCGGGTGATGCTCTTTCGCCCACTGGAGGAAGCCCTTCAAAGCTTCCTCATTTTCCGCCCCGGGGCCAGCGTCCCTCGGGCCTTTGAGCCACGAGGAAAACGTCACACCCACCAGGTCTAGGTCTGCTTGGACGCTTCCTCCGGCCTCCTTCTCCCGTTGAGCCCACCGCTCGGCTCGACAGAGGTCGGCCGCAGTCTGCAACAGCCACATGGTGTGATTGGGGTAATCCTTGGAATACTGTGCGAACCAGGCTGACGGCTCCTGTACCTGGTCCGCGTACTCTAGATGAGGCCGCGACGGGTTGTGCCTTGGCGGTACACGCACCCTAGACTGACGGGGTGCACGTCCACCAGGATTGCCCGCCGGGGAAACTGCGCTGCGATCGCTTCGGCCGCGGCTCTTCCTCGTCATCGGATACCCACGAGGTCGCCCACCTCTTCTTCGAAGCATCCTTCTTCACCAAAGGCCGCTTCCCTTTAACCTTGGTCGGCTGCTCAGCCGCCAGCACGGCCTCTAGTGCAACCCGGTCCTAGAAGAGGGAGAAAGGCCATCAGAACAAGGACCCTTCTCTCCATACATGAAGCTCGGACAGGGACGTACCTACTCCGAGCGGTCACGAACGTTCTTCAGCCCTCTCCTACCCAGTTCTGGGCTCTCTTCCTTCCCTAGCGCGAAGAGTTCCGCCACTCGTTCATCAACCCACCGGTCATCAGGAGCTTCAAGAAAAGCCTAGTTGTTAGCAAAAAAAAAGAAAGAAGAGAAACAAACTAATCTGGGCAGGAGCACCTATCGGTGTTCCCCTCACGGGTAATGTCGCTCCAGCCTGTGATTTTGAAGAACGGTGCTCCGGCGCCAAGAACGGGATACCGGTTCCTCAAGAAGTCGGGACAATGACTGCCGGTCAAGCCCATCGCCGCCAAAGACTGGATGGTGCTGAGGACCTTCTCCTCCTCCGATTCCACGCACGGCCGCGGGAGGTCCTTCTTCTCCGGCTGCTCGTAGCGGAAGTGGACTCCACAATCCGCCCCCTTCTTCGCGTAGAACCACCGCTCCGCCCAGCCGGAGACGGAGTCCTTCAACAAGGTAGGTACGCCAGACGATCGCAAATTCCGCAATGGTAGGAAGTATCGCCCCACCGCCGACGAGCCTCCGGTACGGTGGAGCATTTAGAAGTGGAGAAACAGGCTTACCATCGGCTGGATGCCGATGAAGCCCTCGCAGAGATGCGAAAAGACGTTGAGGATGAGAATGGAGTTAGGGTGGAGGTTGATGATCTCCAGGCCGCACTGAGTGAGAACCGCGGCCAAGAACTCCGACTCCGGAGCGCGAAGCCCATTAATGGCATAGAGCTCGCAGCTCACGAACTCATCCTCCGCCGGCGTCGGGAGGGTCTCGTCTTCGGGAACGCGCCAGGATTTGGTGTCAAGATGGCCCTGCGCCTCGAGATCCTCCAAACGCGCGGTGGTGGTTCGCAAGGGAACAAACTTCGCCATAGGAGGTGAGGGTGAAGACGATGGCGGCAAGAAAGAGAAGGCAGGAAGGACGAAGGCAAGAGAAGGAAGATGGCGTGTTAGTGAAAGGAGAAGGACGAGGGTTTTTATCCTCTTCCCACCAACAAAACCGCCCCAAAAATCTCGAGAACTGGCGCACGAACGGCTGTCACGTCGCCTTAAAACCGCACGTCGCCTTAAAACCACAAAACCCACTTACCAAGAAGTAACCGTTGGAGGGCCGACAATTGAAATCTGCTGGCTAGCCGGTTCGCTCGGGTTGCCCTTGTTTCGGCTCGCCAAATTGGCATCGCTCGGGTTGCCCTTGCTCAGCTAAACCGAAGTTCTGCTCGGGTTGCCCTTGCTCGGCTAAACCGAAGTTCTGCTCGGGTAGCCTTGGCTCGGCCAACCCGAAGTCCTGCTCGGGTGGCCCTTGCTCGGCCAGCCCGAAGTCCTCCTCGGGACGCCATCACCTAGCCGACCCTGCATTTCGCTCGGATAAAGTCTTCAACCTATCCGGACGACAGGCCTCCGAACCTTCGGTACATAATTAAAAGCCTCGAGGAGGGACTCGATCGTCTCCCCACTCGAAGCTCGGGGGCTAGATGACGGGGTTTGGAGGGATGTCTAGGAGAGCGCTGTGTTTTTCCCCAGCGCGCACGGGTGCCGGTCTTCCCCGAGCAAGCCATCCTTGCTCAGGCCCGGGCATGATCCTAATCTTGCCCAGGTCGGAGTTCTGGTCACCCCTTTCCCAACAGAGGTTGCAGGCCTTTCCAACCACTATAATAAATGCCCTGACACCGTCACGACCGTAACGTCCCGTCAAGACATCGGAGCCACGGCTACCTGCCCACGTCTTGTTGCACAGTTTCCATACCGTCCTCCCGTAATCACGAGTGATGACGACTGTTCCGGAACGGCGCGCCCAAGGACGGCCTTCGGACCGCTAGATACTGGACTCCGCGCCCATTAGTATATTGTTTTGCGCTCATGTATAAATAGACCACGCTGCTGTGCATATAGAGGTTAGCTGCTGGATGTTACACACACACGAGAGCTCCGGCTGAGATAACCACAAAGTCAAAGCTCCTGTCTCCCTCTTGAGAAGCCCGAGTCCCCCTTTGTCGGCTAGGCCCGGGACTCTCTCTGTAATCTTTCTCCATGTTCTCCTAAATACAGATCACTGGACGTAGGGCTGTAACCTCTCCCTGAGGGGCCCAAACCAGCCTAAACCCCTTTGCTTTCCCGTTTGCGGTTACCTGATCGAGATCGCCTTCCCGATAGCCCCAAGGCTGCAGAGAAGAGGTCGGTTGATCCTTACACTCAACAAGTAAGCTCGGCACTCGGGAGCCCCGTACTCCCAACCGCCGACAGGCTATGATCCGATAGAGTAGAAGGAAAGAATCGAAATCGCGGTAATAGAAGGCGATTGGAGGCAGAAAATCATGGGCTATTTAAAAGATCTTTCTAGTGTAAAGATAAGATGCAAAGGAGGAAAGCCCTAAGGTATGTACTACTTGATGGTGTGCTATATATAATCAGACTTTGGAAGCAATATTACTGAAGTGCCTTAGTTCAGAAGAAGTCAAGATGGTCATGGGAGAAGTTCACGAAGGAAATTGCGGAACTCACCAATCAGCTCACAAGAAATGGTTGATTAGAAGGACTGTTTATTTTTGGCCGACAATGTTAGAAGATTGTTTGGAGTATTACAAAGGCTGCCAAGATTGTCAAAGATTTAGCAATGTCCAATTGGCTCCAACATTGGCTATAAACCCTATAATCAAACCGTGACCTTTTAGAGGATAGGGATTGATATAAGCGGCCATAGATTACTTCACTAAGTGGGTTAAAGTTATTCCTTTGAAAAGGATCACAACCGTTGAAGCTATCGGCTTTGTTAAGGAACATATTATATATCAGTTTGGAATACATCAAACGGTAATGACCGATCAAGGTATTGTGTTCATGTCAAAGGAATTCCAAGATTTTACAAAGGAATTGGGCATTAAGGTGTTAAACTCATCACCTTATTATGCTCAAGCCAACGGCCAGGCTAAATCATCTAAGCACGAAGCACTACAACAAGAAAGTGGTACCTAAGTCATTTGAGAAAGCTAATTTGTTTTGGAAAATTGTGTTACCTATCGACTCAAAAGATAGTCGCTATGAAAAATGGTCACCTACTTGAGAAGGGTCGTATCATGTGAATCGGTTAGTTCTTGGCAACCCGTATATCTTGGAGACACTTGAGGAGGATGTGTTTCCTAAAACTATTAATGGAAAGTATCTGAAGAAATACTACCTTAGCGTTTGGATCGATGCCTAATTGGATGTGCTAAAGGCCAATTAGATGTTTAATAGCCGACGTGTGAAGTGTCGCCTTTAGCGTTTAAATTGGCAATCCTAACACGTTGCCATTGAGATGGCTAGAGCAAGTAAATGTTAGACTTAAAAACAAGAAATCAAATTAAATTGGCCAAGACTAAGCCAATGGAAAATATTCTTACAAAACATCCAGTTAATTGGCGTGCAGGCCAGGGCAAATCAAAGTATTTCATCGGCTCAAGGGCCGAAAAAGCATTGCAAAAGTTTTATAGACACATAGGGTGCTACAAACTTTAGTTAGATTCTTGGCATGCGGGGGTTGGGCGTATGATCTTTGAAACCACCATCACTGCTATTGCCAAAATCTTTTGCACCTCCTATATGATGGTCTCGTCCTCCTTGTCCGATCTAGGGACTTCGACGATTTTGGCTTTTTGCTGCGGCAACAATGTAGCTTTTAACTTTTTGCTTTTAGAGGGTAGCGGCGGCGTTGGCTTCCTCTTTGTCCCTAGAGGCTTTGGCAAATTGTTCCTTGGCAGCTTGCAACTTCTCTAGGACAGCAATGGTAGTCGATGTAGCATCTACTAACTTGGTGGTATTGGCAGAAACTTCAATGAGTTTTTTTGTAGACAGCCTACTGTGTCTTTGCATCCGCCGCTAGAGTCCTGAGGTGGTTTTCTTCCTTCTTTTTGGCCGCTCGCTTGGAAATTCTTTCTTTGGCCAACGCTAGTCCCTCTCGGCCAGTGTCTAGGTCACAGGCTGATGAGATAACACTCTGTGCGGCTTCGGGAAGGTTCATATCCAAATCCTGCATAGCATCTCGTATTGGCTGTGCGTCTTGGAGAAGGGTGTCGGCGTTGGAGGTAAGAAGAAACTCCAACTTGTGGAGCTTCTCTAAAGCTGCAGAAGTCAAGCCAGTAGAAGCCAATACTTGGGTCACTTTCTTGGAGATCCTAGACAGGTTCGTCACGGATCGGGAGTCCATGATGTCATCATCATCATCCTCAACCTCAATCTAGGTCAAAGTCTAGGAGTTTGGTGAGGTCAGAAGTGCCCATTGTCGGCTTAGGAGGGGCATAAGGGGAACATGCATTAGTTTAAACAATCACCCTCAAGAACCTGACGTTGGCTATAAAAAGTTAGTACCTAGGCAATGGGGATGGCAGCCAATGGTGACTGCGTCGGCTTTGGAGTCGACGGAGAAGTGATTTGCAGATGCGTGTACAAAATTGAAACATTACATCTTGGCAGTTGAGTGCAAAGTGATTTGTAAAGCCGATGTGATAAAGTACATGTTGTCAACACCTATATTAAAAGGGCGGCTTGGTAAGTTGGCTTACGCATTAATTGAGAACGACCTAAAATATGAATCGGCTAAAGAAGTTAAGGGACCAGTATTAGTCGATTTTATTACCAGCTGATGTCCAAGTACTGACAACATGTACTTTATCACGTCGGCTTTACAAATCACTTCGCATTTAGCTGCCAAGATGTAATGTCTGAATATAGTCCATAGAGTTTGTATTGGATTGTATGGGTATTAGATAGAATAGCCGATAAAATGACTCTAGTCGATGTCTATCAGAGTCTGTATAAATATGTAGTCTTTAGACATATAAAGGGACCAACACCAATCAATCAAATCTACTTTTTATCTGTCCTTTGTTTTTCGTTAGCTTTAGTTTAGTTAGGATAGTATAGTCATATTTTGTCTTCGATCAACTTGTTGCGCATTGTTTTGTCGATCGGCTTCGGTTTTATCGAAATATTATCTTAGTTGATATTGTTGCGCGTCGCTGTTTCGACTAAGAGTTAGATTTCACCCTCGTTTTACCGATCAACATATTTGTTGATGGTAGTCTGTTTATCCTCATTCTATCGGCTAGCTTAGCAAAACAACCTAGTTGATAGTCTGTTTACCCGTATTCCATCGATATATAGTTTACTATTCGTCAAAAGTTTGTTTATCTTTGTTCTGTTGGCTAGGTCAACTTGTTGGTTTAGCTGATAGTTTGTTTAGCTCTTGCTTTATTATTTAGTTAATTTTATTGGCTTTACATTAGATTGGTTATCCTTTGAACCAGTTGGTTTAGATCTACTCTAAGCCGATAGTTTTATTATCTTTCACTTCTGATTGGACTGAGTTTTCTAATATTGTAGGTCGCCTACAATACAGATCTAATCGGCTAGTTAAAGATGATTACGTTTCTTCTTGCTGATTGTAGGATTAAATCGACTGACACCCTCTAAACCCTGTTTTCGATGCTGACAGGAATCCTAAGCCCTAACCTCACATGTGTTTACCTGATAATTAACTTTCGGTGCAAACATGTGGTAGACAAATCTGCCGCGGCGTCTGTGTGCATTTTCTCGCTGGAGATCAGCAACCTGAGCCTTTCGACTTCTGAGAGCTTTTAAAATTTAGAACTTTAGCGATTAAGGCTAGCTTGCTTCGAACAGTTCATGAATCTTAAAACCAAATAGTTAATCATAAGTAATGATGCATATAGAGAAGCCTATTTAAAAATAAATCGAATTGAAGATTAACAACTAATTTTGCAAAAAAAAAAGATAAACTACTAACAAAATTTGAGAAATTTTATGGTACACTAACATGAATATGAGCTGTCCATTGCTCTCCATTTGGTAGATTGATTTCAATTTCTTAATGCTACTAGGATAGTTTTTATACTAGAAGGATAATATATTCTTGTGAGCAATGACCCTAAACAAACGATTAAATCTAAAAAATACTACTGCCCAATTATTTTATCGTTGTTTATCGAAAAAAGAGAGCTCTAAAATATTAGGTACGGACATATTTGCTATTGTGCACATTGAGGAAAGGTAGCGTTGTTAGGCTGTCCTATGTATAACATCTATTAGAAAATACATGCATATAAGATCTTAGGACAACACTGGAGACATGATATTTAGTAATACAGTTCGGCCGACACCTACATCCTCTAAGCACGATGACAGATGCCCCTACCCAATACCATAGCACACCAGTCACCCGTGCCACAATCTGGCAACTGCGCCCTTGCGCGCCTGTGCTATTAGCACACCGCCCGCCTAGGTCTCAGGCTCTCAGCTACATGCTGGTCAAGACCGCTTGCGTATCTATGCTACAACTTTCCCGTCGTAATAGGTTACAACAGCGGTGCCACTCCAGCACCATCTTCGAATCCCCGCAAAAGCAACAGACTACACAAGATCACCATGCCAGGACATCATAGAACGGACTCATAATTCATCAACGCCTCTGGGTCTCAACTTCAATAATCATTGCATTGCATGCTTTAACACTATAATATAGATTAGGTTGTTTACACTTTACACTAGTTAACCATCCTCAGTATCCCTGCAAGACCTAGCATTTCTTCCTGGCTGGGCATTTCAGGGATACAGGTCACGATGTCGATCTCTCAGATCTTTCATATATGGCATCTTTTATTTTATATACGACGACGTATATATGCGAATGAAGCTGGCGGCAGCTCGAAATGCGCATCGAGCTGGTGAGCAAATGATTTCGTTGTGACGCTGCTTTACATAAAGGCTGGACGGATTTCGGATTTGGTAAGAGGGGCATCTCGTGTTCTTGCCTTGAAACTAACAAGTCGATCAACGTCGTGTCTCAATCAGCAGTGTCAGCTGCATGGCGTTTCAGAGAACTTTCAGAAATTGGCCAATCTGAAGATCTTCTCTTTGCTTGAGATGGAAAGTCATTATGTTCCTGCTGGTAAAGCTCCTAAGAAATTCAGAGTTAAGCAGTTATTAATTCTCCTTGCCTAACACTAGAAAAAAACAGCGGTGCGCTTCTAAATTAACAGTTATCACACAGTACATGTCATTGTATAATCTAATATAGGGTATTCTACTCAACTGATGAAGTGAGAAAAGTGATCAGGTTAGGCTAAACAAACACACAAAGCTCAGTTTGCAAGAGACAAACGGGGAGGGATGATGCTGTTGCTCTGCTAGTGTGTGCCTAGGTGGTTGCTAACTTGACCAACCCTACCCAACACTTTCAGTCTAAATGTGTCGTATTGAATGCATCCATGCTCCACTTTTTTTGCATCACTTTCATGAAAGAAATGCACTAGTTGTTGCCTATTGGTCCCCCTCAGTTCATGATACAGGTGCTCATCTTTTAATCCTGCTGTCTCCCCACATTTGTGTTCAAAGATGACCCCTTTCTCTGAATAAACTTGGACAAAAATTGTATTCAAGCGTTCTTGTCTTCACAGCCACAGCAGGAACAGCAAGGGAGATAAAAAGGAAAGAAAGAACTCATCCAGGAACAGAAAATGCCGATGTTTTTTTTCCTTGTTGAAAAACAAAATGCCGAGGAATTAACTCTCGCAGAAGGCAAAGAAGAAGAATAAAGAGAGAAAAGAATTGCACTCGCGTCACTCTTCTCCGGAATGGCCATTCAGCTTGCGCCTCTTGCTCGGGGAAGACGAACTTACTGACGAAGCCATCGATCTGAGGTGCGGTGGAAGGATCATGGGGTGCTTCCTCCTCGCCGTGGCGGTCAGTGCTTGCTGCTGCAGTAGCAGCTGGTAACAACTGCTAATCCCTTCCTGTAAAAAAAATTCAAATTGCTGATCTCGTGGTTACATGTTACAGGATCTTCAGTAATGAACTGAGATCATGTCATGGGCTGGCTCGTCAGTCAGTTACCTACCTCGGTCAGGCCAGTGCACCACGCAGCAGCTGTTTCAGGGCTGACGCTGCCGCTTGCCATGGCTGGCGTCTCATTTACTGCGCAGAGCACTGCCGCTGCCGCCATTGATGAGGGGCAGTGGTTCAGGAGCTCGGTTTCTGCTCGACGGCAAGAACAAAAAAATTCTAGGATTAGCATGCGGTGCTGCGTTACATGTAGAGCTTTACTGTTTATTAGTTGGCTTTGTTTCAGTTTTGGTGTCTTGCAAAGTTGCCTATCAGCGCTATTGTGTATCATATACTAAGAGATCATCAGGATGTTGGATGAAATATGTACGGTCCAGATGGACCCATCCATCTGTCTTACATAGACCATAGGGCCATTGGATAAACAAAAAATGAATGAATCAAACTAGTTTCACCGTGTCTTAAAAATTCCCCGTGCAAAAAAGTTGCTAAGTATTAGTAGCAGGAATCATCTGTCTCTTGCCATATTGAACTGTCGCCAAGAGATTACTAGATTGGCTAGCTGCAGATGTTGCAAGATGCGTTTGGACTGTCCCCAGTAAAAAATGATTAGCTTGCTCATTGGCCAACGGCAATGGAAATCCAATGACTCCTATTTCTTTTCTACGTAGGACAGGAGCTTGGCAATTAATCATGATGCAGATAGTACTACTGACTACTGAAGAACTGAATACTGAGCACCCTGACTCTTACAGTCAGGCTCATCTTTTCATCAAACTTGGGAAAACGAACATAAAGGCGCCACGACAGCATTGTTCAGGCACAGCCTGCAAGATCTATTTCGTGCCACTATTGCATAGCCTGAACAAAAACTGCATTACCCACATCATGTCATACTGCTTATAAGAAGCTATCAAGATTACTGCCTTAGTGTCTTACTGATCAGTTCTTCACTTATGCATTGACAAAATGAAAAATGCATAATAGCCATACCACGAATTGCATTGAGAGTCATCTGGCACGCACGCAAGGCCAGGCTCCCCGTGCATCTTCCGGACGGATCGGCCTTGCAGGCGAAGAGATGGATGAAGGCGAAAGGCGTCAGGGACCGGAGCCGCCAGTCCAGCTCCACCAGGATGAGGAGCTCCATCCTCTGAATCGTCCGTGGTTCAAAGATGAATCTTGTGCCTACAATCTGCATACATTTTGTAGGACATGGCATCCATGATTGGGTATTTGGGTGTAGGTAAGACCAGAGGGAGACAAATTAGATTGATCAAGTTCCTTACCTGAAGGTCCAGGAGGGGAGGTACAGTGGTTTCCTCCATCTTGGCAGCCAGAGACAAGCAAGCCACAGACAGTAACTGGAGTGCCCATCCATGATCCTGGATGAAATTGAATCGCAAGAAGAAAAAAGATCAGATCAATTGTAAGCTCAATCCAAAGTTACTGATGGAAGAGAGCATAATCATACGTGAATCAACTGTAAATACAGAATTCAGATTTATTTTCAGACCCAAGAAGTATATCTTCAGCCTTTTATTTTCATATCATCTGGATCAGAAATTCAGAATCATCCGTAGGATCTCCACTTTGCTGAACAGTATCTGACAGATGCCTCGGCAAAATTATAATCCACTCACTCAATCAATGCACTGGATCAGACATTGATCACAGCTCCAAATCTAAATAGTGTCCCTGCCAACCATAGCCTAGCACCTCTGAACAGAGAAACGGCATTGCAGTCACATGCGTGATTTGTCTACTAACGGCAAAGTTTACAGTTCAACACGCATCCTCTCGACAGATCAATGTCCTGGCTAGAGCTAACCTAGGCTGCACTGCTCCTGTCCCTGAAACATTCCTCAGACTTGTGTCCTAGCACGTGAAGATGATGGCGTCATGGCCCACGTGTCATCGGCGCATTAGCGTCGTAAGCGCCGCGCTTTGCTTAACTCTGATCCTTATTGCAATGGGTTAGCAGAGGTGGAGGAGGAGGTGCACGCACGCAAGCTTACCGGCAGGCTGCGGGAGGAGAGGAAGCGGTCCATGTAGCTCACGGCGAGGTAGGCTGTCGCCGGTTGGAAGCCGTGGTACGACCGGACCTGGAGACGAAGCAGAGTGCTACGCATTACTACAATATGCGCGCAAGGAAACCAATGGGGCTTGTGGTGCTTCACCTTGAGGATCCAGGAGACGGACTCCGGCCAGCCGGGGCGGTCGACACTCCTCGGCCGGCCGTGGCACTCCGCGCCCACCGGTGGCGGCGGCGAGCAGGCGGCCTCCCCGGCGACGGTCGACACATCGTCGGAGCAGTCTTCCTCCGCCAGCACCAGCACGCCGTGGCCACGGACGGCGGCGCACGGCCCAGGGACGTCGTCGCCCTCACGCTCCAGCTCCCCCGCGTCCTCGCCGCACAGGAGGAGCACGTCGTCGTCGACGCAGCACGGCATCGTCACGCGCCGGGACCAACCGAGCGCCGCGCGCGCGTCCCTCACCCCCTGCCCATAGCCGCGAATCTTGGAGCCGGGCCAGGCTGCGCACACGCCATTGCCCGTCGTCGCCAGCCAATGCTAGATTGCAAGCTAGCTAGACGTACGCCGCCGTCAATCTTGGCCGCAAGCTCGCCGCAGAATGAGTTTGAGCGCGTGCGTAGCGGGCGCGTGGTGTATGCAGTGTGTATAGCGGTAGAGCGAGATGTGGCTGTAATCAATGTGTGTATGTATGAGGCGGTGATGGTGTGAACCTGCCTGTATAGTGTAGTTTTTTTTTTTTTTTAAATGCTGTATAGTGTAGTTAAGGCTCGTGCTGAGTACCACTCTAGCTAGCTTCTTGTCTCGTTTCTCAAAAGAACAAGTTTTTTATAAAAAAATATATATACTTTGTCTCGACTCTATACGACAGAAAGGTTTTTTTGCTTCTTTTGTTGTTGTGTGCTGTGTGGCGCCGAGCCGGCTCTGCCTTGGCCACTGGCCAGTGAGTATTGGTGTTTAATTGGCTATTCCACGGGGCACGGCTAGTTTCTTGGGAGTAGGAACTAGCTAGCTAGTACCATAGTTCCAAATCACGCCGATTTTTCACAGAAAATCGCTAAATCGTCATGAAACGGGATCAAAATCCTATTTCAAAAAATGAAGCAAAAATTTGAACTTGAAAATTTAGAAAAAAAATGTAAAAATTTTGAATGATTTCCCATTAAAACTGGGTCTCGTAAAACCTAGCGATTTCCCAAAAAACCAAACCAAAAGATTTTTGCGTCTCGATTTCCTGGTGAAACCGAACGATTTTTTGAGAACCCTAACAATTTTCCTTTTTTCGCTCACAACGTTCGGTTTCAATTTCAAAAAATCAAAATTCCGTCGAATTTTAACAGAAAGTCGCGGGAATAAAAAATCGGGCCGTTGCGGGATTTGAGATCAAAACGGGATTTAAAACTCTAACTAGGACTACAAACTGTGTTTAAACTTCAGCAGAATAAAAAAAAGGGTGCTGTACCTCTTCTATAAATCACTATTAATTGCCTATTTTGCTCAAAAATAACTATTAGCTGTCTATATTTCTATCTCCTTAGGCATCAGCATCTCTATATATCCACATAAATATATAAAGTGAACAGAGATAATATCTAAATATATGGTTGGGAGAGAGAATCTCCAAATTTAGAAAACGAGATAGAGACTCTGTTGTAATAATATAGGGATAAGAATTTCTAAATATAAAGAAAAATCCCTTTTAGGGACTCTGCTGGGGCTGCTACTTGTTCTCGGTCCTAAAACGCAAGTTGTCGTGAGATCCATGCCACAAATTAAAGTATATAAATTGACTGTACGAAAACACTGTGATGATGATGATTATTATTGTTATTATTATTATAACTAGCTAATCACCCGTGGAATGCCTGCCCTGCTCAGCCCAACCTCCGCTATACAAATATGACACAACTTATAGGCAGTTGATGGCGTACCAAGCATCAACATAGTATGTATGTTTATTAGAGCATGTACAATGATCCACGTCAGCTATCTATAAGCGGTTTCTAAGAGTTGCTATATTGGACATACGATAATGTGCAGGAGAGAGAGTATGCATAGATATTTGAGCCGTCTCCAATACAAGAGTTGACTCTACATGAAAAATAAGAAACTTTGTATGTGAGAAAACTGTCTATGAAAACGTACAACCATCTCTATCATTATATATATTGTCTCTAGTTTGTCTCTAGTGTTGTCTCTATGTGACATGACAATAATTAAAGACAGCTGTTGTCTCAACCATTGTACCTGCTCTTAAGTGCTAATACGATATCGAATGGATGCATCTAAATTGTACCTATGAGAGATATATTGAATGAACAAACCCTACGCACATACGTCCTTGACGATTAAGTGGGCAGGCACACATGCATGGGGCCATGCATGCACCATGCAGGCAGGCGCGTTCAATCGATCGATCTATCTCGGCTAGCTAGATCGTATCGTATCGATAGATCTGGAGCATATTACGCAGTACTGCCAGAACTCATGAGGAAGATCATCGATTGGATCATGTCCTGACTGACTCCTGAGACGGCCAGACAGCAGCTTGACTCCTAACCGGCTGTGCATGAGCCCTGCGTCTGCTTGACTGACCCGTCCAGTCAATTCTGGCGCCTCGTCGTACGAGACAGGTAGGCCAAGGCTGTTTGGTTCATAGGTAAATCATGCTAGAATTTGTCATAATTAAGTTAGTCAAGTTTGATGGAGTTAGATTTTTTTGTTTTGGTTCATAAACATAAAAAGAATGTGGCTTACCACACTTAACTAAGTTTTGCATTAAAAAAATATAGCAAAGTTGTCCGAAGCTAATTAAATTGTGATTAGCAATTTTATAAACTAAACTTAGTCAACTTTAATAAATCATCGGGGCAAATTGTGACAAACTTAGATCATCAACGAAATGGACCTGTAGTCTTGAATCTTGATTAGGGCCTGCATGCATTGGTGTCGTGCTCGGTTCGTACTGTTAACTCGAGCTATATGAACGCATATATGCACGGAGATTAATTTAACTTGAGCTAGGAAGGCATTGATGTATGGCTGGCCATACGTCGACTTACGTACGTACGTACCGGTCATTTATACATTACACGAGACTGCAGTGCTTGGCTGCTACGTACGGTACACGCAAGTGGGTGCGATGATATGCAGGAGTTTGTCGTTGGTTGCATGCATGCATGTGGTCCGTGGTTTACTGCACAAGCTAGCTAGCGCCATAAAGCCGTGTGTGTCGATCTCACTCGCGTTTCAACCATTGCCAAGAGCCCAAGACCAGTCCATGGATCGATCGAGTACGTGCCAAGCATGCATGCAAGTTTAATTAGCTCCACGTAATTAATCACTAGCTCGCTCCGGCCAGACTAATCTGCTATATGCTCACATCACCCTCTGATCTGATACGCACGCAATAGATAGCTAGTGGCACATGAACGCGTGGTGCGCACCACGTACGTGCATGCATGGTCCAGGGCAAATCTTGGTATCTATCTGTCTAATTGGCTAGCTAGGCGGCTTTGTTCTCTTGTGGATTTCGAGAGAGAGAGCTGGGGTGTGAAATCTCTGGGCCGGTACAAGTAAAAGTTGAAAAATCAAGATATATACATGTGTATGGAGTTACGTGTATATGTGGAAGCCGTTTAATCCATTGTGAGATCTGTGAGACTGGATGAAAATCTCAGTTTGACACACATGACATGACACACTTTTAACATTGTGGAATATTACTAGAAAGAGCTTTTTTTATGATCCTTGAGGAGTTACCGAGATGTACCATAATTTCTAGTATAAATTATAGTACCTTCTCAGTGTTAAGATACCAGAAAGTACCACAAATTAACACTAAAAATTATGGTACATTCCAGTACCTCCTCAAGAACCGTAAAATATCTCTACTAGAAAACGGCACCATTTCTGGTCTTCCAACGGTATAGAATCTCCACCATTCCATCAACGACCTGCACACAACTCCAACTCCCTGGACGTCTTCCCAGGGCCGCGAAGCTGACTGTGCGTAGCGGCTCCAGCTAGCCGTTCAGGCCCAGCTCCGAGCTGAGCACCCTTGACGATGGCTAGCATGACAATTAGCTCAAGTCCAGGCATGACAATTAGGCCTGTTTGGTTTGTAACTACACATTACCACACTTCAGATTAGCCATGTCACAATTTCTTTGACAGGTGTTTGGTTCGTGCTACAGCTATAGCTTGCACACTTTCTTAGCCATTTGTCCCACACGTCATAGACTGAAATTCTTGCCTAACTTTGCCACAAGTGTGGTGATGAATTTCTTCACCACACATTAAGGTTAGGTTTGCAAAGTTAGACGCCAACCAGACAGCCTAGTGCCACCTGAGGCTACCGCAACTGCGCGCCGTGGCTCTGCTGCGTGCCCTGGCTACCCTCCTCCTTGCCGCGGTGCGCCCACTGCTCCATGCTGCGCCAGTTCTTATGCCTCGAAGCAAAGTAATTTTGCATCTAAGCTCCTGCAGTTTGATTATCCGTGTGTGACAGCCCAATTTTGAGCAAGTTCAAAAACTTCTGCATGATTCCAATTTTTGAACTTGAACTTTTAACTCTAGCCTACGGATTCAAAACTCAAGACACAAAAGTTCTAATCGAAAGAACAAAGCTCAACGTGAAATTGAAAACTCAAGCTATAATTTAAACCCGGATTCAACTCATTTTGAACTGAAAACCAAATTTGAATTCAAATCTGATCATCCCCAAACTAGGTCTTAGGCTTAATTAGCCAAGCCCTTCCCCTTCATCTACTTGCTCTCGTCCCTTGGCTAGCTCAATCCAGCTAAGCCTAGCCCACCCCCTCCTTCCTCTTCCCTACCAAGCAAAGCCCTCACCCCTCTTCCTCTTGACGCCGCCTGGTTCCCCCTACTTGAACCGTCAATCCCGGACTCCTGCATGACCCCCACATATCTAGTATCATGACACCACTGCCCTACTGACCTCAAAAGTTGAGAAAGTCGTCCCATAAACTCTTAAGTCACGTCACCACATCCCCTCTCATTCACCCTCTGCACGACCATGTTTAGGCCCGAACAAGATTCGGTGAAGCTTCCTCCTGCAAGCCCCAAGCTCCCTTGCAAGCATCTCGGCTCCTAGTTTTGGTGAGTGGTATGTTTTGCGGTGATGATGACACTTTGTTGGTGAGATGAGCTATGAACCCATGAAGATATAAAGATAACGACATAAAGCTAGAAGGTTAAGGACTCTTGTTTAGGGGTTCGCTCGGGTGTCGAGATGAGCTAATCCTAGAGTCAGGGATTTTCTATTTGTTTGTCGTACAATTAAAGAGGGTTCGAGTCGAGTTAAACCGTGGAGCACACACCTCTTATAAACCCTTAGTTTAAGCCTTGGTGGGTTGTTGGGATGTTGGAGAGACAGAAGAGAGAATATACCAAGTCCTTGGATTTTGTCCATGTAGGTCGAACGGTCTGGTCGAGGGTTGGGCGGGCGCGACAGTCTGTCTAGAGAGATTTCACATCTGGGCATGTGTATGTCGAATAGTCCAGGTCCAAGTGGGACTTGGTCAATTTTCCATGAGCTTTGCGTTTGATGATCTGGGATTCCTTCCAGGGAACCGATCTTTGCTCCCAGAAAATTTCAGTGGTTTTCCTGTTTTGCTTGGCCAGATGGTCCGGCAGACCAGACAGTTTTGTATGGGTGTTTTGGGGTGTGGTGGGTATGTATGCTAGATAGTCTAGCTCGTCTCGGCCGGTCCAGCGATGCAACTACTAGTTGTATTTTTGAATCGCGTGTTGATCTCAGACTGATCAACGTAACACATGCTTTTTCCAAAAAGGTGGGTAATGTCTAGTTTTTTAATCTATCTATTTATATCCTTAGGCCGAGTTTCTTAGTAAGGTTAGATACTTCATCGCCTATCCTTCAATTTACAGAGTGAGTGCTACCCAGAGCTTAGATTTTCCATCTTTCGGGTGAGTTCTTAAGACTTCCAAGCCAGATTTGTCATCTCCATTGTGTTGATTTGGTCTGAGGCGGCCAAGTTAATCTCGGGCTGGTTATTCTCGGAGATTGACGTCTTCTAGATAGTTGTGGAAGAGTTTGCTTGGTGAGCTTTCAAGGAGAAGCTTATGGAAGCATTCAAGAGTTGCGAGAGGTTCTGAGTCCACCATGTCAGAGTGGTGAACGACTACCACAAGTGAAAAGGCTTGAGCTTGCCGGAGAGTTTGGGTCAGAGCATGACTCTTGAGAGAGAGTTCTCCAATGAGTAGAAAAAGTAGTCAACCTTCTGAAATGTTGAAAAAATATCTTTACTATTTCTACTACTACAATAGAGCATATTGTCCGATTCTTGGCTCAGTGTGGAGAGGCCGCTCAATTTGATCAATTCAAAGTAAGATTGTTTCCTCTATCATTGTCTGGACCAGTCTTCACTTGGTTCACATCTTTGCCTCCTAATCCGATCAACTATTAGTCCAATTTAGAGAGTCAATTCCAGGAATACTTCTTCTCTGGTAGCATAGAACTAAGGATCTCATATTTGAGTGTTATCCAATAGAAGTTTTGAGAATTGGCTAATGATTATATCAAACATTTAATGGCCCTGGCAGCACATTGCGGCCCCACACTATGCGGCGCAACGACGTACAACGCACACGGCCCAAGTGTCAGCGAGCAACTGGCTCGGCTTGGCTTGGGGTTGGCTAACGAGTAGGGTCTCCCTGTCAATGACAGGACATAGGGAAAAGATGGTTCTGTGGCGTTGGATAGTGAAGACTGCTGCGAATGGCAGCGTGGCTATCTCAGGGTGTACGTTGGTGACACAGATACCAGGGCATCTTCAAATTGACTTAGAACCAGTTTACCTTCTTATCTTATCTATTTATCTCTGAATTAAAAAGTCAAACGTCTCTAGGCCATCGAGAGAGAGGGAGATAGAGCTGTTTGACGGTCAACTGGCCGTCTCTCAACCTAGCTCGATGATCGTGTGGTTAGCTGTCGAGCAAGGCTCTATTGACGGCTCTACCGTCGGTACAGAGTGTCTCTCTTGACTACTATTTGTCGATGGCCATTTGTCGACGGCCGGCCGTCGAGAGTAATGTATCTCGACGGTTTCTTGACTTTTCTCGAAGGCTATGATTCCAGTAGTGACTGATTGGACACTAAATTTAATCAAAACTAATTGTTTATTAAAACATCATTTATGAAGAACACTCCAACTTTTTCATCAATGCCATCTTAACTGAAGTATCCACATTTTTGAAAAATTCACAAAAAAATGTATTTTTGGCAACAGAATCTGAGATCCAAACACACAACCTGGCATTCTTTTAAAAAAAGAGTTAATTAGATACATGCCGCTGCTGTAGATCTAGCTACAATTATATCATTAAAAATTAGACATTGTAACCATGGCAGGTGAGACACGCCGCACTTCATCAAGCCCACCACGCTTCAGGGGCTCCAAGTTCCTTTGCGTTGTGCTCGCCTGCCTAGGAGATCGACGCTCCCATCTCGCCTTTTTACTACTCCCCAAGGGGACAGCGCGGTGGCTCTGGGGTCACGCGGGGAGGAGGCCTGGTGGGTTAGCTAGGGCCGACCAAGCAGCACCGCCGGAGGTGGCTTCGGGGGAAGCAGGTGGTGGCATGGTTGGATGCGGCTTTGGGCATGGCAGGCAGGTGGCCTGGAGCCGTGGAGAACGGCGGGGCAGAGCTCAGTGGCCGCGGCGGTCGCTGGCAGAACAAGATGGCAGGGAGCAGCATGAAGAAGATGGGAGGAGTGAGGAGGAAAAAGAAGCAAGGGCAAGATTATCCTTTCATGTACGTTGCATATATAATGACATGCATACAATTTTCTCACCTTAATTAGGCGTGGCCAGTGGCATGACTAAAATATGTGACTTTTTATTAATTAATTGTAATTGATATAATGAGTCGTGTTTATGTGAAACATCTAATTAATTGCATTAAAGAGTTCAAACCAATCAAGTTGTAGCTTAACTAATTTGAGGTACCGGGTACGTATATACAGATATTAATTTAGTTAACTTGAGCTAGAGATCGATATCAGAAGTAGCTACATCTCACACTCTACGCTCTCGGTACAAGTGAGTACAATGATATATTGTCGTCTGTGTAATTAGTGTCATAAAGCCGTGACACACTTGCTTTTCAACCGTTGCCAAGATCAGCTCCCCGGATGAGTACATCTGTACATGCCACGCCATGCATGCATCTTTTCACATTGCTAGCTCCGGCCAGACTAATCATGCATATATGCACACCACTCTCGGATCACACTGATGGCGATCATCCAGATATATCAGCTATATATATATATGATTGAACCCTTTTCAGCTTAATCCGATTTTCAGCTTAATCCGACTGTATATTATAATCTGAAAAAAGTTGTAGACCCTCGATAGGGGAGTTTGAAGAGTCTAAAAAATTGTAAAATAATTATTTTGAAAGTTTTGAGAAAAACACTAAAAAGGCTTGAAAATGGTACGTGCATGCTATATATGTACAACACGCTACACTCGGCACAAGAATCTGGGCATGTGAACCCTGAAATTCCAGACACCAGCTGCTAGCAACCTAGCTAGCATCCATACATACACACGCACGTAGCATAGTGATCAGCAGGCAGCAGGCAGACACCTCGGCACTAGCACATAAACAGCATGCACGGAGGAGGAGGACCGAGTGCTCACGACGCGCCCGCGGCGGCAGGGCAGTGCCAGCTAGCCAAGCTCGCCGGCTGGCCCGCCGGCCCTGAGGAAGACACATCAATGCTCGCCTGCAACTCATGGCAAATCTTGGTACTGTCTGGCTAGCTAGCTATCTCGCTTTCGCCCGCCCGGCCACGGCCCCGGCGCCAGGCCATGCATGGCCTTTCCTTGTCTCGTTCAAATCTAAGCCCTCTCCTCTCTGATTGCTTTTCCCATCTCACTCACTCATGGGATCGATCGATGCTACTCCATGAGACGCGAGTTCATGACGATCGAGCAACAGTGATGGAAACGAGGGAGGAAAACGGGCTGGCTATTACCATGTGATGTCTATTTACTCTTCAACCTTTGGATCCTCCTAGAGGTCAGGCTGCCTGCCAAGATCAGTGCCCACACTGTACGTACGTTAATTTGGCTAGCTAGCTACCATGGCGACCTTGTTCTCTTCCTGGATCTGCGGTCTGCAGAGAGGGAGAGAGCTGGCGCGCGCGAGTGTAACAGTAGATAGCTAGCTAGGCTGAAGCAAGGGTACATACGTGGTTAATTGTACCTGTAGTACTTACTGTGCCATGAAATTAATCTCGATCAGCCCGTGTGCCGGTACAAAAGTTTCGTGAAAATTATCTCAGCGATAGTACATGCATGCACATACATATAATATTGTTGCGACATTCATCTTGTCCCCAAGAGAGTACGAATATAAACGGATACGTTATCACATGCTGGGCAGGCGTCTTGAATGCACTGAAAACAAAGAAAAAAAGGGGTCAATTAGCTAGGTATCAGGCGACATCCAAATCTTGGTGGCGATGGTGTCAGTAAATCTGGGCGTAGAACGACGTTATTAACTCCTTGTCTTACCGATTTAGTCGATCAGTATCGATTTGATTCTTTCGATAGATGCAGCCCTTTACTCGATCTGCAGAAGATGTGGTGTGAAGGTTATTGATTAGCCGAGTACATGTAATTACATTCCATTTTTGGGGTAATTTTAAAATCTTTGCTATAAATCAAAATTTGAGCTAAATCTCAAATTAATTAAAAACTTTTTCACATAAGTTCCTAGTTCAAACCTTGACATGCATTTTTCCCATTTCCAAAAATCATACTTATTTTATTGCCTTGCAAAGTTCATATTTTCAAAAAAAGAAAACATTTGATATGATACAGTGAATAAATGAACTATTTTCAAAAGACTTTTGCAATACATGTGTATGGATATAGAGATACATGATATGTATTTATATGCATGTATTATATATATATAAGATATTTTCAAAATATTGTTTTGAATGCATGTATTCATCTAAGTACATGTATCTAGGTATTTTCATGCCATGAATAGTGTTTTCAGTTTGTGAACAGTATTTTCAAACTCTAGCTCTAAAATCCAATTTCAAGACCCTCCTATCCATATCAATTCTTGATCTAGTACCACTATCTAAATTCAAATTTAGTTCCAAATTTGAATGCCAAGGAAAAATTACCTTTTTACCCCTTGAGCCTAGCTCTCTGATTTTGCGCTCTTCTAGGCCAATCCATCTCTCTTCTCTCTGGCCCAACTCTGGCCTAGCCTAGCCAGCGGCCTCTTCTTCCTATGCTCTCCTTCTCCCCTCTCTGTTCCCCTGCGTCGTGTCAGATGTAGCTCACATAGATGCCACCCTACCGCTCCTCCGACCTAGGAGCGCCACCTTGGACTTGCTCTGACCGCGCCATGCCTGGGCCCGTGCCCCCATGTCTCGGCACTGCCTCTAAATCCAACAGTCGCTGCCACGCCGCGTCCTCCAATCCAATGGTCGCGCCATCGCCAAGGATGACCACTGGAGACATACCACCGCCGACGTCACTACCATCCTCTTTTCTTCTCCTCTAAGCTAGCATCGTCTACTCCTCGTCCATCAATGGCATCCTCCCCCTCTCGGCCATCCCCTCTCTCTATGCATTTGGACCACAAAGCTAGTCTTCCTTCACGTCCTAGCTTCTCCTCCAAGTCGGTACTCTCCTCCTTGCGGCTATAGAAGCCGAGCTCGAGCTCGTTCTTCTCCTACCCGCCCCGCCCACCTCTGTCGCCTCTCTTTGGCACCCTCTCCCTCTCTCTTTGGTGCATCTCTCGACTGGTGCAAGCTATCCACGGATAGGCCTCCTACTCCCCCTCAATGTCCTCAAAGCAATTGACCCGAGACCCCTTGTAGATCACCGGAGCCAAGTTCGCCCCTTCCCCTCCAGCCAGCTCTACCTCTTTTTACCACCCGACCGCCCCAGTAAGTCTCCGGATGATTCCTCCTGTACACAGCTTTCGTGATCCGATGAACATATTTGTGACACGCTTTTTGACCAGGAGCCACCGGAATTCCCTACCGCTATCGCCCCTGTTTTGGCCGTCGCCCACCTACACGTCGCCAGCACCGTCCAGCCTCTTCCGACCTCCTGGACTGCTCAGTGAGCTCCCACTACTCTCGTGCATGCTCATGCGTGCCCTAGATGGCCACAACTAAGCCTATATTGTCGCCACCATGTCCGCCCGCATCTATTGTCGCTGCCGTTGACCATGGTGTCACTGCGTCAGGCCATCTTCGGCCGTGCCGTTGGTACCCGCTTGTGTGCACCGTCACGCTGATTCCATAGAGCCCAAGAATTCCCCGTGTCATGCCCTGTAGTGCTGGTGAGCCACTGTTCTTCCCGTACGGCCACGTCCTAGCCGAAGGAGGAAGAAGATCGACGTCATGCTGATGTCATGTTCTCTTTCACTATGTGCTAATGTCACCGACGAGTGGACCCACTTCCATTTATAAAATCTAACTAAATTCATTTTAACCTTCTAAGTCTATGACAAGTGGGACCCACAGGGTTTAAAAATCGTTTAAATCCTTCCACCATTATCCTTCTGTGTTACTGACAGGTAGGACCACGGTCCCACCTATTAGGATTAGTGGAGGTGCAATCCGTATGATTACACTCTCCTCCATTTCTTAGCGTAATTTGGAAAGCGCCTTTCGCCCGAGCTTCGTGGCCTGCTTGGGCCACATAGTAGTAGGCCTTGAGTTGGACTATATGGGTTGTGGCCCATTATTGTCTATATTATTTTCCAAAAGCTTTTCTTTTGAGATAATTTTAGTAAAGTAGAATGATTTTCTATAAAAAGTTAGAGATTTCTAAAAATTATGATAAATACTAGTTGACATGTTAGATTTATTAAAAATATAACCGTCTCTATTTATGTGCTCTATGTTCCTATAAAAATCTTTGTAGCCCTACTTCAACCTTTTTCTTTTATAAAATAATCAGTAAATGCTTATCTGTTTATTTAAAATAGTGTACGACTTCTAAAAACTCTGGGGAAAATTCTGTAAAATACTAGATAGTATACTGGACTTAACAAAATATATTTTGACATATATTATTACTATTTTACCCTAGACCCGATCATGTGCAGCCCAGCCTGGGCCCGGACAAATTTTTCTGGGCCAGGCTCGGGCCCTAGATGCCAGCCTAAAGCCCGGTTTTGGCCGGGCTAAGTCCGGCTTGGCTCAACAATTTGTATTAACCGGGCCGGGATCGGGCCTGATTTTGGTGAATAAAAATTAGGCCGGGCCAGGCTCGGGCTTGCATTCAGGTGACCAGGCTTTTTCAAGCTCGGCCCGAAGCCCAGCCCAGCTCGGCAGATGATCAGGTCTATTTTAACCCCCCCCCCCAAAAAAAATTCAAAACAGCCCTCTTTTAGTATTTTTCTTGTATAAAGGATATTTCAGAAATGGTATTCTATTTATTAAAAATAGTATCTGGACTCTAAAAATCATGAATTATTTTTCTGTAAATGCTACATATGGTCTGGAACCAAGGATAAATATAACATTGCATGTTTCACTATTTTTTATTCCTATAAAAATGAGAATAACCCTCTATAGCATGTGTTTGATAATAGAAATATATATTGTTTATTTCCCTATTAAGAAAATTATTGTTTCTATGATAAATAATATAAGTTCTGTTTTTTATCCCTAAAATTGTTGATTGTTTCATGGGTAGACTTTATACATATATATCATGCATTCACAGTCATAATATATATAGATATATTGCATATTCATGGGATTTCCTAAATAAGTAAATTGATTATGAAATTTAGAATAAACCATGATATATATAGACTCATTGCATCACATGCATCATGCTCTTAACATTTTCTAAGTGTATTTGTGCTATTTGGATTCTTCATGTTAACAGCTCAAAGACCTGAATTAGGATTTCAACCCACATAGTCAAGGCAAGCCAATATCTCTATTCATCTTTCTAACCTATGTTTTACCTAAATTTATCTTGCTTTAATTATGAAATTGCATGCCTTATGTTTTCTATATCAATTTATGCTGTTAAATCGAAGATGATAGAGCCGGTCTAGATATTGTCCACTTGGTTACTAGTGTTATTAAACACAACCCTACCCTTGGTATATATAATTCCTACCCTATCAATTGATAACCTAAAAACTAGTTAAAAACTCCATGAGTAATAAGTACTTGGAATTGCTTAGCTCTGGCTGGTCTAGGTCAAATGGGTCGATCTTGGCTATCAACGCTTGTGATTTAGATATGACGGATCGATCCTATCAACATTGATAGCTGGTCACTGATCTTGACTATCAACGTAAACGGAATAGATAGGTGAAAGCTCATGCACTCAAGTGCCAGTTCTGCCTGAGTGTGAGGTGTCGACAAATAAATACCCTCATTTTAGAACCTATCGAGAAGGACATGATTTCGAGAAGAACATGTCTTACCGAGAAGGATATAACCGTGAAGGATAAAAGACGAGAAGGTTAACGCTAAGAAGGATAATATTGAGAAAGTTGTTGCCATGAAGTACATGTCTAAGAGTCCTGTGAAAGCCATGAATTTTGTTGAAGTGAAACAACCCAGTTATGAATAATTTGCATATTATTAGCACAGTATGTCTTTATTTTGTTTAAATAGTTGTGCCTTATGCTTTTACTATTAATTATTGTAACGCTAGCTTTACACAAATAAAATTGCCCCAACCCCACCAAAAGACATGTATTATTAAAATGCATTAGGTGAGGTGTTGGCTCGTGAGAGTGGTTTGATTGCACGCTCACCCTCACGCACTCACTCTTTTAGGTAATGATGAAGGAGAGGAGGATCCCTATGAGTGGTACAAGGATGATGAGATCCAGGAGGCTAACAAGCAGGCCAGACGGATGTTAGACGGAACACCAGTCATTTACCTGTCAGGTGGATGGCATAGCCTTTGGAACCTGGACTTTTATTCTACTTCCATTTCCACATATTTCGAACTCTAATAAGAGACTATTTTGGTATTGTAATATTTGGCCTAGTCAGCCTTACACACTTGAGCCACTATGTATTTAAACTTCTATGAGTGAATGTTCCATCTATGTATGTGTGAAATAATCCAATATTTTATAATCCGTGCCATGCTAGCAAGACAGATTCTAGGCTAGTGCAGACGGCTCGAAGGCTTCCATTTTGGCCAAAATCGGGGCCCACACTACAGGTAACTCGTACAGGCAGAGACGAGAGAGCATATTATCTATATACTAAAGTGGTAAGGATTCATGGCTAGCCACTGCATCGATGTCAGCGCAAAACCCTCGGCTGTCCGATCTACCCGTCCGGCTCAATCCATTCGTCGGTTTGCCAAACCGTGTGTTTATGCAAAAAAAAAAAAACCATAGTTTTTTTATTTTACACGTGCCATCAGGACCATCTGATCAACTCACCAACGGCTCTCGCTACGTTGTGTTTTAGATTTACGTCCCCACGTTTTTCGGACCTCAACCCGTCGTCCTCCTCATCCTGCCACGCTGGCTGTCCGATGTCAGCCGAAATGAGATCCGGCCATCCGTTCAAAGTTATATATAAAAGCAGCTCTTTCACGGCTCCTAGACGAGGCGCGGAGTTCGACGGATTGGTCATCGCCGCTATGTCTCACGTCGCTCACCCAGGTTCGATTCCTAGCCACCCCTCTTTTCCATAGTATAGCGCGTAAGCGCTTTTCTAAAGGTGACAGCTCGCGCTAGCCACGTCCCTACAAAACATCGGCCGTCCGAGTGTCTCGGCCAATCAAATCGGGTCGTCCATCCTAAATTCTATTATAAGAATTGCTCTTTCATGACTTTGATGCAACACAGGCTTCCTGCTCAGTTGGAGGTCAGCTGCTGGCTTCAACTCTGCATCCTGAGTTTGAATCCCACCGACTCCCTTTTACAGTACGTTGCTTCCTCTTTCTTCTTTTTTTACTTTCTTTTTCTTTTCTTTCTCAGGTAAAGCCTGTGCAATGATACGTGGCCAGAGATATGCCTCTGAAAACAGTAACAGCTGTAGATACACTATATATGGTGACAGTGTAGTTAGTGCATGGAGATCACGCAGATGGATAAACTTGCTTGCTTACTAGGTATATACTAGCTAGTCGGTAGTGAACCGGCCAAAAACTGCAGGAATGATTTGTCTGCAGCTGCAGTTTTGCTGAGCCCTTTTCCGTTTGTCAATATGTACATGTATGTATTCCTGCAGTTTACTGTCTTGACAGAGGTAAATACCACCTTCGTACGTACTGTACTAGTGAACCAATACGTAACTGGCCAATTTAATGGGAGACAATATGACTATGTGTCGGTGACCCTCCTAAATTCACATTCCGAGTAACAGAGGAATCACTCACTTGATGCCCCTTAGTCGAAAAACCAACATACAAGCTGCCAAAAAGTAAGCCGAGCATGTTAATCCTCAAACCGAGTAAGAGCAGCCATGAGTATCCTCAATTGAAATGAATGTGTGAATGTGAGTTCGGGTGCCCGGATATGTGATCTATGATGGCTTTCAAGATCTGTGGCCATCACACACATATCCTGAACATGATTGATTGCACAATAAATACAACATTGACATACAACATTAATTGGGTATAATGTTGTAGAACAAAATGGTACGAACTATTGTCCATACAACAAGTTTAATATAATCAGAGTTTAGTAGCAGCGGAAACATAAATTGTTCAACAACATAGCAGCAGAAGTTCATCATAAATAAAGCAAAAGACTAGCGAGGTATGCCTCATAATCTAAGGGCAATCGACTGGGAGTTAGAACTCTGCATCATGCCAACTAGCATCGTCAAATCCCACTTGATAGTAGTACTCAAGTGTGGGATCATCCTCACCTGAAATTACAGCAACCAGGTTGAGTATAATAGGTACTCGTACTAGGAGGTAATATATCATCAATCATGAATGGCATGTAAACAATGGAAGGATTAAAAGGTTATTTTCAGTGTAAAGAGCATTTGCAAGACATAGACATAAGTAGATTGTAATATTCGTTTAAGTAAAGCATTTGAAATGTAATATTAGTATTATCATCGTTAAGACATCATCAAATCTATTGGGCTTTGACCGTCCTTGGTCTCTATCTGACCAAACAACACCACAAGGAACCCTGTGCTCGAAAATAAACTCGATCATCCCACCATAACCAAACCAGCCTATATGCTAACAAATAGCAGCTTAACTAACTCAAGATTCATCCTTAACCCAGGACACGGCTGTTCGAACAGTTTAAACACTCCGCAGAGGTGTATTTCTTTACGCACATGACACAACAAGCCATGTCGAAGTCTCTTAGATACACATGCTAGTTTCTTGGGTCACCCGGTTATTGTTACCCTACATCCCACGTACCGTGTTGTGGTTCGAAGGTGTTAACCATTGCAGTGGATGTTACCCATGGCCTTAAATCCGGAGCTCATGGACCCCTACGGATGTAGCCATCGGGCTAACCTCCAAAAAACACAAACACACATAGCCTCATTAGTACCCAACGACGCTAGCATGCATATAGAATCGGCCAAATGTTCCCTAAGACAAGTGTGGTCATACGTACAATACTTGAAAGGAAGATACCCAATGTTCGGTTCTTTTAGACCTAAACGAGGCTACATCTCCAGGAATTGTCCTCCCATCATCACCCTCGTTCAAGTCCAGCTTAGTTCTCACATGTAATCCATATCATCAATCCCAACTAAACACCAAATACATCTTTTAATTAAGTCGCAACGACCAATGGACTAGCTCCATCAATCACTTCCTATCATTGATTCTAAGCTAGGCTAAGCAATTGCAAAGCAAAATATAATTAGTAGTACCCACTTAGACAGCAAAGGGAGTATGAATATCAAGCCTATCAAGGTACTGACCACTAAATAGGAGGTAAGTACGTTCTATCCACCAATTTAGTATATATTTCAAAGTATCATTCAAGTAACTTGTAGAACATAATTTAAATCATGCATTTTCAAATCATGAGATCAATATGATTCAAAGGAGGCAGAGTATATAGTGCCTTGTTGCTGCTGGTCTTAGTGAGGAGCGTCTTGATCTAGCTCGGGCTCCTCCGGAACGTCAGAGCCTATTATTCAATAACAAGAATATCAAATAAAATCCAACATAAATAATCAAAAACCAGAAACAACAAATATTTGTATATATCTAGAAAATTCATGAACTAATGCAAATTTAGCAAAAAGAATCACTCAATTCTGAATTCGGACGAGTGAGATATGGTCATTTGAAGTACGAGTGCTGTTTTTAGTCGAAAATGGTTAGATCTTGGTCGGGCATAACCATTCATGGTCGTGAATATCCATTCATGCTCAGGAATAGCCATACATGCTTGGGCATAGCTATATTTTGGTCGGGAATAGACGGTGTCAACGATTGGGAAATGGCTTCCCTCCGAGTTTATTTCTTGATCGAGGGATCAAAACAGCCTTTTTCTGCTAAGATGTTGCTTTTGAAATGTTGCGGACTCATAGGATGATAAAGCTGGCGAGACATTGTGTTTATCTTGGTTCAGGTCTCGTGGTGATGAGATAACAACTCTACTCCAGCATGTATGCATTATGTATGCTTCCATGTGTGTGAGCCTGTCTCTCGGATCCCCTCTCTCCTCAATACAAAACATTGGGTATATGTAAGCCCTAGAAAAGATAACATATGAGACTATTAACCGCCCTAATTAATCACTATTAGTTACAATAAACGTGGCCCCGGTTATTACCACGTTCAAATAGTGGGTAATGGCTTCAAGGAAGTGGGGATCATGGCCATGTGGCGCCTCGTCGAGCATCCAGCCTCCAAGTGTAACGACTTCGATCAGACCAAAGCCTTGCGGTACTAGTCCTGGACAAAAGTCCTGGACAAGTGTCGTGCCCGGCACTCAGGTAGAGATTCTGCCCGATCAAGAAGAACGAACAGACAGAGAACCTGCTCGGTCAAGAAGAACGACCGAACATACCCTTTGGGAACAACATCCAAGGACACATCTCAAGACATAGAGCTGCCAGGGACACACCCAGTCCATAGGTGTTGTTCAACGCCAACAAATGGTTATGGTCGGGCATGACTTCCACGGTCGGAAATGGCATCCAGATGGTTAGAAGTGATTTTAGGTAGTTCTACCAAGCTTGATTGAGCTTGTGTTCTACAAGAAAGTTGTAGAGAATTTTGAGACGCATCATTTTTATGTTGGGCACATTTTCATCCGAGCAACAAATGATTTTGTTAAAAGTGTTTTGTGCACTACTATTCTGGGAAAGTGCTGAAAATGAATGTTTTGGGTTGGGTTGCTTGAGTTTTTCAGTTTCAGTAAGGAAATGACTTAGGCATGAGTTCTAACTAGTGAAAACATTAAGGATAGGTAAAGAAGAGATTCTTACCAAGTAAGGAAGGCCTTGCTAGAGGTAGATGCTGGATGGATGACGAGATCGAAAGGAATAGAGTCGATCAACACAATAAATAGTCCCAGATGCTCCTGAGCTTGTCTCTTGTTGTTCCTTCACTTCCAAAGCTGTGGACCTACTCCCATTCCTTCCTTAGCTCATGGATGAACTCCTCTTGGTCATCTCTACATTTGCATGTTGACCAAGAGGACACAAAGTGAGAAACAAAGGCATCACCTCACTGCTGTCCAGAACAGTGAAGTAAGGAGGGAAAAAGCATCAAGAACTTATCCAAAACCTTGTGCATGAACAAATGACTTGGATGGATCTGCTTAGGAAGTAGAAAAACTAATCTTGCTTAACTCCATGCCTAGATGTAGGTCAAAGTGGCACAAAGGAGAGGAAACTGAATCAGCACCTCGCTGTCCAAAAAATGAGCAGCAGAGAGAAAAGAGGCCAAGTACCATAGCAAACCTTTGTGCATGTGTTTAACATAGTGATGGATGAATAGCTGAGGAGCTAAGCTTTCCAACGGTATTAACACTCTAGGTGAATCTCTGTATTTTGGTGGCAGATTGAATGGAAGATGGAGATGAAGGATGAACAGCAGGCTATTTCTGCTACAGCTCTCCTTTAGTTCATGGGAGACAGGAGAAAATGAGGGAGAAGGGAGGCTTGGAGAGGTGGAGAGCCGACTTGTATAGCTACTCATTCGCCCCTATAAGTGGGGCCTGGTCCCATGGGTCATAGAGAGGTGATGGGTGGTAGAATTAGTAAGAAAAGGTAGGGGACTGCAACATCCTGCTGCACCATCCACCGTAGCCAATAGGAGAAGAGACCCACTTGTCATTGACTGTAAGTAGGAAAGGAATATGTATAGTTAAAATAGGTTCTCATTTTCAGAGAAGAGGCATTTATTCTACTGGCTCTGGTCATGACCTTAGTCATCTGAGCAACACATTGCTCCTCCGAGCTGCAGCTTGCTCGTCCGAGCTAATCCGAGCCTCGTCTTGCTCGACGTGACTACACCTTGCTCGGATATACAATACAAGGCTCATCTAGATGTTTTGTATTATAGATTAGGTTCTTAACTTAAGTTTAAAACGTTTCATGCAGCTTGATGTAAAGTTTTCAGAAAACTAATAAATGACTATGACCAAAAGAGAATAATATGCATAACTGACCGAAATAAAGAGCGGGGCTGTCACACTATGTATGTATTTACATTGCTATATGTGATCTTTGTACGTCTAGGGAGAGAGAACGGATAAAGCCTCTTATTTATTCAAAATATTAATCTAGATCCGCTTTTCATAAATTAAATATTAATATAGATTGATTGTGATACTAATTTTACTCGCGATCAGAGCCAAGCTAGGTAAGGCCATGGGGTGCATGGGCACCGAGGTTAAAAATAAAATTTAGTTAAAATTAGATCATATATTTCATATGTGCATCCCTATTGAGTGAACATCTAAATAATAGCGTATTTTGGTTTTTTTTTTCTAGTTCTGTTCCTGCTCACGACAAATTAGTCTTGTTGGCACCGAGGTCAAATAAAGCCGATATGTAGTCAACAAAGCAGAGGGATTGTTTTTGTACTCCCTACGGCCGGGCACAGATACCTACTATCGTTGAAACTTTAGCTATGGACATTTTTAATAATATTTCGATAAGATATAAAAATCGAAGTGTTACTAGGACAGAAGAGCACTTATTAGACAACCCGATCGATTCCTTAATGTGCAACGCGGCCCACGCCCCAGCCCATTGCCGATGGGTAATGGGCCGAAGTGGGCTGCGCAGCCTTTCCGTCACTTTACACTCGTCCGAAGAGGAAGCCCCAACGCGCGGCTCAACTCACAGATCACACAGCTCACCCCGAAACAGCTTTGACCTCCGCCGCACGCGCTCGCCGCCACCCCGCGGGCGCCGCCCCTCGCCGACTCCTCCGCTCTCGCCCTCCCGGCGGCTATCCGGTTCGTCTCTCCCCCATTCGGTTGACTCCAAAGATACTGTTCTCCGCCCGTGGCTTCGCGCTCGCTTTGTTCGAGTGCTGCTCGCCGGGTGTTTGATGTAATGCCTCTCCCAGACGAGACAGGCTTGAGGTGACGCAGCTCTTCGCGGCTTGGCCCAATGACGAGGAGCAACGGCGCGAACGCCGGCGGCGGCGGCGGCGGCCTGCAGCAGGCGACAGGGAAGCTCCCGCGGAAGCGGTTCTACCGGGCGCGCGCGCACAGCAACCCGCTCAGCGACTCGCACTTCCCGATCCCGATATCGCCGGAGGACGTCGATCTCTCGCAGCACTACCCGCGCTACTTCCCGGCCGACCGAGGTGGTGAGCACGGTGATGGCGAGGTGGAGGCTCCCCGGATCCGCTTCGCGGACGTGGGGTGTGGATTTGGTGGGCTGCTGGTCGGCCTCTCGCCGCTCTTCCCGGATACGCTGATGATTGGCATGGAGCTGAGGGACAAGGTAATCTTGATGTTTTCTTCAATTCATTCGTTTCGATGCCATGTAAAGTTGCAGTTTCAAGCTTGCAAGGGTAGTATGGTATTGGCCATGGGTTGCTGAGTAACATGTAACAGTACATACATAGTGGACACCAGAAAGAACTCAAAACTTTCACCACATGGTATCTGAAAGGCCATCCGCATAATTCATAGACATCATATGCCTTCCATAGTGAATTTTTAATAGACCAAGAATTGCGATAATTTAGTATTCTGCTTCAGAAACTTTTTATTCTTTTTAAAAAAATTGCTTTGCAACTCATGTGCAATCAAGTTTATGATAGTAAAATGAACTTGTACCTCTACTTAGCAAGGAATGTAAAAGATATTTTCTCAGGCTATGATATATTAGTAGCTTGATTCAGAGGCAACATGTAATTTATTGTTTTGCCTGTCATGTATTTTGGTTCAGGTAACTGAGTATGTCAAAGAGAGGATTTTGGCTTTAAGAGCATCAAATCCAGGACAGTATGACAACATTTCTGTTGTGCGCACCAATTCAATGAAATACATCCCGAACTACTTCAGGAAGGCTCAGCTTTCCAAAATGTTCTTCCTCTTCCCTGATCCCCACTTCAAGGAGAAGAACCACCGGCGAAGGGTGATCAGCATGCATTTGCTCGATGAGTATGCTTATGTGATGGAAGTGGGGGGAATCATATATACTATTACTGATGTAGAGGAGCTTGGTATATGGATGCGGTCATGTCTGGAGAAGCACCCACTGTTTGAAGCTGTTCCAGAGGAAGAGAGAAAAGCTGATCCTGTTGTGAAGCTACTGTCTACTGCCACTGAAGAAGGCCAGAAGGTCGCCAGAAATGGAGGGCAAACTTTCGAGGCCATCTTCAGGCGCATCTCCTCACAAGAGGACTAGGCTACTTCGGAGGTTACTAGCTCCTAGTAATAGTCGACTTCCTTACATTGCATCTTTATGGATTTCCCAGGCCACAAGAGTTTGTGCCTGAGCTCTGTTGTTGGAACTACTTGTGCAATGCCATTGCATGTCTGGAAAATGGTAATCTTGTGCAAGCATGTTATATTTTTCTTTTTCTTGGCACCAGATGCATTTTTGGATTGTTGATATTTATGCAAGTTTAAGTAACAGTGTCTCCTTTGCCAGTAAAAGCTGTTTGTTTGTACAAGATAATTATTTGTAGTATGGGAATATCGCATACAAATGAACACTTGCTTTGTTCTGTGTTCCAGTTTTGGTTCTACAAAATAGAAGCTCGCCTTTATAACATTTGTAAGTTTGTGGTACTCCTACTTATCTGCATATGTTGCTAATCCAATTACAATCTAAGGCCAGGCTGATGATGCCTTCACGGTGCGATCAGTCGATTGAGCTACCCTGTTTGGTCAGACTATTGCTTACTAGCTGAAAACTACCCCCGTCACTAAAACTCTATCTACACGTATCTTTTTAAATATTATATTTATTATATTTAAATATTATATTTAAAAAGATACGTGATAATTATATGAGGAAATTTGTTGTGTAAAACCACCGTAAATTTGTACCATTTGGCATATATCACTCTATGTGTCTATGCCATGTGAGTCCTTATAACAAATTTACGGTGGTACACAGCAAACTTTGCCTAATTATACATGTAGATTCGTCTTAATTTTTTTTTGGGAAAATTGACGGGAAGGCTGCCTATTCATCAAATAAGTATACCAGGGGCCTTAAGTCGAAGCAATACAGAGATTTGCAACATAATTAGGAATCGCCTAGCAACTAGGGTTCTCTCTGGATAGCGTTAAAGCAGTCGCTGAGAATTCTATTGTACACATCTTCCGCTGATGCAATTTCATGATATTATAATTTATCTTGTTTTTATATATAAATTGCAATAGTAACTAATGGCTGCATTTTTTTGAGCAAAAATGGCTGCATTTTAGGGACCGGGTCTGTGTCCAAAACATGTACTTGCAACTGAAGGGGGCAATAATAAGTAGAACTATACATACAGCCTTTGGCACAAGTCTATCCAAAGAAAGAACTCAAATAATTGGGAATATAGCAAGCAAATTAATTTCCTGTATGCTCATTGCTTATCCCAAGTCATGATGTACAGGCAATAGAACATGTACACTTGACCATTGAACAGCAGCACATCGAATCCCCTTCCCAAAAAAAACAGCACATCGAATCTGTCAGGTCGCCAGGAGCTGAGCAGACCAGTAGCTTTCAAAGATGAATACTTCTTCCTTGTGCCTTTCAACTGTTACTGGTCCCTTCTAGGCTACTACATAAGCCATTCAAGAATCGGAAAAACGTTGTTCTTTCAGAGAAAAAGAAAAGGATTAGAAGAATGGCAAATGAATGGGATCAGAATCAAAACTGAACAACCAGCAGAAGCCACAGTCGCTAAGATTTACCTTTTCTTTTGTCTCAAATCTGTAGCGGAGCAAAATCTCACACAACTCTATTTGCTGGAACAAGTTTGATGAGCTTTGCCAGATCATATGACTTGAAACCCCTTCCAAAACATAAGCTAAGGTCCAATGGAGTCCTTCCATCCTGGAACGTGTACAAAGAAACATTGTGAGTTCAAACATCGATTTTAGTCCTTCGGTAACATAAAGCATTCATCCATGTAGCTAGAAGAGCAAGGCACGCATTTGAGGGGAATAGTCGTGTAGATTGTAGAAGTCCAGAATATCAAGAAGTTGTCCAGTAGATATGAACAATTCTGAACACAAGTAATAAAATTTTGTGAAGCTACAGAAAATGATTTGAAAATGTATGCAAAATAGAATCGATTTGCATAAGCAGCAATGCTCATATGTAAGAATTTTTGTGCGAATATACTGTTGATCAACAAAAACATTAAACCACAGGGTGCACATGCCTTAGTTCTTCTTGTCTTATCTGCACCATTCACAAGGAGGATCTTTGCTATATCTCTATTTCTACTCTGTATGGCTAAATGCAACGGTGTCCATCCATCCTGCATGAAAGGAAATTATAGGAAAAACACTGACCCTGAAAAGGGTTGAGCTGATAAGAGAAGTGCCCTTTCAACTTACATTATCAGCAACATTGACATCAACCCTGTACTTAATCAGTAACTTCACAGTTTGCAGGGCACCAACTTGCACTGCATAATGTAATGGTGTGGCTCCATCCTGCAAATTGGTTAAATTTAATTCAAGTGCCAACATATAAAAAAAGTTCAGAATTGACCATTGCCCTGTTACTACTGAGGAACCAAACCAATGTGGCAACTGTAAAAGTCGATTCACAAAGTTTTGTAAGTTCCAACTGGACTTTACTTGGGAACTATGGAACATATAGCTTACGGAAAGGACTGTGTCAGTTACCCTGTCTCTGACGTGAGGGTTTGCCCCTTTCCTTAGGAGATGACTAATGACAGCCTCCCTTTTCCCAATCACTGCCTTGTGAAGAGGGGTGAAGCCATCCTGCAACACTCCAAAAATCAACTACACCATCCTAGATGGCTTTTTGCACATACATGGATGGCAAGTCATGAGCAAATAACCTACTTTATCAACTAAATTGATGTCAACGCCACTGTCCAGCAGCTTGTCCATGAGAGGTATTTGCAGTGACAGCGCGTAACTATGAAGTGGGTGCCATTTCGGCTGCACAAATCAATGTGATGTGAGGTGTTAGAATCAGCATCCAACATTTACGAGAATAAACGGCCAACGTCCACAAATCCACTCAAGTTTGACATGTTTCGAGCTTTCTATGATTGAGCAATGCAAGGAATGTATCATACACCGAAAGATTGTATGTGAGACATCGATGGACACTTAACTGATGATATTTTGGTGACATCAGGGGTCTCGTTCTGATCCAAGATAGCCTTTTCTTCAGGCGTTAGGAGAAGCTCAATTTCTAGGCAACCAAATAGAAATAGCAGAATTACATCAGTACAGCGATATACTGAAATCAGAAGGGCAATACTGTTCAAAATTAAAGGACAATTGCCCTGGCAAATCAATCGATACCTCTCCGAAGCTCCTGCTCCTGTTGTTCTTGCTGCCGTGCCGGCGCGAGCCTGGAGAACAGCGAGGTGGAAGGAAGAGGAGAGCTCCTTCGCTCGGTCTCTTCCTCACCCTTGTCCTCGTAATCGCTCCCGGAGCCGTCGTCCGGCTCCTCCCAGAAGACGGCGCCGTCGACGGAGGAGAGGGCGCGTGGCGGGGCACGGTGCCCTACAGCGAGCGGCGGGGCCAAGCCGCGGAGGGGCGGTGCAGCGCTCAGGGAGGCGGGGGGTGGAGAGGAATGCAGAAGAGGGGCTAAGGAGGCTGTCCCGGTGGAAGGGGCCGTGGCCGCCCATGGCGGCATTGCTTCGCGCTCTGCTCTTATCGTGTAGCTGAAGAAGCGTAGAGTATTGTGAAAGAGCTGAAGAGTATTGTGAAAGCTGAAGAGTGAGTGCGGGTTTTAGAGCGAAATTTAAGTTAATATCACTATTTGCAGTCTCGCAAGATAACATACAATTGATTTTTCTTTCGAAATATAATCTGTGCACGCCAATTTTTTCAATTTATAATATTTCCCTTTTTCTCTATTTTTTATTTTCCTTTCCACCTTTTTCCATCACAGCTGATCAAATGCCCCCGTCGTCTTCTTTTTTGTGAGAAGAAATAGAGAGAGGCGGTCTTCCCATGCTCCGGTGGCCATGTCCTCACCTTCCCGAGCTCCGGCCATGGCCATGGAGGGTGAGGTCTGATCTACAACCAAAACGTCATGTTCCACCCTGCTCCCTCAGCAGCACCACCTAACACCAAGCTCACGGTCTTCACCATGCTGCTCCACAGCGTCGCCACCGCATGTCTCCTTCTCCCTCTCTCGCTCTCTCCTCTCAACAGATTGTCCACCCAAGCCATGCCCTACCTAGCCTTGATCTACTCTGCTATTGAGACCCGCAAAACTGAGTTAGGTCCATGCTTTATGACCTATACTAGTTTCTAGATCAAGTAACTAGTACACATAGATTCACGGTTTAGATTATAACCATCACGAATAATTAAAAGAGTATATAAGAGGGTGGTCAACATGGCACTTAATACAATAGTTTGCCGCATTGGCCTTATAGCAGTGGAAGTCTTAATACATGAATTAAATTCTAAAAGGAAGACCTAAAACAACTCCACAAGCATGACGGATGGATAGCGCTCCTAGACGTTGGGAAAATTTTTATCTTGAACTCCATTGATGAAGTCGTCATCCTACGTGTTCCTGATGCAGATGTCGAAGAAAGGGTCGCACAACCTCCGGCCTTATGAGCAGCTCTCCAGCAAATCATCTGCTCGGTGAATAAGCAGCCTCGTATAATATGCGGGGGTGAATATGCTTTATACTCAACAAGTCAAATTGACTAATGCAAGATGAGGACTTAGCAAAGAAGGGTTAGGGTTTGTTTTGCCAAAAGCCAATTTTGCAAGTTCCGCCTACTTCTTTGAAAGCAGTTGAAGTGAGTTAAGAGATTGAAATCTTTTGAACAGTTTTCTTTTCAAAGTCCGGCTTCCACCAATTTTAATCTAAATCTGGCTATCTCACAGCTCCTGCCATGTTTTCATCAAAATCTCATTTCTCCCCTTAGCTCCTATTGGGAGATTCAGGAAAACAAGACTCGCAACGCCCAATCATGTTATCTCTTCGAAACGCCATTTTGAAAACAAAGAGATGAGAAATCTACCATTGAGGCATTGCCTCGTTCCCTTCCCTTGACCGTGGGCACGACTATCAAGACAGCTATACACTCTGCAGAGATTGCATGTTTTACCCACGAGAGATTATCCAAAAAGAACAACCATAAGGCTTTTAACCAACTAGCTCTTAGTTTAGGCATCTCACTAAGGATTCCACCACTGTGCTAGTTCTCAGTTGACAAAAGCCCCTGCCCCCCACGTGTGTCAAAATGTTCTACGATAGCTCCGCACCCTACTCCATTGGATGGAATGTCCGAACTAGGAGTTCACAGGGTACTCATACAGGGCCTGCCCATATAAGCATTTATGGTCGCACTATTGAACTTAGTTTGATCTACCTTAAGAAATTGGCCCTTAGAGATTGGAGTTGTTCCCACACTGAGACTGAGTCTCATGCATACTGCACCCAACATACAACCATCCACCCCAATCAGATTTTACAAATTCATTTGCTCTCTGATAGCACCTATCATCCTACCCATCTATCCTATTTTATCAAACAAGGCGGTACCTGCAACCCTTTTTAAATCACGATGTCAAACAAACATATGGCATAATGAACGTGACGACTACTGGTAATGAACAACTATGATTAGAAGTGCTAAGCATTGATAGTTAATCTAACCAATGTAAATGGCAATAATAAGTAAAGTATTAACCTAGGGCTAGCAAGTAGCAATGATCAATTTTACATAACAATATCTTAATTGGGGTTTTGGCTAATCAACCTAACCATAGAATTTTTCATTTTAACATAGCAAGCAATTTATAAAACACTAATAAAGCATTTGTAAAACTGGGAGGCAACATGGTTAACAAATACTGTCGTGGTCGAAGGCTTGTGGACAATTCCTTTGATCTTCGGCTTAAAACACGAACTCGAATCTATCGCATGGAAAATAATTCATAATAAATAACCAACTATGTAACAACATCCAAAAAATGTGAAAATTAATGTATGAGCATGTATGGAAATAATAATATTACTTTAATTTTATTTAATCATTTTGGTATTTTATTGCATATTAATCTGCACACATATGATTATAGATAATAAATATTAGCATTTTCCTATTGCTAGAAAATAACAGAAAATAAAATAATTTCAGAAAATTATGAAAATTTACTAGGTGCTAGATTTAACATGAATTGAAGCTAGAAATTGATTTCATCGAAATCGGGCACAATAAGAATTTTCGGTGAGCTTTGGAAGGGTGATAGGAAGTGGACGATACGATAACTAGCTCACTGCTAGTTGCTCCAGCGGCTGACGTTGGGACCCACCGTGGCTGTGCTTGCAAGGGGCAGCGCAGCTGCAGGGCCTGCAGCTGAGGGCGGCGGCGTTGGCAGCTGCAGCAGCAGCGACTAGCGCAAGCTGCAGCTTGGCAGCGGCATCGACCCGGCGTGCGGCAAGCAGCAGCCGCTCGAGACGGCGCACGCCGCAGCAGCAGCCGGCAGCAGCGGCCACAGCAGGCAGCAAGAAGCAGCGTTTTAGCAGGGAGACGAGAGAAGAAGGAGGGGAGCAGGGGTGCGGTGTTTTTTTTTAAAAGATAATGACAGAAAAACTTTCGGCCTCTACATCCGGAGACGTACATAGCCTTATTATAACGTATCAAAACGATTCAATCCACTATCGTAGTAAAATAAAAGAGATAGTACATGCTAAATTTAGCCACCCTCAATTAGAGATGGCAATGGGGACCCGTTTCCCGTTCCCCCGTGGGGAATTCACCTATTAGGGGACGGGGATGGGGAGGTTTTGTTCCCCACGGGGATGGATATGGGAAAAATCCATTCCCCGTCGGGGATGCGGGGACGGGGATGGTGATGGGGTTTTCCCGCGGGGATCCGTATATGGAACCGAAATATATATGTCACAAATATAATGTGTTGAAACTATTTTTGTATATTCATTGGTGATGTGTTAAACTATTTCATATGTTGTATGTAAGAATATTCATATTTTTTAGCTTAGAACTTAGAGAATTATTTTTTTAACCCATTCATTTGCTAACATCAATTTAGAATAGTGTAATGTAATGAAGACTAAACGGGCATATTTCCCCGCAGGGTCCCTGTATACCTAAACGGGGACGGGAGCGGGAAAATTTTTCCCCCGTGTGCAGGAATGGGATAACCGCGGAGAATTTTTGCCTTAGCGGGGACGGGGATGGGGAGACGATCCCCGGCGGGGATAGCCCCGTTGCCATCTCTACCCTCAATCCTATTAATAAAACACCATCCATAGTTGAAGGAGAAGATCAAGGTCACAATCTCTATAGTGTGACAAGCCTTTATCATGCTTTGTTTATCCTCATCCTGTTGTAGTAATGCCCAGTACCGCAGCCAATATATACCCCAGAAGACAACCTGTATAAAAGTGATATTTTATTTTGTCAAAGGCAACATCATTTCAACAAATCCAAATTGTCCAAAAAATAGCTGCAATTAATACCAACCCAAATTAATTTCTTAGTGTTTAAGTTGTACCCCAAAAGCCAATCACCCCTCGTCTGAATAAGATTCGAGGGTGCATACAATCCAAGAGCAATGTAGATGACTCTCCAAATAGATTTAGCTAAATGACAGTTGAGGAAAAGATGTTGGATTGTTTCGGAAGCATCACAGAAGCAACATTTTTGGCGTCCCGTCCAACCACGCTTAGCTAGGTTATCTTTTGTTAAAAGGACTCCTCTATCCAAATACCAGAGGAGGATTTTGATTTTTAGGGGCACTCGGAGTTTCCAGATAAATTTGTTTGGACGATCAATGTTAGAATGAATTAATTTTTCATACAAAGAATGAATGGAAAAAACCTCATTCTTTGTCAAATTCCAGCGGAAAACATCTGGTTCAGCTGTCAGAGCCACATTTGCTAACCTATGTACTAGCGATTGCCATGCCACACGGTTTTAACCAACTAAAGCCCTCCTAAAAGAAATGTTTAAGGGGACTGAACTGAAAACTCGTTGGACTGTTGCATGCTTTTCTTGAACTAAAGCAAACAAGTTTGGGAATTGGTGACGAATAGGGGAATGGGCATACCAAATATCTTCCCAAAACCTTGTCTGAGTTGCATTCCTAACATGGAAGGATCCCCACTTTAGGAATTCTTCTTTTACCTTCATGAGGCCTCTCCAGAACTGAGAGTCTCGAGGTTTACCATAAGCTTGAGACAGCGTACAGCTTGATAAGTATTTATTTTTTAATAATTGTTGCCACACACCCTCTTCATTAAGCAATTTAAACAACCATTTGCTAAGGAGAAATTTATTTTGAATATCTAGGTATTGAATTCCTAGACCTCCTTGATCTTTAGGTTGACACAAAAGATCCCATTTAGCCAGTCTATATTTCTTTTTCTGTGAATCGCTTTGCCAATAGAATTTAGAGCGGTAATAATCTAGCCTTTTAAGAACCAACCGAAATATCTAAAAAAAAGACATCATAAACATAGGTAGACTAGAGAGGACAGAGTTAATTAATACTAATTTGTCTCCAGATGACAAATGTTTACCTTTCCAGCTAGCTAGTTTTTTCTCTACTCTTTGTTCAACTCTTTGCCAATCAGAGTTAGGTAACTTCCTATAGTGCATAGGAATTCCTAAATAAGAAAATGGCCAGGATCCAATCGAACAACCAAAGAGATTAGTATAATATTTCTCATAAATCCGAGCTTCACCGAAGCAAAAAAAATTCACTTTTATAGAAATTAATTTTGAGACCTGATAAAAGTTCGAAGGTGCAAAGAATTAGCTTGATAGTTATAGCTTAGGCCTTATCATGTGGCATTAACAATATCGTGTCATCCGCATATTGAAGGATAGATAAACCATCTTGTACTAAATGTGGGACTTGCCCTACAATTTGTCCATCACTCTTAGCTCTGGCAATTAAAATTGCCAACATATCAGCCACAATGTTAAACAATATAAGTGAGAGCGGATCTCCTTGGCGCACCCCTTTGCTAGTTTGAAAGTAAGGGCCACTATTATCATTAATTTTAATCGCAACGCTTCCTCCCGTAACAAAGAGATTAATCCAATCACACCATTTTCGGGAGAAACCTTTCATTCGCAAGGTTTGCTGGATAAAAGACCAATTGACTTTGTCATAAGCCTTTTAAAAATCTAATTTCAAAATTATCCTATCTAAATTTTTGCGGTGCATCTCATGGATAGTTTCATGTAGTATGCTAACTCTTTCGATGATATTTCTTAGTGACATGAATGCTATTTGTGTTGGTTTAATAATTTTATCAACGACCTTAGTCACCCAATTAGTAGCCACTTTCGTAAAAATTTTAAAGCTAACATTGAGAAGGCAAATGGGTCTATATTGTTAGATTCGAATTGCATTTTGAACTTTGGGAAGTAACCTAATAATCCCAAAATTGAGACGATGTATCGGTAAAACAGTTTGGTATAATTCATGGAAAAGAGCCAACAAGTTTCTTTTAATGACATCCCAAAAACTTTGATAGAACTCTGCTGGAAAACCATCCGGACCTGGTGCCTTATTGTGTTCCATTTGGAAAATAGCCTCTCTCACTTCCGTTTCTAGGAACTTAGCCGTTAATAAATCATTTTAATACTACTCATCCGTGGAATATCAGACCGGACAGATTCAATCATTGAAAAATGATTGCTTTCCGGTGGGCCAAATAATTTCTTGTAATAGTCCGTGATATATTCTTGAAGAGTAGCTTCATCAACTTTTGTCCTATCCTCTCTTTCTAATTGATATATGCGTTGCTTTCTAAATTTTTCATTCGCAATAAGATGGAAATATTTAGAATTATTATCGCCTTCTAGCAGAAATTTGTCTTTAGATCGTTGATCTCATTTAAGCTCTTCCTCTCTTAAAAGAAAGGCCAGTTGATTGGACAATTGATGTTTCAAAGTAACCTCTAAGGGTGAAAGGCCTATACTTTTTGACTTCTTATCAATGGTATCAATCTTAGCTAGCAAGCTTTTCTTTTCTTTTCTACACCAACCACTAGTATGTTTTGCCCAACCACGAAGATGTTGGCGAAGGGCTCGAATTTTATTTTGCCATCTGTCTATGGCCATGTGGCCTTCCTGTTCTCTTTGCCAAATTTCAGAAACCATCTCCTTAAAGCCATCCCTAATTAGCCAACCTAATTCAAATTTGAATAATGGTTGATGAGATCTCTGGCTTGAGGAACCCGTGGCAAGTAGCAAAGGTGTATGGTCTGATAAGGTGCGATCTAGAGCCACAATTGTTACTCGAAGATATTTGAGCTCCCAATCTGAACTCATTAGCACCCTATCTAATTTTTCAAAGGTTTGATCCGGTAAATCATTGGCCCACGTGTATTTCCGACCGGTAAGCTCGATTTCCCTTTGTTCCAAATTATCAATGACTGCATTAAACAAAAAGCCATTTGTTCAAAAAATTCTTTTTATTTTTATCTTCAGGTCTTCACAAAATATTGAAATCACCCCCAATTAATATTGGAAAGGGTTGATTGCTACAAACCCTTGACGATTCAGATAAGAATTCCTCCTTTAAATGAGGTTGTGCCGGACCATAAATGGCGATCAGAATCCATTTAAAATCATCTTCCAAATTACGAAGGGTAAACTTGATAGAAAAATCTTCTTCCACAATGGATCCTATATCAAAAATTGTTGTGTTGACACCCAAAAGCATACCACCAGAGCGTCCACGAGGAGCCATAGGATGCCATAAAAAATCCAGGCCCCCACAGAGGTTTTTGAGAGTTTTGTCAGAAACTGGTTACCCCCGGTTTCCATTAAGGCTATAAAATCCAGCCTTTGTTCTTTGCAAAGATCCGATATGTACCTATGTTTAGCCAAGTTTCGAAGACCTCTACTATTCCAAAAGGTACCTTTCATTTGACCTTTGTATTAATTTTTGAATTCTTTGTTTTGGGTATTTGGCAGACAAATTTTGCCTTTTTCTTTGCCGAGTTTGATTTTTTCTTTCAAGGGGCTGCATATAGATCATTGAAATATTGATTTACCTCCTCGTCATATTGAACTTCAGTATCATTACGAGCAGCATGCCTAAGTGTATCATGAACCTCATCATAAGCAAGATCTTCATCGAGAGGATCAACCATTGAAGCACAACCAAATGATTCATCCATAATTTTATTAGCACTATTCTAGATTCTATGTAATTCAATATGCTTAAGAGACAAAATAGAATTTTCTATTTCTAAAGCATTTGAACCAAGAGAGACACCAAGATTATTTAAATTAGTGACCATAGCATTATTATTCAAATTAACAAAAGATGGCCCGGTGGAGGACGTACCTGTTTCAAGATTGCGAAAGGCAGCCCTTTTGCTCGCTTTCTCCAGTGTATGAATATCACTGGATGCAGCCAGCCTACAACTCCTACGAAGGGGCCCCTGGTCTTCAGTAACTAAAAACGAAGGGGTGCAGTGCTGGAGAGAAGGGAAAGGGCAGGGAGATGGCCGGTGCTAGCAGCGGCAAGCAGCAGTAGCACGACAAGCCAGCAGCAGTCTGGGGAGCCAAAGCAGAGAGCAGCAACAGGAGCAACAACATGCACTTTGCAGTGCTGCTCCAAGGGGAGGAGATGGAGTAGGGAAGGAGAAGGGGAGGAAGAGGAGAGTGCTCACCGGGTAGGAGGAAGGAGGAGCAGCTCCACAGCTCGGCTTGGAGAAGAGAAGTAGAGGAGGGTGGCGACTGAACAAGAGCATTCAGGAGGTACCAAACAAAACATGGTTTAGTTTGTCTTTTTAGGGATGGAGTATTTGTCGAAGGACCGATGTTTTGCATAATACAGTGTAAAGTGTGAAAGAATTTTAGAGGTTGGAGGAAATCTTTTAGAGGATGTGATGAATAGTGTTATAGAAAATATGATTATAGAGGAATTGCTAGGAACGCTAAGAGGAGAAGGAAGCTAGGGGTTCAAATAGGAGGGGACAAGGGCTAGGTTTGCAAGGATCCAATTATTGAAAGCGGGTCCACATGTAAGTGAGAGGATAGAGAGAAGAAAAGAAAAGCAAAAAAATGACACATGGGCCTAGGTGTAACAGAGAAGAGATAGAGGACTCTAGGGCCAAAATACAAATAGATAATTTAGGTAATTAAATTATCATGAAATCCCAATCATAATTAAGTTTAATATCTTAATTTAGTTTGCATAATCAAATATCAAATTAATCAATTAGTTTGATTTCTCCAAAACAATTATTTACAAACATTGGTTTTAGAATGTTTAAATATTCAAAGTAGCATTCTTATTTGCAAATGGTTTTAGTTTTTTAAAGAATTGTGCAAATATGCAAATGTCAATGCATATGAATTTTGAATTTTGAAAATGACAATGTTATGTCTCCTCCAGCTTTCCCCACTAGGATGGCCCGCTTATGCCATCCAATCGACCCGCTGGCCGCTGCGCTCCATGCCTCCACCAACTCCGTTCGTTGTCGTTGCTGCATCGCAGGCCCAAGTGCGACCCTCAACCCTCAACATCCATCTCCATTGGTACGTCCTGCTGCCCGGCTCGTCATCGCTCCAACACCTCAACACCGATGCACCTAGCTCCGTCTTAGCCATCTCCACCAACAACACCACCTACAGATCGATCTCCATCGACTCCTAGCCACAATGCCACCACCCCTGCATGTCACTGCTTCGCCTCATGCTACCCTCACCTTCTTGAGCTCTGGACCCGGCCATGGAAGGTGAGACAGCAGAAGCTCTAGGTCAGTGATGGTGGAGCTCGCTTGGCCGTGGAGGAGCTCTGGTCAGCAACGCTGTCCACGGCCATGGAGGGCACAATAGTGGAGAGAGGAGTAGCTCATGTGGTTGGGGTAGCAGTGGAGGGGTAGAAGGTGGTGGCGAGCAGCCATCGCCTCGCGGGAGCATGGAGTGACAATAGAGTAAAGGAGGGAGATGATGGCAAATTTAGTAGAAAATCGAGGATGGCAGAGAGGCATTTCGGTAGCTCATGTGGAAAAGAAAATGAAATAGGGGAAATGGCAGGAACGTCATGAATTGAAAAAATTGGCGTGCATAGGGTTATATTTTGAAAGGTAAACCAATTGGGTGTTATTTTGAGTGAGACGTCCCAATTTAGTGTTATAAACTAAAATTTCCCGTTTTAGAGGGAAGCATATCCTTTGTGAATGGCATGTTTTGCAAAACTTTTTTTAAAACTATTTGAATATCTTTTCGAACACTTAGACTTTTTAACTTTGTTTCTCAAAAATATGAAAGTTACAAGATAAACATTCTCAATTTGGCTTCGATTATCAGTTTCGAGTTCTCAAATCAACTATTCAAAGCAGTGAAAGTTCAGTTTCAATAAATAATTTTAGCGCTATAAAACACCCTCGATTCTTTGAGGTAGAGGGACCATTCATGCCATCGCATTCGCAACCGCCCGCTCCTAACATGATAGTTGGATCCTTTTATGTCTCATTCCCCAACTCTATCTTTTGTCTTCTCTCTAGAGCAGAGATATTGTGGCACGAATTTTTTTTAACCTTTTGTAAATAATTATTTTAATATTAACTTTTGCGAAAAAATATTTTCACATCTAACCCCTTTCGCTGCGCCATTTCGTCTGACGCGGCCAGTAGCCCTTGACACGCCACATGCACTGGCGCGGCAGAGGTGCCACGCTGGCACCATGGCGGCCCCACGACGTGGCAGTGTGGGACCCACTGCCGAGTCAAGGCCACTCTCGACTCGTGGCTAGGGCGTGGGCTGGCCTTGCGCCAACCTGCCCGTGCATGGTGGGGTGGGCCTCAAGACTTGCCACGCCGCCGGTGGCGTTCCTCGGTGCATGTGTCACCCCTGCGCGCCACATGACCTTTGGCGTCGATGGACGATTAGCCGCCAACCGCAGTGGCGTGGCCAAAAGGGTTAGATGTGAAAATATTTTTTTCGCGAGGGTTAATATTAAAATAATTATTTACAAAAGGTTAAAAAAAATTTCTTGTGGCACCAAGGGATGAGCCATGATTGCAACACCGGCCACGTCGGACTAGACAGCGTCAAGCGAGGACAAGCTGGAGGCCACCGAGAAGCGAGTGCATGTTAGTGGCTGTCAATAGGGACCATTCGTGCCATTGTAGCGTCGTTGTCGACCATATTCCTCTCCATCAACTTTGGCACCAAATTAGACTCTTCGACGGCCACCAAAGTAGTGTTTCCCTAGGTGGATCCTAGACCTGCCTAGGCGTTAGGCGATGGCCTTTTCTGCCCTGCTTTGGGCCTAGGCGGTGACCTAAGTGGCCAACCCGCTGAGGCAGTCCTAGGAGACGACTAGCTAGACGGCCCTAGGTGGTGACTAGGCGGTCCTAGGAAGCCATTAGGTGGTTTACGCGATGATTAATCATTGGTGACATGATTACATGGAATATTTTCTTTAAAAAAATATGATTTATCCTTTAAAATCTCAAATAGCCTGTATAAATGTGTTTCTACATTATAAAATATCAACACAAATCTTCAAAATATTCATATATTACCATCTAAATCGTTGTTCGCCACCTGCCTAGCACCTTAAATAACCTTGCACTAAAGTCCCAAAGCCAGAGGAAGACAATGTGGACCTCTTGGTCAACATCGACTGGCTGAAGGGTGGACATGCTTTATGTTCATGCACAGATGAGGCAACACTAAGGGTCGAGGAAGCCCACTACGGAATGGCTACCGACACTAGAATCCTAGTGACAGCACCGCACCCTAAATCAAGGAAAAGGCATGATGTGAGGGAGCAGGCAAGAATAGATCTAGGGTTAAGGTGCAAATGTTGGGGAACAGGTAGGCTACGCTAGCATAATTTTAAAATTTTCTACCGCGATCACCCAAGACATCATACAAGTAGCAAATCACAGACTATTACCTTTGACTCGCAGTTGTAGTGGAAAGAGAGTTGGAGAAGCTGATCCTAACTTAGCACACGTCGAGGTACTGGAAGTAGCCGATTGTTCCAAGCTGATGGCCTCCTTAGCCAATTACCATAGCGGCAACGTCGCACGTACTGTCGTAGAGGACGTAGTCGTTCTCGCCGAACCGATCACCTCCTCCGTCGTCACCAACCGATGTTTGTCGCTTATCGATATCGACTTCACAAGTCGATGGTCGATTAGTAGATCGTTGTCGCCAATCAACTATCGTCACTAACTGATCAACGTCTTGTACATGGGCATTGCAGCAACCGCAGCAACGCCTCTATAGTATGCACACGTCCAGGGGCGGAACGCCGATCACTAGTGTGCTAGCACCGCGCGCGTCAGCTAGGGTTTCTAGGAGGTCCGAGGGGCACATCAGCTAGGGCTTTGGTGGCAAAGCCGATAGCTCTTGGATTGGTGTTATCTCTTACCATGTCGTGGCGAACGAAATTTTTTTTGACCCTTTGTAAATAATTATTTTAATATTAACCCTCGCGAAAAAATATTTTCACATCTAACCCTTTTGGCCGCGCCACTGCGGTTGGCGTCATCGCCGCGCCAAGACACGCCGGCACCGAGGAACGCAGATTCATATGGTCGCCACATGGGGCCAACCTCGCGCGCAAAGCCGCTCGGGCGCGCAACTTGATCTTGCCGCCACAGACTTGCATTTGGCGCAAGAAGCACATTAGCCGCGCCAATCGCGATGCGCGGCAAAAGGGTTAGATGTGAAAATATTTTTTCGCGAGGGTTAATATTAAAATAATTATTTACAAAGAGTTAAAAAAAATTTTTGTCGTCCCCCTTCAACCTCCTCTTATATAGCCAAACCAGCAGACTTCTAGTCGACTAGGACTCATAGCCGATTAGAACTCCAAGTCAACATAGCCGATTAGGACTCTAATCCAACGTGGATAAGGACTCTAATCCCACACGCGGATTATTTAGTTTGCTCAGTTTTTGGTGTCTAATTAGGTTCTCATGTTGGCATTGTTCCATTTCCATTATCGAGTTGAGTTTTAAAATTCTATAAATATTATAAGCCAAATAAACCGATAAAACCTATTTAACGCATGTACCTTCCTGGCTATATATGGGAATTTTTACACCAAAACCAAATTAAAAAGGCGGAAAGAAAATCCAAATGCACGCCTCTGTTAATAGGATAAGAAAAACCTGTTGGCTAAAATAATATAAATTTTTGCTGATTTCTTGCTACGAGTGATGTGAATTGACAGGGGCAATGGAATTCGGCATGGGAAAAAATTGTAAATTTGAGCGAAAATTGGAATATAATGCCTAAGAAAACCGACACATCACCATTGAGGAAACCGACACATCACTATTTTTATTAGTAAGACGATCTCCGGCGGTTGCTCCATTTGCAGTGTCTCATCACGGTAATAATAAAATTTAGGGCACATTGTTGAAAAAGTGAATAGTGATAGAGATAATGAATAGTGAATATAGAGTGGGCATAGTGATAAGGTTGTTGTTAGAAGGTGAATAGTGATGTAACAATACTCCAATACTATAGATGAATAGCGATGAGGTTAGGACAAATGGAACAATTGTTGGAGATGGTCTAAGACGATTATAAAAAAATTAAATACATGAAAAAACATAAATGCAAATACATATATAACACCGGAAAAAAAATCAATGAAATTAAATCTGTATTTTATCTCATTTTTTTAAAAAAAAAGCCAGAAAAACCAATTTTTGGCTTATTCTCCAAGCCACGCGGGCACACGGCTCCTCGACTCTGGGAGTCTGGGGACGGTGAAAATAGAAGAAAAGGGTAAGGGAAAAAAAAAAGAAAGCGAAGAGTCCGAAGCAGGGGAAGAAAAAGGGTAACCGAGAACTGTGTAGAACCACCACCTCGCCGCGCCGCGCCGCGCCCCCCGAGAGGGACAGAAAATGCTCGTCCGAACCGTCGCCAGCCGCCTCCGCCCCCGTCTCGCCCCGTCCCTCGCCGCCCTCCGCGGCTACTCGCCCCGCGCGGTGGCGGCCGCTTCCGATGACCTCGTCATCGACGAGGACCCGCCGCGCTCCGCGACGTCCCCTGGGTCCGCCGCCACGGCCGTCGCGGCCACCACGCCGACCGTCCTGCAGCCTCGCGTGCTCATCTACGACGGCGTCTGCCACCTCTGCCACCGCGGTGAGCACGCACGCGCCGTTCTAGGGAACCATTTCGCCTGAATCGCCGGCTGATTGGGCCAGCGATTCGCGTCCAGTGGCACTCGATTTGTCTTGCTTGTGAATTGCTGGTGGTGGAAATGTCTTTGCAACTGTGCATTGCAGGGGTGAAGTGGGTGATCAAGGCGGACAAGCACGCCAAGATCAGGTTCTGCTGCGTGCAGTCGAAGGCCGCGGAGCCGTACCTGATGCTGGTCGGCATGGACCGGGAAGACGTGCTGCGGCGTGTCCTCTTCGTCGAGGGGCCAGAGGCCTACTACGAGGGCTCTACAGGTTAGTATGCTCTTGATCAGATTCAGAGCAGGTTGTTCTCGATTTCTTGTGTTGTATCAAAAAACTAGCAATCGATGCATGGATGTATTCGGTGCACGGTTGTTGACACCCAATTTTGGACTTAGCCGAAGCTTATAGAAGCTTTAAGAATATTTGGTCAAGAAGCCGATATAAAAGAAGATTCTAGAAGTTTGGATCCGACACGATCGATTAAGAGTCCTAATAAGGAAGAAGATTCCTAATTAGTTACGGCAAGTTAGAATTAGAAATCTTATCCAATGAGACCGATTTAGGAAGGTTCTGAAAGGCAGTGTCCGGATCGGCTACGTAGTATATTTTAGACATGTATTTAGATAAGTTTCTATTTGGAGAGTCCTATTTATATATTAAGTCGGTTAGGTTATCTATAATAAGTTTGAGAGTTCGAGTCAGATTGTATTGAGTCCATATTTTGGGTATAAATACTCAACCTATGTAACGGGAAGAGGGTTTCCGACCAATCAATCTACTATTTTAATGCAATAATCTTTTCAATTCCTATGAGTAGCACTATGAGTAGCAGTAATTTAGTTTCGCCGTATTTTACTTTTGATCAACTTGTTACGCATCGTCTTCTCTATCGACTTTAAGGTACAACCCCAAGTGAGTACTATCTTGGTTAAATCCGATCTTCTCGCTTGGTTTGTCAGAATACTATCTTTGCCGATATTGCCGCGCATCGCTGTTTCGTACAAAGGGTTAGGTTCTATCCTCGTTCTATCGGCTTGTAGCTTGCTATTTAGCCGATAGTCTGTTTACCCTTGTTCTATTGGTTTGATTAACTTGTTAATCTAGCCGATAGTCTGTTTATCCTTCGTTCTGTCAGCTAGACGATCTAATCGGTTAGTTGATAGTCTGTTTGCTCCTCGATCTACTATTTAGTCGACCCCTTTGGCTTAGTAGTAGATTGTTTACCCTTTGAATCTATTGGTTTGAATTTCTGTTTAGATCAATAGTTTCTGCTATTTTTACATCTATCGGTTTAATTTTCTATTTAAGCTGATAGTTCTCTCTACTTTTGGATCTATTGAGTTTTTGACCTTGTCTTTAAGCTCGATAGGTTATTCTCGTATTCTTGGATTTAATCGGCTAATCTAAGCTGATTAATTTCTTTACCTTGCTGATTGTTGGTTAAATCGGCTGGCACATTCTAAACCCTAAACTTAGTAATGATGGGGTTCCAAAACCCTATACCCACAGTGTGTTTAAGTCGACCGTCAACTTTTGACGTGAACAACGGTGCTGCGGTTAATAACGATTGTAGCAACTCATGGTGTAGAAGGATTGGCCATTTACTGTGATCTTTGATGCTAGTGACTAGTGGGTATTGATAGTGTGACTTGGATTTATGTTGCATGCCTACCTACCTTTTGGTTTATTTATTTGTAAGAATTTACTAATTACTAATTAAGAGCATCACCTGATGTGAAATTTGTGCTTCCATGTAGTGAATTTCTCTGACATTTTTCTGCAAGAACGCTATCATGGAAGCCACTTCAATTTTAGTTGTTTTTCAATAGCATCTAGTGGCACACGTGATATTTGTCATGATTTATGAGTTATGAGTAGATACATTTACTCTTCCTTTTGTTTTGAGAAAACCTGTACTCTTCTTATTGATGCATATGAGTTGGGTTGCAGTATTCAGTGTTTAGGCAATGTGTAAACTAGTCTGTAGAAGGACTGGGTGACCCTAATTTTTACTGTACAATTGCCACCTTTACTCTTCCCTTTTTTTTTTGAGAAAACCTTTACTCTTCTTATTGATGCATATGAGTTGGGTTGCAGTATTCAGTGTTTGGACAATGTGTAAAGTAGTCTGTAGAAGGACTGTGTGACCCTAATTTTTACTGTACAATTGACAGTTAGGCGGCATAGTGAGACTGGTTAGGCTGTATAATCTCTACTAGGTAGGTGACTGCTGACCGGATGAATGGTAGTTACCTTAGTACATTGGCAAGATTCATGATAAGCTAGGCTTGTGCAGGATAGGGAAGCAACATCTTTACTAGTTAGTTTTGCTGCATTTTTCACTCTAGAGTTTGGTGCATGGGTTGTTCAACCATGTTATCACAATGATAACTGTTTTTGTGTTTGTTCCTGTGCATTAAAATTGCATAAAATGTGATTGTTGGTGTTTAAAGACAATTCTTTATATAATGTAGCTTTGTCACCCCTTAAGACATCAAGAAATCCAAATATATGTGAAGAGTTCAATCTGTGTGGCTTACAGATTATAGTGATTCTGTGAATGTGATATAATGGCACCAAACTAAAGGATAATTACTTCAGTCCTTTTTTTTTCCAAAAAAGACTGCAATTCTTTCTATGCTCTTTTGAATTGTACATATTTCATCTCAACTATTTCTCTCATTAGTCAAAGTACTTGATACTTTGTTTTTTACCTTTGAAGTGCTATGGTATTTATTACTTCTGTATTTTGGTTCCAGCTGCGCTGAAAGTTGCATGGTACCTGCCTCTTCCCTACTCAGTGTTGAGCTCCTTGCTGGTCATCCCCGTCATGCTGCGGGATGCAGTCTATGACTACATTGCAAAGAATCGCTATGATTGGTTTGGCAAAGACGATGAATGCATAGTCACCAAAGACAAGGAGCTTCTGGAGCGTTTCATCGACAGGGAGGAAATTCTTTCTGGTGGTCAGAGCAATAGCTTTCATTGATCACAGCTTTTGCTGCCGTTGTTTTCCTTCTCAGATCGTGCTATAGGTGTAGGAAAAGAAAGAGATGTAAATAATCTTCGCATCCATGTAGTTAGTTCCGGTCAGATTTTCTTGACGCCTAGAACCTTTCAGTCACTAACAGAGTAAGGGTCTCTGGGATGTTGCGTACATCACAGTACCAGTCAGATATTTTCCACTTTACGTGCAAAACTTTGGATGGTTAACGCAAAGAGAAAGGGTGGTTTTGGGATTTGGGTTATGATATCATAAACAGGCTTTGAAATGCCTTTGTCAAATCTTACAAGGTCAGGCAAGATATGGTTTGTTATATTTTGCCTGGATCGTTGGTGTTGATTATTATTCCACGTTAAAAAGGGCCTTTAATGTGCCGTTTTTTGTTATCCACTTTTTATAACTGACTGATGTCGTGAACATGGCAGTTTGATGTCTCATGGGAGGATTAAGAAATAATCTTGATTACATAAATAAATACAACATCAGTGCAAGATGTCCATGCAAATCATTGTCCACCGACCATTGAGAAGGCAAAGGAGTTGTACAAGAGTTGTAGACTTGTCTGGCGAGTGGCTGACACATGCCTGCTGAAAATCCCCCCTACTGAATTACAGTACAGTAAGGAGAAAAGCAAAACTACACATGCCCGGCAATTCGGCTACAAAAAGGCTTGGAAACAGCTACCTACTGGAGGATTCATAAATACAAGAGAGAGAGAAACTATACAACTATACAAGTCAGCAAACTGCGTCAACAAAATGGTTTGGAAAAGCTAGAGATTTCGCTCATGAGGTTCCAGCCAGGGGAATCCAAGTGTGTCAAACACATCCTTCTCGGTGAAACAGTTTACTATGGCTTCTGATCTTGACCCCTGCAAAATTTACAGTAAATGAGGCAAAGCAGATAAAAGAAATTTGCGACTAATGAAAAAGTACATGCACGTACGCGCTTTCCACCACTGCTCTGTGTAGCAAGATACAAACCAGTGTCATCAAGCCTGTAGCCTTTGGATTCTGCTAATATTCTTAATCTGCGTGTCGCAATGTGTAACTTACTTTCAAAAAACAAAAGCAAGGACTTTTCATTCGTGGCCGTAACAAGATAAATGTTTGAAGCTTGAATTTATACCTCCGATTTAGAACATCATTTCCAGTCCAAGCAAGCAGCCCAAATGCATGTCTGTTCCTTGGATATACCTGTCAACACCCAATGGCAGCCATTTTTAATCATAAAAAACTACTAGATATATGAATGTTATGCAGCATATTTTGCATGGAAAACTCATTAATTACAAAGGATCAAAAGTTCATAACTATTAAACTATGTAGTTCATGTTATTGTCATAAATAAAAGAGGTCAACAAAATAGTGACATTTATTTACAATGAACATTGCACATAAGACGAGCTTTGAACAACAAAAGAAACAGAAAATAATTTTTCAGTTCCAAAAGAAACAAACCATGCAAAATGAAGAATAAAAATCTCAGTATAATTGAGTGTCTCTTATTGAGATCTCTATATACCTTGAGGTCAATGCGATGCCGGAGCTCACGCCCAGGATATGTGCATAGACCAAAATATGTGTCAACCCCACAATCGGTTCCCTGCATTTAGTTAAGAAATGCCAGTTGATTCAAATCTTCTTACACACTTTCACATTATATTTAAAAGGAACCTTACTAAAATACTGAATATTATGACTCGCAACTCAATCAATTTTACACACAGCACTAAGCAGCTCCAGCTTCCAATGTATTACCCAAAAAGTACAAGAGTTTATTCTTGGGCTTCTGACAATAATCTGTAATCAAACCCCAAAATCACAGAAGTCTATGGGTGGGTTCTTTTCAGCTTATTTGCCTACTTATTTGCCACTTCGAGATTTTTTTGAGATAGACTTGAGAGCCGGTTGGCCTCCAATTTTAGGGTTTAGAGAGCTTATAGACACGCCTACGAGATAAAAAAAAACCGACTCAAAAAGTAATAAAAAAATGAGATAAGTCAAATAAGACACGAGATAAGTAGGATAAGCTCGTGTCTTATTTGACTTATCTCATTTTTTTATTACTTTTTGAGTCGGTTTTTTTTAATCTCGTAGGCGTGTCTATAAGCTCTCTAAACCCTAAAATTGGAGGCTAACCGGCTCTCGAGGCTACCTCAAAAAATTCTCGAAATGACGAGATCCAGGCAAATAAGTAGATAAGAAAAGCTGAAAAGAACCCACCCTATGCCAACATCAGATGTACGCATTAGCTGGAAACTTGTTCTTTTCTCATTTTTTTGTCACCTACAGTCTCTGTAAATGGTGGCAGCACTACTCACCTCAATACTGTGTATGCTAAAGATAAGATCCTCCCTCAAAAAATTGATGTCCTTCAACCGCTGAACAAACTTTGGTAAAAAACCTACATGACTGAAGAAAAATTTAAGGGCCTATTTTACAACTTTTCATGTCAATATATGTTCATACTAAAAAAATATATGTATTATGTTCAAGCAACATAGTTAAGACGGAGAAAACAGGTTAATAATAAGAATCATGATTAATTGATTATAATGGAGGGCAATTTAATAAACCAAAGTTGCAAGAAATTAAACTTCAACCAATGTAAAGTAACTAAAAGATGTTTAGAACGATCATGGGGTCCCTTCTCTTTCTTTCTTTTCTTAATTTTCCTAATCAGTGTATCAATGCGATAGAATACTATAGATTACATCGTATGCATTACAGACAAATAAATTTTCGTCATAGTTAAATATAGATAATATGGCATGCTCCTCTCTGGTTATAGACCTACACTATTAAAAGGCAATGAATTGTTCATAGCTTGGAGGCAATGAATTGTTCATATGCTTGGAGTACTACCTTTCACCATCAGGGTGAGTGATAACAATATCCATGTCACCACAAGAAGCTTTTCCACGTCTGTATGATCCACCACATACAATTATCACCTCCAAATAAAAAGAATTACGCATAATTTCAGTAATCACTTAAGGAAATTATTGTACTGTCTGAACCCTAAACATATGGAATTATATTATATTTTTTAAAAACAGCTGTAAATAATTAACTGCTACATAACACAATAACCACCAAGAAAAAGGTTGTGACACAGAGCTTCAAGCTGTTGCTTCAATATTGGCTTTTTAACAATTTATGTGATGGAGACAAATATTTCCTGAAATAATCTATGTAACTCACTCCGGGCAAGATATCCTTCCCAACTTCGTGCAGAAGCTTCTCCATCTCACTAACCTAGATAAGAAAATGTAATGTGCAATGTTGAATGGTCTGCCCAGAAGCTATTAACAAATAGCAAACAATTCAATGAGTTTACAAATTACATACTTCATGCCGGGGAATTCTTTGTTTGATATCATCAAAGAACCTCAAGCCAATCCTCTGAGCATGTGTAAGTGAATCCTCCTTTTGAAGGTCCTCAAGTGTACGGTGTCCTTTATCATATAACTTGAGAGCAGTTGCAGGACCAACACCCCAAACTTCACCAAACAGGCTAACAGCTCGTACCTTCGAAATTGTGTAATATCAGGACACATACTATAGCAGAATAATTCTCGAGAAATGTAGCAGTTGCTCAGAACTAGATTACCTTGTCATCATTCTCAAAGTGTTCCAGCTTGGAAAGCTTTCCTGTAGTTACTATCTCATTAATCTGCATTTAGCACATGTTACTAGGTTAGGCGTAGTCAAGACCAGAGGTACTGCAAGTCAAACGAAGAATGCAAGAGTAAAGTTTTTTTCTTGGAACTTCTAATGTTGTCCTCCTGTTGAAAATAGTAATGCATTCAACGTCATGTGGCACTTCTACATCTTATTTTATCAAGGTTGGAAATAATGTTTTCTGGGTCAAGAACAGAAAGACAATGCATCCAACTTATTATTATGAAAACAGTGCTGTAGCATAATAGCTGCAATATTAAAAATAAGAGTAATAGTTTCGTTTACATGGGAGGGCCCAAAATATACTTGTTAGCTTGTTAAATTATAGAAACAGTTGTGCACTAGCAATCACAAACAAACATTAAGAAATGGTAGGACAAGAGATACATACATGGTCTTTCAAAGATTTCCCAATAGCAGGGAGGTCTTTAACTTGGTCAGCACTTCCTATTTTGAATGGCAATTTCTCGATTACTGGAATAGCTTTGTAATAGCTAAACGATCTTCGATCATCTCCCAGGGCTTCAACAGGAGGAAATGAAATGTTAAATAATTAACAAAGAGATGAGAAGATTATCGTATGAAATGTCCTTACCTCTATATATGTTGACAAGCTTTCCAAAAATCTTAGTGATGTCCCTGTTGAGATCTGGTGGAGCGTACATTGTTGATTCTCTAGAAGAGACTTCCTGGTTGGGATAAGTATAACTAATTAATTAACACTTCAAGATAAACGTCTTCAGAACTCAGGAGTCATACATTGTAAATACTCATGATACAAAGCACAAAATCCCATTTTGAGAGTACAATAATGAGATAGATCCCAGCACTGAATTTGAACTACATAGGTATAAATTTGAATAGCTCATTTGCTTGACAAAAAGGGGAAAAAGTTCAGTATCAGACATGTCATATGCCATTTGAAGTTGGTGAAGCCATAGTTCAGAGTTCATTAATAACAAAATATTGTTTTGGTATTCATATATATTCACAGACGACCTAGTAAAAACTTGAGGAAATAAAAGAAGTATACATGTGACTGTGACGAAATAATATAATGCAGACTTTAAAAATGGTTTAGGAACATTATCTTATCAGATCATGCTCATACCTCAATGTCAAATGTACCATGAGAACCTCTGGTATCCTTAGAATCTCCAGAGGCACTTTGGCTACTTGCATGCTGGCTAGGCCCCTTTTCGACACATGCATCTTCATTCACATGTGCACTTTCATCTCGATGCCCCCTAGCAGTCAGCTCCATTTCCCTATCATGTACACTATTTTCCTTGTGATTTTCAGGACCCTCAGATGACATTTTGCTCCTCTTCGCAGGCTGTGACGTGCCTGAATCTCCAGCAACAGCTGCCTTCTTTGGCTTAAATTCCTCTTCATAGTTGATAGCAAACTTGTGCTCGGGAAGCCTCTCGCCAGACTTGAGGCACTCCTCCAGCCAGTCGAAGGACACCACACTCTGCAACCAAAAATCAATCCGCCAAGAGTGAAATATTGTCAATTGGTGTAACCCCAAAGGCCCCATATAGGATCCATCAAAAAAAAAAAAAAGGCCCCATATAGGAAGCCTCCACAGCTCAGTGCAGGCATAGGATTGACGAATGGCAAATGCAGATAGATAGTAGCACATCTACACCAGCATGCCACACAGGAGACTAGGGGTCTATGGAGTCAATAGGAACCGGCGAGGGTAGCGATTACTCCGCGGAAGCGGTGGAGCCAGACGGCGTCGAACTCCCGGAGCAGCGCCTTGGCGTCCGCGGCGAGCACGTGGGTGACCGCCGCGCCCTTGGCGAGCTTCGCCTGGACACGGCCCCCCATCTGCACCAGCCTCTGCTTCCACACCTGCACCAACGACGGATCCCCAAAACCTAAGCACGAACGGAAACGCCGGCGAGAGCAGACTGGACGCACCGCGTGCGGGAGGAGAGGGAGCGCCACCTCGAGGCGGCGAGACTGGACGGCATGGGGGACGACGAAGGCGGAGACGCCGCGGAACATGCCGTCGGGGTCCGACGCCGCCGCTGCCCGCGCGGGCTTCCGCTTCGGCGCCATCGAAAGCTTCCGCCTTCTCCCCTCCTCGCTCCGTCCGCCCGACGACGAGCCGACGTAGCGCCGCCCACCACGCTCTTCTTCCTCCATCATTAATGCGATGCAGGCGACCACGAAATACTCGTCGTCTGAGGATTCCGATAGGAGCGCCTCGTACTCCTCCGATGAAGAGAAATACATCATTAATTGCTAAAATACTTTTTACTTTCGTTTCGCCAGTGGAGTCTTCCACCTTGCCATTTTCAGAGGAGCCGCCCCAAGCTTCTTCTAGAGGAAGGCAATGTGCTAGGAGCCTTCTAAGAGCGTTCACAATGCACCGTTACTATAAATCGTTCAGAACACGCGCCATATCATCTAAGAATAAAGATATAAACAAGAGACACAATGCATAGCTACTTGAGATAGTTTCTTACATTTATTAAGACCGCTTCGATTGGTTGAAAAGTTGTGGAAAGAAACAAGTGAGAACCACAAGAGGTTGCTAAGTCGTTACTTAGTGTCTCGATTGATGTGAAGTAACGATTGCTTATTGTTACTTAAACAAGCAACGATAGGCTTTCTCCTTATTAAATACTTGCTATGTCACTCTTTTTTCCTACGTGGCGGTAGCAACGATCATAAGAATGACCTTTGTGAACGCTCTAAAGCAAGCTATTGAGCTGTTTCCTCCTCCTCCTATGGCAAGCTTACGATATTCGTATTGCGTACGCTTGCGATGTAAAACACAAGAAGTACGAGAGCTGTAGTTCTATTCAATCCACATAAATCATGGCCACATTTTCTCGCATTACGCAAATCATTTATATAAATTTATAAGCCATTTTTATCATCACTGTATCTAAAACAGCTAAAAATACGGCCAATATTCCCTCCCGTACATAAATACGACGGTTGGAAGGTAGTTGATGCATACTTATGAAAGAGAATATAGAGTAGCTAAAATAGGGATATGCTGTTTTAATAGGAGAGAGAATATAGAGTACTGGATTTAAGGTGATATAGAGTAGGAGATATAGGGGTTGTTTGGTACCCTTGTCCAGCCTTGCTCAGCTTTGCCTGACAAGGTTTGGTGTTTGGTAGCAACTCAAAAACTTACTTTGTCAGGCAAGCTTGCTTCGCCTAGTAAGAAAATCCTTGCCCACCTAGGGCTAGCCAAATTGGCTCTCCTGCGTGGGCAAGAATCTGTATGGGCAAAAGAGAGTTAAGGCAAGCCAAATAAAACGTGAACCAAACATCTTTACATCCCTTGTTTTGCCTTATCTTACCTGGCTAGGCTAGCTGGACAAGACAAAGCAAGGTGAGCAAGAGAACCAAACATGCCCATAGAGTACCGGGTGTGGATGCTCTTAGAGGTATTGAGAAATGCATGAGTTTTACCTATTTTTTTTAATAAAAAACACTTAAAACAGTTAAATTCCGATATATTTCAGGTAAAACAGTTCAATGCTCGTAGATTTTAAATAAAACAAATCCAATTACTGTAGCTAATTTAGCGCAAACACAGTTATAAACATCACAAGAGGACATTACTGAACTCTAATCAACAAATTCTGAATCAAATGAGCAAGCACACAGTAATTTGCATCAAGTCATTTACATCATCTGATGTACGACAACAGCAGCAACAAACCAAACTGCACACAAAATCTATCGTAACCTCGATGCCGCCCTCCTCTAATATGGGGAGGGGCTTATTGCCTGTGAGCAAATCAAATCAATACCTATTGTTCTTTTTCTTCCCTCAAATTTTACAACTCAAGCATTGTACAGAGAAACAAACAAAACGGCACACCAAAGTCCAAACTATCAACGGTAGTATTGATCCATCTCGGTTAAAAAGCTGTTTACTGTTGCTAATTAACTGTAACCGGCTAACCGCTGTATCGGTGAGCTCAGGCAGTTTCTGCAGCGTCTGTCGCAAGTGGGGGCTTGTCAGCGGCTGCGTCTGTGTCGTCCTGCGGTGGCGCATCTGCAGTTTTTGTTGCAGGTGAGGGCTTGTCAGCGGTTGAATCTGTGTCGACCTGCGATGATGCCTCGACGACAGCATCGTCCTGTGTCAACTTCTCACTGGCTAGTCTTTCTTCCTCTTCCTCTTCCTCTTCCTCCGATGGTCTGTCAGTCGCTGGCTTATCTGTAGTTTCTGTTGCAGGTGAGGGCTTGTCAACGGTTGAGTCTGTGTCATCCTGCGATGGCGCCTCGACAATAGCATCATCGTGTGATGGCTTCTCACTGGCTGCTCTATCTTCCTCATTCTCTGATGGTCTGTCAGTGGTTGGCTTCTCAAGAGAAGCGGTGTTCTCTGATGGCTTGACAGTGTCATCCTCTTCGTCTGCTGGCTTGACAAGAGCCACCTTTTCCTTTGATGGCTCAGCACTCGCCTCGTGTTCCTCCGATGGCTTCTCAAGGGCAGCATTATGTTCTGATGGCTCGCTGTCCTCCGATGGCCTGGCAGCACCATCGTCTTCCCCTGATGGCTTCTCAACAGCTGAGCTGTCCTCCTTTAGCTCAACGCTGGCCTCACCGACATCTGTGGATTCCTTAGCAGCTATGGCGTTTTCTGATTGTTTTTCTAGAGGTGCACTGCTCTGAGGCGGTGTCTTGTCAGAAATGTTGCACCGTGCAGGTTCCTCAGTGGTAATGCTGCTCCTTGGACTGCTTTCAGGTAGTGTTTCAATTGAGCTGCTTTCTGATGGATTCTCGGAAACAGTATTACTCTCAGTTTCCATTGGCTTCTCGACAGATGCGTCCTTTTGAGGTTCCAATGCCTGCTCAATTGACTTATCAGGAGCTGCATCCTTTTGAGGTTCCAATGCCTGCTCAATTGACTTATCAGGAGCTGCATCCGTTTGAGGTTCTAATGGCTCCTCAGTAGTTGCATCAAGTTGAGGTTCTAATGGCTTATCAACAGATGCATCATTCTGAAGCTCTGATGGCTGTCCTGATGATTCAGCATCGCTTTGAGGCTCAGAGGGCTTGTCAGTAGTTGTGCCACTTTGATGTACTGTTGGTTTCTCAAATAATGAATCGTTTTGAGGTTCTGATGGCTGCTCAACCAACCGACCAGCGGCTTCATGTCTTTGTGGTTCTGATGGTTTATTAGCAGCTGTGTCACTTTCAGGCTCTGATGACTCCTTCGCAGTTGTGTCACTGTTAGGCTCTGATGGATTCTTGCCATCTGCTTCATGCTGAGGTTCCAATGGCTGCTCTGTAGTTGCATCCTTTCGATATTCTAGTTGTTGCTCCACTGGAACCTCAGCAGGTGCAATGCTTTGAGGTTCTGATGATTGTTCAGTGGCAGTGTCATTTTTTGCTTCCAATATTTGGCCAGTTGCCTTCTCAGCTACCACAACATCTTGAAGTTCTGATGGCTGTTCAGCAGTTGGACTGCTTTGGGAGTCTGACAAGTTCTCACCCGACACAGCCCCTTCATGTAATGGCTTCTCCGCAGAATCTTCTTGTGATGGCTTCTCAGTTTCAACAGCACTTTCTGATGGCTTCTCAGTAGGTTCAGTGTTCTGAGATGGCGGCACAGGAGGCAGGGCACTTTCTGATGATGTTTCTGTGGAAATATCAGTTTGCAATATGTTTGGAGTAAGTGATAGCATTTCACCGGTTTCAGTGGTTGCTGATGGCTCCTTCGCAGCATCGCCACTGCTTTTCGAATCTTTGCAGATCTGCGATTTGTCATCAGCAACAACAGTAATTTGCTGTGGTTCCTCAGAAGCTACACTGCTTTGCAACGTTTTCTCTGCAGCTACATTGCTTTGCTGGGTATTCTTGATCACCGTATTGCTTTGCAGAGCCTTATTGCTAGCGATATCAGTGACTGGCAGATTTTCTGGAGCCACGCTTCTTTTCCACGACTTCTTGACAGCTATATTGCTTGGGACTGGTTTGGTGATGGTCACATTGCTTTGTGATGTTGTCACAACTGCCGCAATGCTTTGTGATGGCTTCTCTGCTGGTATGTTGCGCTGCCACAGCCTTTTGACCATTCCACTACTCCCAGTTGTTTTTGCATCAACTACACTGCTCTCCAGTTGCTTCTCAGTGCCTACGTTGCGTTGCCATGGCTTTTTGATTACTGCTGCTGTTTTCTCTGAGGGCTTCACATCATCAGTACCAGTCTTTGGAGGTTTCTCAGTATTTCCACTGTGCTGTTGTGGCACTGTGACCACTATACTGGTTTCTGCTGGCTTCACCTCAGCTTCACTGCTTGCAGATGGGTTCTCAGTATCTACATTGCTCTGCAGCGGTTTCTCACTGACTACTCTGCGTTCCCATGGCCTTTTAACTGTTGTGCTGCTTCCTAATGGCTTTATATCACTCGTCGGTGATGATTTTTCAGTAGCTACACTGTTATGTGTTTGCTTCTCAGCATTCACAATACGTTGCCATGGTTTTTTGACCACTTTGCCACTTTCTGATGACTTCACATCTTCTACACTGGTTGATGATGGCTTATCTGATGGTAAAATGCTCTGTGGTAGATTCTCGGCAACTACACTGTGTTGCCATGGCTTTTTAACCACCATGCTGCTTTCCAATGCTTTCACATCAACCCCATCACTGGATGATGGCTTCTCAATGGCAGCATCGCTTAGCGATGGCTTTTCAATGGTTGTACTGCTCAGTAATGGCTTATCTGTGGGAAAACTGTGTTGCCATGGTTTTCTTATAACTACACTGCTTCCAAATGGCTTTACATCAACTACACTGCTCTGATGTGGCTTCTCTACACTACTTTCTAATGGCTTTTTGCTGACTACATGACTCTTTGACTCGCCCTCAGTAACCCTTTCACTTTCTGCTGACCTCTGGATGTTTTCTGATGGTTTTGTGACATCGATGCTACTTTGAGGTTGATTTTCAGCTGCAACATTATTTTGTGATGATTTCTCAACTGTCAGTTCACTTTCTGATGGTTTCTCACTGAGTCCATCACCTTGACCTGGCTTTTCGGTTGCTTCTTCAGTTTCTGGTTGTTTCTCAATAGCCACTCTGGCATTTACAGTGGTTTCCTCAAACTGACTGAAATTTCCCTTAACCATAAACAATTGGGAATGGTGGGTCTTGCAATAAAGTTTGCCTTCATGTGTGATATGGTTGGATGGGCTGAGTATGCAACCACCATGGGTGCAGCGGAAGCATGATTTGTGATATGAGCTTCCATTAAGACTAACCTGTGAAAATTGAGTTGAACTAAAGTTATACTGCCAACAAGAAAAATGCAGAACACGGCTAGAGTAATGGGATGAGCAAAAAAATCCAAAGCCCAAATATTACTAGAAATATGGCATTTTGCGAATGTGCCTTAAATGTGGCAAAAAAGAGACCAATTAGATGGCTATCACTACTTTAGAAAAGGCCGTTAATGTCTCAACCATATGCTTTTGGTTTGACATGCCATCTCCTTAGCCTGTGCCGAAGAGATAAAATTCCTGATTTTTTTTTCTCTACATGTTACTTGGAAGGTAGAAAACTGCACTAGATGATTATTATGAAGATTTTCTGATAATAAACACAACCAGTTTGATTACATTTGCAATTGGCACGGAACTAGTCCTGTGATGAACTATGACAATTTCAGCAAGATTTTTACTCGGAAAAAAACAATTTCAGCAAGATGATGAGACTATCCACAATGCCTCCATACACTTAACAGACATCATTAACTGCTACCGTATAGAAGTAAGTGTACAGAAAGGTTATTTTCCTGAGCAGTTGCTGGTTTATAACATTTATTAAAGTAGAACAGCAGAAGCCAGAAGACTAAATAATATTAACCTTTTCAAGAGGGTACACAGTCTTGTTACAAACTACACACTTCTCTTGTGTGCCGACAAACATGCTAGAGAATCTGCTGTTTTGCTGGCCCTGCATGTTGAACAAATTTAAAGGACAAAATGAGGATAAATTTTGTGCACATGCAGCATCAGCCAAACAATTTAGATATTTGGCACACGCTTCAACCACACAAAAGGCATGTCCTAGAGAATCTTAGAATACCTTATTTCCGTTAGTTTTTTCTGATTTAGCTGATTTGGCCACACCTGACATAATGCAGTAATGTTGCCAAATTTAGGAACAGCACTAGAAACTACTAACAAACAAAAGAAATCCAGCACAATTGATTTAGTTTTTTTTGGGCAGTACCTTCAAAACTTTTGTCCAAACTACCAGTCGATTTTAGTATCTGATCATAGTGAGGTTTGCAGTACAGGACACCTTCAATGGAACAATAGTTACTAAACTGCAGGAAACAAATCAGAAGAACAAAGTTAGTTGCAGTATTAGTCTGACTAGGTCTCACAGACAGCTTCAGCTGCAAACAGTACATGATGTCAGTACCAACTAGTATAATGTAGCATGAAAGATTCAGTATGATCATTATTGCTCTAACAAAATTATAAGTTTCTATTTCCTGGGAATGGTGATGCTGGTGTAACTTTGGGCAGAGCTCCTGCCAGATGTTCTGGAATTGTTTTTTGAAATTATCTTAATAAAACTTTACACTATATCAAACATATGATGTGAAGGAATAATGTAAGGAATGAATGTCTGATCTGGTACTAAAATGGTATAAGAATTCAGAACCTAATATTGTCTTGCAATGAATTATTAGTTGATTGTGTCAACTGCCAATACGAATTATGATAGCTAGGAAGTATTTTTAAGTTCTCCAAAAAATGTGGATAGGTTAATGGGTCCATCCACACCAAAGCGACCAAACCAAACCATTAGTGCATGTTGTATTCATGACACCTTAAGGACAGAAAAATTTATGCCTTGACATCATTCCATGTTATTTTCTAAAGCAGAGTAATCAAATGGTACTCATTAACAAGTACAAGTCTACTCAGCTAATCAGCCAGCACTTGACCGCTATATTTAATAAGTGAAGCAGCCACCTGTCACACATACATGTGATAATTGAACGAGGCACTAAAAGAATAAGAGCTATGGTTAACCGCAGGATGACAGAGTTGTAGCTATATTTTGTAAAAAAGCATGAAATGGACTGATTACTGTATGTCATAGTAACAAACTGAAAAGAGAAACGTCATAACATGTAAATCACAAATGATCAGATTATCTTGGAGGCAATTGCATCGCCAGGGTACATTATTCTTCATAGGATGCCACTTTTGACTTTCCTGTGCAGTTGTAAGGCAACAACATTTATTGGTATCGAGCCCATAATGAATCAACAATATCTGGTATACTCTGAACGTTTCAAGTTCTTTTTCTATTTTCTAAAAAAATGCTTCCGAGGCGGCTTAAGCCATGTGATATTCATTGCATTTCGCGACATTTATGGGGTTAACTATGGCATAAGAACAAGCTCCAGCAGAGGTACAATGGGAAACAGCTCATTCCGTGCGCTAATCCTGCACGGTCGTCGCAGTTGACATGAACATGCAACCTAACTTCTGAACCGGCCGGTGAACCCACGACAAGGATTAGCAACCAAAGCACCAATTGAACAATATGAAGCAAGGACAGTGGGCAAGATATGATACTCAAGTACTAGTAAGTACTCACGGTAAAGCTCACAATAATAGCCCGGATCACAAAAGCGAAGCATAGCAACAGTCTAACAGAATCATGTCCTACTCTCCAGCGGCTTCCACTGTAGCCGAGCGCAAAGCGAAAGGATCGGAACAGCGGGACTCTTTGCCCCGCAAGATTCTGGTCAAGGGGGAGGAGAGAGGGGGACCTGGAGGGTGCTCTTGCAGTGGAGGCAGCGGAAGCAGGGGCGGTGGTAGACGCGGCCGTCGGCGGCGAGCTCCTCGACCGGGTACACCGTCCTCCCGCAGGAGGCGCACTTCTGCATGGTGCCGCCCCACGCCGCCGCCCCCGCCATCGCCGCCCCCTCCCCCTCCCCGCCGTCGCCTTGCTCCACCGTATTTGCTCTCGCCTCGCCCCTGCGGTGGCGAGTAGCTAGGCGGCGAGGGCGTGCGCCTGCGGGGGAGAGAGAATCGGAGGGGAAAAGGAGACGGCGAGGCGAGGAGTGGGAGGAGGATGATTAGTGAGGGTGAAAGCGGCGGCAGCACAGCTCAGAGTCGTGGAGGGCGAATAACGAACGGCAAGCAGCCTCGGAGGGGGAGCGTAGTTGGTGCATTGTGCGCTCCTGCCTACTTTCCTCGTCCAAAAGGGGAGAATTGCTACGGCTACCACCGCCCCAGGCACTTTTCTCTCTTTTTAAAGGGAACAGAGTCACAGACGACGTTAACCAGTACGGAAACCATGCCCTCTAGGCTACTAATAAATAATCTAGATCAGAACTTTCTTTCCATTATTAAAAAAAATCATTTTAGAGTTTAGGGAAATAACGTAAAAGTATTGTTGGATCAATAGGATTGCTAGGAATACATCGAGTTCGGGTGTTCGTTGTCTTCCTTGCTAAACAATGCTCGAGGCAATCCACTAGAGAGCAAGATTGCTATTTCAAGAAAACAAAATTAGCCAAAAAGGTTGCAGTTTTCTCCAATAGGGTCAACAATATACCTATACGACTTTGTGCTATCATAATAGGTAGTGAATTGCACACATATTGATGAAACTATTTGGACTACATGCAACCAGCATAGACTCGTGCCTCTGAATAATTAGTTGGTTCACCAACTCCATAGTTAATAACGCATATCCAACAATGCTATAGTGCTCGCCGGTGTTACCGTATGCGACCACCAAGGCCTCCTAGGTGGCCAATGCGAGCGCTCTACCACAAATTTGGCCCAAGTAAGCACATTAGGTTGGATGCCCATAGATGGTTAAAGGCGTTGCTAGGCAGTCGTGGGTGATGCTAGGAAGGCCAAGGTGGCACATGGCTAGGCAGCGTGAGGGCAACAGGTTATCATGATTTTGTCATTGTGCCCCTTCCCGAGCATGTTACATTGTTGTTGTCCCGTCCTCGTAGTCGCAAGGTGTCACTAGGGAGATTTGCACCTTCCTTGATTTCCTCCTCGTGATGTCGTTGAGAAGAAGAGGAAGGGAAAAGAGGAAAAGATGAGGGGAGGGAGATAGTTCAAGTCAAGGAAATGAATTGTTATCACTTGTGGTTGACTTAGTTCTAGGCTTCTAGCTCACCAATTAGGGTTTATCCTTGTTCCAAGTTTTCTTCACCAAGCTTGAGCTGCCCCCTCCACCTCCCTTTCTCCTTGCTCTTTTTTCTTTCTTCCCTTCTTCATCTTTCATCATCTCCTTCCCCCTCTTCTTCTCCTTCCGCTAGGTAGAGAGGTTTGGTTAACTAGATGTTGTTTAGGCGCTAGGCACCCCTGATGTCTGCTTATCACCTAGGATTAACTTTGGTGCTATCCAACTCTTCACTCGGGCGAATTCACCATGGGCATCATCATTGTCCTCTCTTCTAATCTTGGCTTAAGTTCATCATCATTCCAACCAACCGTATGCATCTCCATTGAAAAAATCACCCCATTTTGGATATGTTGAGAAACATTCTATGTCGAGTTCAAACTACTAGAGTTGAGCATTGTTATAGCGCATGCTACTTGATCATATGCATGATAAGCATAGGGAGAGACAGAGAGCAAGGACAAGATTAGCTTTTTGTTAGAAATATCCAATATAGCCAATGACTTTGATCACGTGTCGTTGTGTTAATGAAGGTAACGAAAGTGGCTTAAAAGGGCAACGAGAATAAACTTGACAGTGTAGATGAAAGAAAGTTATTTTTAGCGCCATATTTAGAAACAAGACAAATCTCAGTAACACATAATGAATTTTCGTCTAGTGTCTTCTCTAGCAGAGAATCTAAAATTGGATCTCCATCCATTCAAATATTACCACCTCAAAAATATTCCTACCACCTCTAAAACCCTTCATTCTGCGCATTACCACCTCTAAAAGATTATTTCCCCCACCAGAAACTCTAAAATTAAGGGGGTGTTCTTTTGGGCTTATGAGCTTTGACTTATCTGTCTTATCTCCAACTTCGAGAATTTCCCGAGGTGGCCTCGATAATCGGATGGCCATGAAATTTAGGATTTAGGGAGCTTTTAGACTTGTCTACGAGATAAAAATAAAACGGATTTAAAAGTAATAAAAAAAAGTCAGATGAGTCAATATTAGTCAGATAAGTCACGAAATTTTCTTGAGTTATCTGACTAATATTGACTCATCTGACTTTTTTTATTACTTTTTGAATCCGTTTTATTTTTATCTCGTAGGCGAGTCTAAAAGCTCCCTAAATTCTAAATTTCAAGGCCATCCGACTCTCGAGGCCACCTCGGGAAATTCTCAAAGTTAGAGATAAGACAGATAAATTAGATTAGATAAGCCCAAAGAACAGGGCCTAAGACCCATAAATTTTCTTATAAACAGTGCTTTAGAGGCTGCTGTGCATGGTTGCGATCTCAGGTACGTCCCCTGGGTACACTTGGCACGGTAATCTCGGTGATAACAGGAGGAGGCACGTTCTGCTCTCGCTGCATCGTCGCTGCAGGCCCGGCCCGATCCCCCGTCGACGCCATGCCCTGGAGCATGACACGTCGGGCCCACGGAGCGCGCACCCACAAGTCAAGACTACAAGCTGGCGAGCGGCAGATCGGCGCCCAGTGTCCGTACCATTTCCTCCCGCCTTTCCCACCTTCTCGATTGATTCCTCCCCCGCCCAATCCAGCCACGGCCGCCGGCGCGCGCACGCGGCCCGTCTCCGTCGCCGTCTCACCCTGCCCCGCTGAGTCGCTGGCATTAGGGATACAAACGGAGCGGATAATTTCCGACCGACCAAACCAATATGGATAGTGGTTTGGATAGTTATACGGATATCCGGCTGTTTTTTGCGGATACGGATATGAATATAGATATTAGGATGCGGATACGGATACAGATACGAATATGCGGATAATATCCGTGGTATAGTATCCGAAGAAAAATACGGATAATATCCGATGGATATTATCCGAATCATCTCAAGGCTAAGCCCCCAACGGCTATTATCGGCGAGGCGCATCGATTGCTTAGGCCTTCGCTCAATTCACTCCACCGACCGCATGATGCTCCTGGCCTCTGCTACTACATTGTTCATTCTTTGGCTATCGCTTCATGCGGTGCCTTCATCGATGGGACAAGCAGCCCAACCGCCCAAGCTTCACCCTAATCACCACTTCACCCACCGTTTCAATCACTACGGCCAACCCTAGCGCTAGCAAGAGAGAGATGTTTAATTTTAATTCCACCAATTTAGTTGTTTGCTATGTACTTCGCATTTCTAAAAGACCGCTAGTAGTGTCTACAAGATTGTATGTTTTTATGTGTTAAATATTTATCCGGACTTTAAATGTTTGATGCTTTCTTTGAAAGTTTGTATTTTACGCACTATCCGAGAAATTATCCGCTCCAAACAATATCCGAACTCGTAGTATCCGTGGTTCAGATCCGAGGTATTCAGAACCGTATCCGACACTATCCGTGTCTATATCTGTATCCGATACTATCCGTATCCGAAAAATAAATATGGATACGGATACAATATCACTGCTATCCGACCGTATCCGATCCGTTTGCATCCCTAGCTGGCATCCTCCTCCCCAGCCTCGCTGCCCCACCCGCCGCGCCGTCCGCTCGGGTTGGTGGGTGCCGCCGCGCCGTCCGCTCGCGGCCTCGGCGCGGGCTGGGTGGGTGCGTAGCTTTCGCGGGATCTCTCTAGGGCACTGTGGCCACGCCGGGAAGCTAGCGGCCAGCATTAGCTAGCCTCGAGCCTAAACAATGCTGGGATCGTGCGAGCTTTTGCGTAATCTAATCGGACGTACGTGCAGGCCGTTTCGCCTGTAAAGGATCTTCTTTTTTCGCTGGGAACCGCTAGGTGGTGCTCCTCCTAATCATAAAAAAACATAAGGTTTAAACCCGGTGGATCATTGAACACTTGAACCTTCGGCTCAACCCTCGGCTCAATTGGTTAAGAGCGTGATTGGATGGCTGCACCTGGGATGCATGCACCCGTCGGGCCTGGCTAGCTGGAAACGAGTCCAGCTAGTGTTTCCCTGCATGCAGCCTCAGCGTTGCTTTTTTACCTTATGTTGCAGCCGAGAAGCCTGGCCTGTATCATCCGGCCAGCCAACCAAACAGTCGGCTGCACATGGTCAACGCACTCACGCGAGCCAAGCCACGCGCGGCCAGGCAACCAAACACACCCTAAATAGTGGTACGTATAATCCAATCTAAATATTTAAGAAGGTATAGAAAAGCCAAGTTTTGAACTCTGCTCGGTTTGAGGTTAGGTTGCCTAGATTAGATGACCTAATCCAACTAGGTTAGATTAACCATGTTTTTGTTTGTGACAACTAACCCAGTTTAATCTAATTTATATTGTTTGGCTGGTTAATGTACTTAATAGAAAGAGATAACCTATCACACCTTTTTACAGGTTAGCTAATTCTAAGTTAGTGAGATTAAGGCTACGTTTGGTTGAGGGTAAGATTAAGTGGATTTGCCAACCTTAACCTAGCTACATTAATTAGTTTAATCTAGCTTAGTCTAAGTTTTCTATTTGGCAACTAATCCAGTTAATCTAATGTGTTTGGCTACATTAGTAGGGTTAGTAGTGAGGAATAACTTACCTTACCCTTTTGCTAGGTTAATCAATTCTAAGTTAGGGGAATTAAATAGCGTTGATCGGATTAATTTAATTCTGCTTAACATAGGAGTGTTTGGTGGGATAAACTCTTAATCCATCTCTTAACCAAACGTAGCCTAAAGGGCTTCGACGAGATTAGCTTAATCCTCTTTTGTTGATTCCGTCCCAGTGCCGCGCATCATGATGTTTGCTTGCACGGTTGTATGCAGGTTGTAATCGAAAGCGGGCTCACACGAGTGCCCACTTTTTTTTTCTTCTTTCGCTGGACACACGAGTGCACGTACTGTCTCCTCTTTTCCTTTCTTTTCAATTTTTCAAGTAGACGAGGTATTACGTCGCATAAAAATCAACGGTTTTAGCCGAATGATGATGCCCATGATGATATGTCCCGGGCTCCTGGTCGCCCAGTGCAACACAGAGAGCGCGTCACTGCTTAATTACACCGCGATTGCTTGAATTTTATTTTTTTAATATTTTTTTCAGAAATAAATAAATGATATTTAATTAAAAAAAATAAATAAATAGACTCCCGTCGCCAGCCCGTTGGGCGAGAAGGTCGAGCCGGTTTAAATCGCCCGTCGGTCGGGCGAGATTTTAAAAATCCGCCCGATGGACCGGCGGGCATTGCTTGCGCCCGAGGAGAGCCAAATACCGCCCGACGGGAAGGCGACTTATATAAACCGTCCGCTTGTCGGGCGGGTTTTGGTCCGACTCCTGTGACGCAAAAAAAACGCCCTCCCGTTGGGCTATAATTATAGTTCGCCCGCCAATAGGGCAGGATTCTGCAATTTTTTTCAATTTTTAATTTTTTTCCAATTTTTAAAAAAACATAAATTATGTGATTTCAGAATAAAATAAGTAATGTATCATAAAATAAAACTAAATAAATAGAGTCCCGGCATCGTTTGAAAATGTAAGTCATAATAAATATTTTTTTACCCAAAAAATTGCAAATATGGAAATACCCATGATTTTGGAGCAACTGCAGAAATGCCCTACCGCCACGGCACCACATCACAAAAGGCAATGCCATGTACTGCATCAGGAAGCCGATGTCAGCGCACCACATCATGGCATTGCCTATATTATATATGTATGTAATATATAACTATTATGTAGATATATATGTATGTATATGTGTATATTATATTATAGTATTATGTAATATGTTATCGGTATATAATAGTTATAACACATATTATATGAACTAAATATGATCAGTATATATGACTTGGTATTTGGTCTATTTAATCTTAAAAAAAATAAAATGGAAAAATTGCATAAGTTTCAAAGCAGAGTGTTTTATACTAATAATTATTTGAAAAATAAAATAAATAGCTAGAGGAATAAAGCGGCCTCACGAGGGAAATTTTATTATCACGGTTACAACAAAGTTCCTACTGAGTACAACGGGGATATTTCCCCTTGCCGGTAGCATCAGGTCCAGCCTCCTTTGCGCGACATACCCTCTCGCGCTTTCTCTCCCTTTCAGCCTCTCGGGCCTCAAGACTGACGTTCGGCGTCTCTTGTCGCCTGGTACTCCTCCTGCGAACGCTTGCTTCTCCTCTTGTTCCTCCTCATACTGGCGCTGCCTGAACCACTGCCTCTTCCAACGAACCTCACGCTCGATGTGTTTCTTGTCTGCCTCCGATTGCTCCGTGTCTAGCCACTGCCAGAAATCGCATAGAGGTGGAGGAGACTATTTGTTCAACATAAGTCAGTACAGAGATCATGTGCCATGTAGGTAGATATAATCATGCAGATAGGGTAAGCAAGTACCTTTGGGACGCCGCCAAAGACAACCTTGGGTGGATCGTGCTCAGTAGTTTGCACACATGAAGAACCTCCTTCCGTAAGTATATGAGAAATCTTCGTCGGATTGAACAAACTTGCAAAGGTCACCGCAGGAAGCACATTGGAACATTGACCCTTCAGCACGGTGGTGTTAAACTTGCCATGGACGGGCTCAGAGCCGAGGTCGCCATTGCTCGTTACAACTAGATTTGTGCGGTGTATGGGCGGAGTACTATGTGAGATGGAGAGGAAACTTGGAGCGCAGAGGACTCGGAGGCGGAGGGGAATAAATAGCTAAGTCTGCTTGGTGCATGGACCGAGTTCATCTTCGCCGCTGCATTGATGTATTTGGGCGGTGTTAGGCGGGATTGTTGGTCAGCAGTGCCCCGCAATTATTGATGTGACCGGTGTCCGCGGTCTCGCTGTCTATGAAGTGACGACCGTCCTGGATCTGACTATTGAAGGATCTTTGCTGCGGTGATGTGACCGACGCCGCAAGAGGTCTTGTTGGTCAAGAGTGCCGTGATTATTGAAGGATCTTCGCCGCAGCGATGTGACCGACGCCGCAAGAGGTATTGTTGGTCGCCAGTGCTGTGATTATTGATGGATCTTTGCTGCAGCGATGTGACCGGACGCCGAAAAGAGGTATCGTTTCGTCAGATGGCATGCAATGTTAGCAGTGAAATTAAAACAAGTGGCTAAAGCGGCCAGCCAGCCCGCCTTTGAAGGCGGTAATTTCGGACAGCACTCATTCCTAGGCAGCTAGCACTCAGGCACCGCACTACTCCACCTTGTTATCTTCGGCGCACTGCTCCACCGACGGAATGAACGACGGAGATTCTGCCATGTCAACGTGAACAATTAATTAATGATAATTAGGAACTAATTTAATCAGGTGCTGATAATGACGTAACGCCCTATATAGAGAGGAAGGAGGCAGCACCGCTCTTTGCCTCTGGTCCCCTCATTCACTTCGACACCTGCGCCGTCCATGGTGACCACCCTTGCATGTCATCGCACCCTATATGTCATGCTAGCTTTCGAAATAAAAAATAGTACGTACCTATTTGTCTAATCCCCTAAAGGCCTTAAGTTCAGGTCATGCAGTTAGACCCCATTCATCCTTCACGGCTTACACGTCACATTTTGAGTGTAATATAACCCGTAACATCGCAAAACTCGCGATATTAGGATCATATTACAAACAAAAGCGACAAGCCGTGAAGGATGAATGGGTCTAAACAGAACATTCGCTGAATAACCACAGAGTTGAAAAAGCTAGCATGACATTGCTTCGTATCCCTGCCGAAAGTGCCTTTGCTCCATTTGATGGAAATAATATGTGAGATAGAAAGGAAACTTGGAGCGCAGATGACTCGGAGGCAGGAGGAAAATAAATGGACAAGTCTGCTCGATGCATGGACCGAGTTCATGCTGCTGCTACTGCTGCATTTGATGTGACTCGACGGTGTCGGGCGGATCGTTGGTCGTGATGACCCGCAATTATTGATGTGACCGGTGTCCGGCGGGTACTGTTGGTCAGCAGTGCCCGCAATTATTGATGTGACGGTGTCCGCGGTATCTTGTTGGTCGCGATGACCGCAATTATTGATGTGACCGGTGTCCGCGGTATGTTGGTCGCCAGTGTTCGCAATTATTGATATGACGGTGTCCGTGCGGCTTGTTCGCCAGCGACCCGCAATTATTGATGTGACGGTGTCCGTGATTCTTGTTGGTCAGCAGTGCCCGCAATTATTGATATGACGTTGTCCCGCGGGTACTGTTGGTCAGCAGTGACCCGTAATTATTGATGTGACGGTGTCCGGCGGGTACTGTTGGTCAGCAGTGTCCACAATTATTGATGTGACCGGTGTCCGGCGGGTACTGTTGGTCAGCAGTGCCCGCAATTATTGATGTGACGGTGTCCGGCGGGTACTGTTGGTCAGCAGTGCAGCGCATTTAGTGATGTGACCGGGCATGCACTGTTAGCAGTCACTGGCCTCTTGTACCGACGAAATGTGGCTGAGGCAGATGTACGGCACTGGTAGCATGTGTTTAATCATTAACCGATGTCAGTAAGCATAATGAACAACTTATTAATCCAATTCGTTAAGTACACCTCGGGCTATATAATGCGAGGCAGAGTTGGCGTCCCTCTCACTCCCACCCTCACTCTCACTCTGACTCTGTATGTGTATACTCCCTACTAGGGTTGACTTCGTAGGAGGGGAGGCGAGTAAAGATAGACATACCACATTGCACATATGGCTTCACGAGCCACACCGAACGGTTGGATCCGACAAGCCTGGTGGACGTCAAATGGTCCTGGATCACAAGCCCGTCTACCAAGCGACGACCTGCCTATTCGAACAAGAGCTAGCTATAACACAGAGCCAACAATGATAAGAGACCCAAACTTCTACAGGGGATGGCCACGTTGTGTGCACGGAGTGGACACAGTTAGGCCAAACTTTGACCGGGTTGTCGAAGGATGGATCGCCGACGCGTTTCTCTGTTATGCGTGCCGTTGTGAGTAACCAGCCCGACAACAGCCAAGTGTTTAATACATTTTCCATCTCACCTTTTTCTCATTTCTAAATGTAGACCGATGACTGCGGCTTCACCAAATGGATGGACGATCCCTTCCCAATGGCCGCGTTCAGTTACATCGAACATCTTCACGCAAGAATCTCCCGGCTTGAGGAGCGAGTTACATTTGCTACTCGCATGTACAACGTTTATACCTATGTGGAACCGTTCCGTAGATGGCAGTAAACCTAGCGTCCCTACTACAATAGGGGTTTATTTCAATTTATTTGCATCAAGATTCGGTCTACGTGGATTACTACCATGTAATGCGTTTCATATTGTCAATGTCACCGGAGCACCATCTTCATCTCATTCATATCGTGCGTACTATAATCTCAAAGCCTTGAGATCTGATGAGACTACTTATTGGCGTACAAGATAAAGAAGAATAGAACATGAAGTGGCTAATTCGCCACCGAGCCACATTCGAAAGCGGTAATGCGGGTAGCCCTCATACGTGTATGGCCACCTAAGGGTTTGCGTGGGGTGGCGGGCCCACCGATGGCCCACATAACTTCTCGAGCCACATTCGCACTCGGTGGGGCGAAAATACGAAAAAATATCACGGCGATAGATGGCATAAATAAAAAAAGCTATAAAGCTAAAAATGACAAATGGCGAAAATGTTCATGCAACTACTGAATATATACATCAGAAGGTACAAAGAAACATGCAAAGAACAGAAACTACTGTCGTCCCCGCTTGGGCTTCACCCCGTGGACTGATCCCTCGGATTGTGCCTTGCGGGCACACCCCAGCTGTCCGCTAGGGAAGGTGTAGCGTTCCGGCGGGTGAACGTCCCGGTGAGGACGAGCCTATGGTGTAGGCGTCGGCAAGTCAGCCTGTGACGGCTGTGTCGCTGCAGGAGGCGCCCCTGACAACTAGGAGCCTCCAACTTTGTCGTGCCGGATGAAGTACTGGTCCACGTCAAGATCGTCGAAGCCGTGGTCGTCCACAGCCTGACCGACCGGACTGTTCCACTCTGTGAAGATAGGACCTAATCCATGCAATGTCCACATTACTAAACGACAAATTATAAATACATGTAATTGAAGTGCTCGACTAGAAAAATAACTCGCACCTGTAACAGGAGGGCGCGGTGCCAGTGGTGTGGGCTGCGACCCTGGTGGTGGTGCCCTGGAAGCACCGTAGGTTGTGGACGGGGCGGCGGTCTGGACAGACGACGCGGCGGCAGAGGAAGACGTCCCGGCCTCGGCGAACTGCTGCCTCCACGCTCCCTGGGGCGGCCACTACGAGGACGGCCGAAGGCCTCCTGGCGGTACCCTCAAGGAGGACAGTGGTGGCCCCTGGGCCGACGTGCCAGCCTCGCCAAACTGCGTCGTCGCTCCGTACAATCCTACATATTAAGGTAGTGTCACATTATAAATTTTAATGAAGGTAAGGTGGAGAAGGGCAGTGAAGTTCATACCTCTCGGTGTAGGCTGCAGGGCGTCCGGAAGGCTGCAGCACGTGAGGCGTATAGCTCGCGTTGTCTTCTCGTAGAGCCTCTGGAATGTCGCGAGTATCTCTCCTCCGGTCATCTGAATGCCGTGCTGCATGCGCTCGACAGCCGTGCGTGCATCGACGTTGCACTCACGAAGAATGTCGATCTGTATATAGGCCCATAGCAATCAAGCGGTGTATGCTGATAAAAATAGAAATTGAAAAGCAGGGGTAAAGATCATCGCTTTGGTAGGCGACCTCACGCGGTGCGGCGGTGTGCGTGTCGGTGGCTAGCGCGGCGGGCGATCTTGGTGGAAGGGTGTGACCCACCCGCCTCCTCAGACGCCTGCATCACCACCGTCGTCGCCGGATACGACGTGGCGTCGTACGGCCGGTCCTCCTCGACCCTCTCATCTAGAGCGTCCTCCCACTGTGCTACCCAAGGCTCCATCACAGGAGCCTACAGATAGCCAACGGTGTGCCCACGTCTAGTGGATCTGCAGCAAATATCGTGTATGACACTTATAAGGCGGATGATCAAAATGGAAATTAGAGCTTAATGGAAAAGATCGTACTGGTGAGCCTGACGCGGGACGGCGTGGACAACTGGTACAGGGAACTCCTGGTGGAGGCCGAACTGCCACATCACCTGCTGTGGTGAGTACTCCTCAACGAAGATGTCGAAGAGCAACGGTCGGGTCGTAAACCAGTACAACTCGTCCCGCTCGCAAAGCGACGACAACCCATGAGGGGCGCGAGCAAGCACTCGGTCCTGACTGTAGGGTGTCCAAACGACATCCCCCTCCTGTACCTCGTCCAACTGCCTCACGTACTCTGGGTAGTCGTTGTGCGCCTGAACGTGGGCCCACGTAGGCTGCAAAAGGAGAAAACAACTGTAGTTAGTCCTATGTTACGTAAATAATGCATAAATCATGATTTAACATTACGTACCCTCCGGCGAAACCAAAGGAAGCCCATGGTGGGCCTATCCTCTGGTGTGTCGTGGTAGTACGCCGTCTCGTAAGGACTGTGATCCATGAGTGGACGCCCAATGGCGATCCGCTCATACGACCACAACAGTATGCGAAGGGGCAGCCACCGAGATCGGTTGTGCATCCGTCTTCAGACGGCGTCGCGACAAAGCTTTACGCCCCTCGCAAGGACATTGAAGCCCAACTGCATCGGGGACCTCGTGAGGGGACGGCGTCGGCGATCTCCCTAGCGCATGCAGGAGGTGCTTGTCGACGCAATGGCCGTCCGTCATTGGTGAACATCACCCACCGAATAGCCAAAGCATGTAGGCCTCAAGGTGTCGGGACACAGTAGCCTCATCGGCCTGAGGGTGGATGTGCTCCGCCTGTCAATGTTTGCAAGTACCAATGTTAGTAGGTAATTTAAGAAGGACAAGTCTGCTCGTTAATTCTTCTGATGAATCGCAAGCCACCTCTTCGTGGACCACGTGTCTCACGCCGAGGGAAAGGCGGTACACTCCTGCGCTGGTGCATGGACTACCCCGTGAACCGCCCTAGCAGGTCCACACGCCAGGCGAGTGAGACGCCCACCGCCACGACAAAGGCTGCCGGCGACGGAAGCCCTGAAGGAACGAGGCGCCCTGGAGAGTCGGTGCCATCTCCCCCGCACGGAGGTGAAAAGTGTGTGTCTCGGGCCTCCATCGGCCGACAAGTGCTGCAGGAGGACTGTCAAAACCGAACGCCTCGACGATCTGCCGGGCGGGTCTCCAACGAACGCTGGGCGTAGCCTCGAGCATCCGACCACGGCGAGGAGGAGGAGAGGCGATCTGCGAAAATGAAACATTCAGTACGTAAGTAAAGCTAAATTATAAAAAACGAAAGTAAGAAAGGTTCGCCTTATACGATGTACCTGTCAACCCAACGTGCGTCCAGAGTGAGCAACTCGGCAGGTGTCCTAGTCTGAAAGACACCTAGCGACCGCCTCTATTGACCGAGGTAGGCCCGATGCCTACGGTCAAGGGAGGGGTCGAGCAGGGCCCTCTGCTGCTGCTGTGGCGCCGGCTCCGGATGGCCCATATCGTCGGCCATCGTCACGTCACCCTACGAGAAATGCAAGTATAGGTTATTTATTTCGATTCAAGCAATACTAATTCATAAAGAAAAATACGTATGTACAAAAAGAAATGTCATCAACAGACACTACATATCATGCAAACATAACATATTACATAAAAATAAATAAGTCATCATATTACATTGCCACCAAGAAGTCAAAGATATTACATTGACGCTAATATTACAAATCTAAATTACACATATCAAGTAGTTCGATTAAGGTTTCATAGATACATTTTCAACCGAGCTGCCGTAGTCCATCCGCCTCGGCCGGACGCCCAAAGATCCAAATCGAGGACCCAAATGCACTAGGCTTATCACAGTTCACATAAGTGTGACCGTCCTCATTGCACTCGCCAGATCTCTTCTCAACGCTTCCACCTCCGACCGATCCATGTCGTTCGAATGCGACGGTGTCGGCGACGACCAAGATCACACTTCAGCAATTCCCTAGCCAAGATGCGTGTACCTGTTCGGACCTGTGGATCAAGAATGTACCGAAAATTGCATACCCATATATCTCTGCATGCCATGTATTTCGGATTGTTTCCTTCTGAAATATTCGGACACAAATGGAAAAGTAGGGTGATTTGTCATTGAAGCCGCCGAAGTACATGAGAGCATGGCTTGTGAAGAAGCTTCGCTATGCGGCATGAGCATGTGCATGTATGATCACGCAAGATGCACTCTGCGTAACCGCTTCGCCACGCCACGACGCCTCTATCCTGCAGATTATTTGGTACCGAGATGATCTGTCCCCATCGCCGTCGCGCAATGTCTTTCGGCCTTACCTATCTTCTCGGCCATATACTTTGTAATAGCAGCGGAGTATATCAGGCAACTGTCAGCCATAGCAGCAGACGCGGCACGATAACGATCCATGAAGTACTTGCATGTACCGTGAAGAATTTCCTCCACAATTGCAACCAGAGGCAATGCCCTCATCCCCCTCATGACCCAATTGTACACCTTTGCCAAATTTGTTGTCATTGTTCCGTATCTAGTCCCTTCAGTATCATATAGGAGAGCCCACTTCTCTTTTGGATCATCCTTAATCCAATCTGAGAAGCATCTCACGGTGGCTCGTGTGGCCCCGCCTCGCCTTTGTCTCGTAGTTCACGGCTACGCTGCGGTCATCTCATCGAATGTTTTCCATAATTTGTTGAATTTTCTTTGCTAATTCTGCTTGCACAACCTCTTGAATAGGTTCATGCAGTGTTTATTCTTAATGTGACTAAAAAAATTTGCTCCCAAATGCCTCATGCACCACCTGCTTTGCATATCACTCCACTGGGCACCCCCTCGGTTGTCGGAGCCATTTGTAATCTCATCAATCGCACGCAGAAGCTTTGCATGTCTATCATGAATGACACGTACATTTGGTCTTCTGTTACAACAAAGATGTTTCACACGCCTAGGAACCGACCCACTATCTCAGTATTCTCTCCTCCACAAATGCGAATGCCACCGGTAAAATCGATTGTTGCCATCCACGGCAATTCTTTGTCAATATTTGCCCCTTATACTTGCCAGTGAGAAAGGTTCCATCTACACATAGCACAGGTGGACAATATGTGAACGCTCTTATGCACGGACCCAATGCAAAGAATACCCGTTGCAGAACCCACTTGCCAGTGTCGACGCCGGAAGCAGGATACTCCTTCATGTCATAGTACGTTCCAGGATTTCTTCTACTAATCGTCTGCAGAAGTTGGGACATATTTGCATACGATGCTTCATATGTCCCGAACCGTATTTTCAAAGCCTTCTGTTTAGCTCTCCAAGTAGTGGGATACTTTATGGTGTACTGGAATTGTTCCTCAATAGCCCGTATAATGGACCGAGGCTCATATCTTATGTTCTGAACAATTTGTGAGTACATTACAACTGTAACAAATGTTGATGTCGATTTGTGCCTTTGTTGTGCATTTTCTAACCGCGATCGTGTTCTTTACAATTGAACACACCCGGTAATCTACCCACTTTCCTTTAAATGCATGTACACGCCACGGGCAACCAGGAACAACACACATCACGTCGTAGACGCTTTTAGTCGACTTCACTACCCTGAACTCCCTCCTCAGAGATAAAGACCAATACTTCACGGCATCCAATACAGCTTCCTTAGTCGGGTACATGGCTCCCTGAGTCACCTCATTCTCATGGTAATCCCATGGTGTGTGCGTGCCTTCATGTACAGATAAATCTTGGAAGTTGTAAGTATTCCACTCTACAGCACCGGTCGATCACTCAAACTTCTCTCATCGTCGACGTATCTTCATCGTGGACTTCCTCATGCTCTGATCCTCCTACCGCCATTTCAGCAACTATTGACTCGATTCGTTCCCCTTCATCGGCCGCCTTGCCGCCTCTTCAATTGTTTCATTGCCTTCTTCTCCTATTTCGTCTCCGCATGCACTTCTCCCACGTCCTCTGTCACCTCCGTGTTCCCTACAACTTCCACCTTCTCTTCCACTCCAAAGACCACTATTCTCCCTGGCTCTTCCACCTCCGCATGTTGCTTGTACTCGGCTGCACTAAGAGAACTAGAGGAAGGCACCGCTCGATTGCAATCTCAACGTAGCGTCTCCAATTCGAGTACTCGATATAGGTATCAACTCCCAAAAAACCTTCAAGAAGACGGCCACCAATGTCTCGAAGCTGTCATGACATGTTCTTCTTCGTTGAGTTGAAACGTCCATGATAACCAATGTTGTAGCCCCTAAATGACCTTTCGGTGGGTCTTGATATCCCTAATGTACATGATTGGAACATTGATAAATCTATCCCGTAAGAACCTTGCACAATCTCTCCTTCCCCATAATGGATCTGAAAATTGATCTTGTCTGTCATTTACCCCGCCCAACAAATTTCGCACATTGATTATTATACGTCAATCTCCTTTTCTACATCTATTTTTTAACAATATTACTCTGACCAAAATGTCGGCCAACATCTTGTTCATTATCTCTACAAATAAAATACTCTTCAACATCTAATAAATTAGTAAAATCTTGTACTATTTTCAATATAAACACTATATATTACCCTTCTATTCCTTTCTAAACCCTAACCCTACCATGTTCGACACATACCACATAATCGTACAATTTATTGACTATACTATTTCAATCTAAACTCTAATTATTACCGTCCTATTTGTAACAAATACCCTAATCCTAGCTTAAATATTACACGGCTATTTTTAGCCTAAACCCTAACCTAGAATAAATATTACCGTGCTATTTCTAGCCTAAACCCTAATCTTAGCCTACAAATTACGCGACTATCTTTAGCCTAAACCCTATCCTAAATATTACCCTCTTTATATATAATGTAACATACACTAAATTCATATGACTATCCTACCAAGTTTTATGAAATAAATTTTATACTACATAAAAAAAATACCTTTGAAATCGACGAATTGCTCCGCGCTGCTCTTCTCTCCAACTTCCTCTCTTGCTCTCGGTCTCCTCTCCTTCAAAATGCCAACAGTGCGCGCGGCCGTGGCGCGGTGGCCTTAAAAGGCCACAAATTTTGCCCGTTGGCCGGGCGGGATTTTCCCGCCGTTCAAACATCACCCAACGGGCGGGCGGATTTTTTTTTGCTTCCAAAACTCGCCCGTTGGGCGGGCGGATTATTTTTGGCTTCCAAACCTCGCCCTCCCGTCGGGCGGTATTTGGCCCACCCTGCTGGCCGACGCTTGAGCAAAAGCCCGCCCATCGGTCGAGGCGGATTTTTAAAATCTCGCCCGACGGACGGGCGGTTTAAAGCAGTTCGATTTTTCTCGCCCAACGGGCTGGCGACGGGAGTCTATTTATTTATTTATTTAAAATTGAATATCATTTATTTATTTCTGAAAAAAATAAATATATAAAAAAATAAAATTCGCGATTGCTTCCGTTTCGGTGGTGGGCTGGCAATCCGAGGAATGGGCGGGCGGCCCAAAAACCCCGGAACGGGCGTGGGCTCAGGCATGGGCCCGCTGAACATCAAGGTGGCCTTGGGCCGGGTTCCGACGAAGTTGCTGAATTGCTGAAACTCTTAACTTTAACAGCTTTTTAAAATAAATTAGATATGTTGGTTTATTTTGTTTGATTATTTTTAAAAAAATTTAGAAGTGATTTAAATATTTAAAAAGGTTTGATACAAGCCAGAGAGTTTAACTTACTTTTGGAAATGGCAATAAATAAGCCATAAGACCTGGAACCAGAGCTATTCTTAGCAATCATACTCTGTAATTTTGGGAAATATTTACTCCTTTATTGTGTTTTGGACGTGAGAGGATGCAGTATTTTCTGATTCACATAAAAAGTAACTAAAATCGGTAGTATATGCCCATTATAATTTCTCCAACACCCAATAATCAGCACCATTCCTTTTATAACCATTAGTTGAAGCTGCACTCCGGCGGGAGGTGGTTCTTGAACCTGCCCTCATCGGTGCAGTAGTCGTAGGTGAAGTTCCTCTTGACGCAGTCGTACACCGCCTGCTGTTCGGCGGTGAGGCCCCTGTACGCACCGGCATTCCACCACAGGTCCGGCGATCCGCACGGCGTCGGGCTGTCGCCGGCGCAGCCGTCGATGCTGAACCCCCGGAACGCCGCCGCGAAGGGCGCGCGGCTCCAGTCGACCTTGCTCTCGCCGCCGTCCGTCGCCCAGTCGGAGCCGTCCCACACGCTGCCCCGGACGAGCATCCGCTTCGCTGGGAACTCGAACCCCTCCTCCCTGCCGCTCGTCAGGTTCTTGAAAATCCTCACCGGCATCTCGTCCACGAACATCCTGCATGCAAATCGCGCTCGCGCGAGTTTCAGAATCAAGCTGAGCAATCTTATTCTTGATGCAGCTAGACGAGCATATGGCGGCTAGGTTTGAGGGACTTGCACGACATGGTAGGGGTTCCAGAGAATTTTGTAGTCGTGGAAATCGGCGGCGGGGTCGAACCACAGGTACGTCCTCTGCTCCCTGTTGCCATGGCCGTCGATGTAGACGTTGGTCTGGAGAGTGACGGGCTTGCCGTCCTTGTCGCCTAAGAACTCAAAGTCCAGCTCGTCGTGGATGCCCGTCTCTGGCTCCGACACGAGCTGCACGTCGGCGTGCGTACCAGAAGCAGGACATGCAAGCTCCGATCAAAGCCGAAGGATAGGTTTCGATCGATCCGAGGGGGGAACAAAATCAATGGAGATCACTGACATAGAAGGCCGTGACGACGCCGGCAGTGTACCCGGCCGGGATCTTGATCCTCATGTGGAAGAACCCTGATCCGTACGTGTTCTTGGAGCGAAACCCAGCACCTGCATGCACACGACAAGGTGAGGTATGAAGCTACCTACATACTACTGGAGGAAGAAGCAAGGATCGCGATGATATGTACCGGAGTTCTTGTCCATGGTGAGAAGGATCTCCATCCCCTGATTGACAAAGTGATAGCCATCACCACCCCATGCAGCCACGTAGTTCTCATCGAACGCTGGCGCCGGCGCCGGCGCCGCCGTCGGGCTGACCACATCCGGGAGGAGGATGGTGATGATGATGAGAAGCCATGGCTGTACACTCGAAGAAGCCATTCTAATCTAGCTTAATTAGACAAGAGAGATCTATGAGGGCTTCCTGCTTAACCAAACTACGAACTGTCTCACACACTCCACGGTACCTCCGCACGTTTCACTCACCTACCTAGCTAGCTACTCGTGTTCTCATATAGGCACTAGCTTCTCGTGTCTCACCAACCAATTAATACATGTACAATGGTATGTATAAGCATAGTTGTCTATATCATCCACTTTATATGTCGTCTATTGGTTGCCTTTTTGCGTGTCTTTAGGGAAAGCTCGTTCACATTTATCTAGCATGCTCTATGTTATTTATAAATAGCCCATAGCCCATAGTATAATAGATTGTCATTTTGTAAAGGTCATTTTTTATAAAGGGGTCGTCAATTACCTATTGTTGACGCCGGAATTTGGCAAAAGCCAATGGGCTGAAAATAGGCTTGGGCCTAAAGGAAAACGGGCTAAAAACAACGTACTATGGCAGCTCAAGTCGACTATGGAAGAGTCCAAATCGGCTAAAGGTTATACATAGAAAGTTCGGATCGGTTGAAGATGTATATAGAAACTTAAGTCCAAGTTAGCTAAAACTCCAACATATTAGGAAAAGTTAGTTAGATATAGAAGATAGAGTTGAGTTTGTATCGAATACGAGTCAAGAGTTCTAGTTGAAGTCAAGTTAAAGGGTTTGTATAAATAGTTTGCTCTCAAGGACGTGTAAGCCATCCACAAATCAATAAAATACAACTACTTTTTACTCGTCCTTTACTTTTCGTCGCATTAGAGTAGTTTCGTCGTATTTAGATTTCGATCGACTTGTTGCACATCGCCTTTCGATCGGCTTCGAGATACAACCCGTGAGTTCTTACAAGTAAGTACTGTCTCGATTGAGTTCGATCTACGGGCTTGCATCGGCTTTCGGTTGAAACACTATCTTGTTTGATATTGCTGTGCATTGCCGTTTCAACCAAGGGTTAGATTTCACCCCTCTTTCTACCGATCAACATATTTGTTGGTGGTAGACCGTTTACCCTTATTCTATCGGCTTACAGTTTGCTATTTGTTAATAGTCTTGTTGGGGAAAGTATGTGGCCCATGAAGGTTCGGCCCACTTACTTACCCGCGGCCCCACAGGAGGCAAGCTCGGGGCCAGCAAGCTCGCGCCCGAGCTTGGCAAGCTCGAGCCCGAGCTTCCCCGCCTCGGAAGCTCGGGCCTCTTGCTTCCTCCGGGCTTCTGAAGTACAAAGGAACAGGACCCAAGGTAAATCACCACGCGCCACGGACAGGATACGCTTCGGGTTCCCAGAGTCATCAAGAATTAAATGCGCAAGATTGTACCAAGGCGCTGGCGGCGGGCTTTCGCGGGTAGGCGGCGGTCCGTCAACCGCCCGCATGGGCAAAGACACGCGTCGACCGGTAGCGGCGGTGGCGCCATTGTGGGGCCCGATTTGGTCCTCTCCTCGATCGAGTCGAGGATGGCCTTGTTGTCTTATGGCGACATTGATACCGTGGACCTCAACTACGACGATTGCGGCGATCTCGACGGCGTCGACGAGTCGATGAGGAGTGGCGGTGGTATTCTCGCCGGGAGCTCGGTCCGACGAGATGGAGGTGGAAACGCGCCGCCTCGAGTAGCTGTTCGCTCCCGGCTTTGCTCTTCGCCGACTCACGTCGTGAAACCCTCATGGAGGGATCGAGGCGCCGCCACGGTCTTTGCATCCGGACGGATCGCGCGATTCGCGGTCACGTTCAAGAGGAGGGCGATCTGCCAAGAGCGCGGGCGCGCCGCCCGCCGGCGGCGATGAGACCAGCGAGCCCATGGCGGTTGAGGGTGCCGAGGCACCGCCTCCGTGGTGACACCGATATGTCCCCAGCAGGAGCCTACCTCACGTCATGTCTTTGCGGCGTCGGCGGGCGACCCGCACCACCACGTCTTGTCGCCCTAGCGAAGAGCACTAGCGGCGCGAGCCGCTCAGCCTCTTCTTGCGGGTCGGTTGGGCGAACCTTGGCGGATATCCGTCGAGGCTGCGCTGCCCGACGCGCCCGCGCTTCGCTACACGCCAGCGTGTTCACCCACCACTACCGTCACCAACCCGGTCTTGGCTTGATCGGCAAAAGGTTATGGCGATTGCCTAGGTCATGCGTGGTGGAGAAGGACCCGCGAGGTTCACCATGGCGATCTAGGCGCCATGTTCTTGCCGACGGCCTAGAGGAGTCGGCTGGGGATCTCGGCGAGCACCTCTAGGCCCAGCCATCACCGATGGCTCCTCGGAGGGCGGCGAGCGTTGATCGCAAGCAAAGGCCCACTTCCACGGCGGACGGCGCTCAACAAGACACCGGCGGAGTTTTTTCCCACCTCGGGCGCTTCGGTGGGAGAGCTCCGGCCCAGGAATAACGGGGCCGCCCCTGGATGCCCGGCTTTCTCCCGAGCTTTACGCCAGGCCCCCTGGCCCCGCAAGTTTAAGCCCGGGAGCATTGAGAAGTTCGACGGGAGCAAGAATCCCGACGAATATCTCGCCGTTTATACTACCGCCATCTTGGCCGCAGGCCGTAATGAGGCCGTAATAGTCAACTACTTTCCTACCGTCTTGGAGGAATGGTTCGAACTCGGCTGTTCAACCAGCCGAGGGGTTCGATCACGTGAGGAGCAATTGCGAGGCGCCCGGACAAACTTCGTGGCTGCGCTGGCTACTGGGAAGCCCAGGACCTCAAGCTTGTGGTCCAAAGGGTCGAGAGGGCCTGCGAGGACTACGTCCCGCAGTTCGATCCAGCACGCAACACCATTCCGTCGATCTCCGACGAGGCCATCGTGAGGCCTTCAAGGAGAGTCTGGAACACCCGTTCACCGAGGACCTTGAGCTCCATCCGGTCCACACCGCACCGATTTATTTCGTCTTTGCGGAAGGATCATCAACGCCTCGGCGGTGGGCGCAAGAGAGGAAGAACAGAGAGAAGGCGGCGGCGGGACCGCACCGATGCCAAGAAGGGTGACGCGAGAAGAAGAAGAAGAAGAAGAAGAAGAAGAAGAAGGAGCCCGCCGCCCCCGCCTACGTCGCAGCGGTAGAGCCCGAGAGGCCCGCTCCTCTGGCGGCCGCCTCCTGCCAACCCGTCCGGCGGGTGGCGGAACGGACGAGGCGCGGCCCGAGGCGGCGAGCTCCCGGCCTCGACCTCGGCCGGCCCAGGCCAAACCCTCCAAACAACGCTCTGCCTCCTCCGCCAGCGAAGCGGCCATGACTTGCGTGAATCGCGGGACATGGGCCGCGTTTGGAGGACTTCTCGCCGGGCGGGCCCATGCCCGAGCTCCCGATCATGTGTTGCCGGACGGCCGGGCGCCCAGGCGCCCATGGCGGCGCCTTCCAGAGGCTCGCGCATACGTAGCCGTGATCTTCGGCGGTGCTTCTGCCTATAGCTCGCGATGTGAGCTTAAGGCCGCTGCCCGGGAGGTTTACCACCTCGAGAAAGGTAAGCCCGGGAACGCACCCCTGCGGTGGTCCCACCAGTCGATCACTTTCTCCGGGGATGATTGTCCCCGGAATGACCGAACCCAGCGTCTACGGCGGTGCTCATCCCACCATCGGCAACACGCTGGTCGATCGCGTGTTGGTAGATGGCGAGCTCTCTGGACATAAATCCTTTGCTCAAGTTCTTGGCGAATCACGATCCGTGGTCCAAGATCAGGACATAGCCATCCCTTCCACGGCATTGTCCCTGGTCGCGTCCTCTACACCGTCGAGCCGTCGTCTTGCCTATGGCGTTTGGGACTCCTAGAACTTCCGGACGAGTCGTCACCTTCGAGGTGGTGGACTCGAGCTCCCATACTAGCGCCATCCTCGGACGCCCATGCTGTCCAAATTCATGGCGGCTACCCACCATGGCTACCATCGCTGAAGATGGCCCTCATGGGGTCATCACGATCAAGGGCGCCACAAGGCCACAATGGCTGCGACGAGCGCCTTGGTCATGGTCGAACGGCTTCGGCGTGGCGGCCAAGGCCGAGCGGCCACCCGTCCGCCCTAAGGTGGCCTGCGGACGCGAGGAGCCCGCCAAGGCGATCCACCTCTCGAGGGCGACCAGCCAAGGTCGCCCACGTGGGGTCAACCTCGAGTCCAAATAGGAACTAGAGCTCGTCACCTTCCTCTCGACTAACGTGAAGCGTGTTCGCGTGGGAACCGTCCGACATGCCCGAGTCCCAAGGGAGGTCATCGAGCACGAGCTAGCTGTTGACGACAAAAAGCTTTGTCGACAGGCCCTCTGGCGTTCCCAAAATGGAAGGCCGACATCATCCAGAGCAACTTGGCAAGATCCTCCAAGCCGCTTCATCCGAGAAGTCGAGCATTCGGATCGCTAGCTAATCCGTAGTCGTCAAGAAGAAGGGCGGAAATGGCGAATATCGTCGACCATCGCGACCTCAACGCCGCCGCCCCTAAGGACAATTTCCCCTGCGGCGCATAGACCAAGCGGTCGAAACAGCGGCGGACTCGGCGCTCATGAGCTTCTGGGCGCCTACTCCGGCTATCACCGGATCGCGGCGCACGGAAGGCGAAGAGAAGCGCGCCGTAACACCTTTTGGTACCTTCTGCTACACGACCATGTCTTTCGGTCTAAAAACGCGGGAGCCACGTTCCAGCGACTAATGCAGAAGACGGTCCCCGATCGATAGGGCATAGCGTAGAGGTCTATGTAAGCGATGTTGTTGTAAAAGCAAAGTCCACGGGACCATGTGACCGACCTTCAGGAAACTTTTGCTAATCTTAGAAAGCATCGAGTTAAGCTGAATCCTGAAAAATGTGTCTTTGGTGTCCGATCTGGGATGTTGCTTGGCTATATGATAGGAAAGGCAAGTATCGGGGCAAACCCCGAGAAAATCGAGGCCATCGAGAATATGAGGTCGCCAACCTGCACCAAGGAGGTACAAGCCCTCACCGGGCGGATGGCGGCTCTCAGCAGATTCATATCTCGTCTCGGTGAGCGCAGTGCACCTTTTTGTAAGATCCTGCGTAAGCACGATGGTTTCGAATGGACGGAAGAAGCCGAGGCCGCTTTTAGCGAGCTAAAGCGTTACCTGTCCACGTCTCCCGTCTTAGCCACGCCAAAGCTCGGGGAAGCTCTACTCCTCTATTTGGCGGTTGCCCCGCAGCTGTAAGTCTTTGTACTAGCGATCGAGCGAAGGCAAGCAACAACCCGTCTACTACGTAAGTGAGGTACTTCACGGGCCTAAGGAGCATGCACTGCGCTCGGCATATAGTACATCTCCATTTTCCCGCAACGAACAATGCTGCGGAGTACGAAGGCCTCCTAGCCGGCCTACGAGCATGCACTGCGCTCGGCATAAAACGGTTAACAGCGAAAGGGGATTTGCAGTTGGTCGTCTGCCAAGTAAACAAGGAGTTTCAGTGTTGCGACGACTCAATGGCGCGATACTTGGCAGAAGTGAGAAAACTGGAGAAGCACTTCACGAACGTCGAAGTGTGTTACGTTTCCAGACTGGCTAATAGCCTGGCCGATAAGCTCGCAAAGCTTGCCTCCTCACAAGAAACCGCCCCGGCGGGGGTGCTCGTGCAGCACCTACTAAAGCCCTCTATTCCCTCCAGAGAGGAGGCCCCCGAGAAGACGGTTGCCTCGACCCAAACGACCGGTACCGTTTCGTTCCTAGAGCAGCGCGACACCTAGATGACGCCATTCGTTCAGTTCTTGACGCATGGGACACTGCCACAGGACACAGCTGAGAAATCCCGGCTCCAAAGACAAGCCCGACCTTACCGATTACTCGGGGGCTTGTTGTACCGAAGGGGTTCTAACGGCGTACTTTGCAAGTGCGTGACCCGGGAGGAAGGCAAATTTCTCCTCCAAGACATCCACGACGGGATCTACGGGGCCCATGCCTCTTTCAGAACCCTAGTGGGAAAAGCCTTTCGCATGGGGTATTACTGGCCAACTGCGTTGACCGACGCAAGAGAGCTCGTAAAGCGCTGCCCAGCCTGCCAATATCACGCTCGGGTATCCCACCAGCCCGCATATGAGCTACAGACTATCTCGCTAACCTGGCCATTCTCAACATGGGGGATGGACATACTTGATCCGTTTCCCAGAGGCTTAAAGGGCTGCACACACCTATTCGTCGCCATCGACACTTTCATTAAGTGGATCGAGGCCGAACCAGTGTCGAGCATATCCGCCCAGACGGCCAAGAGGTTCCTTAGGAACAATATCGTGACCAGGTTCGACGTCCCAAGTAAGCTGATCGCTGACAATGGGACATAGTTCACAAGCGAGCTATTCCAGGACTACTGCGAAGAGCTCGGCATGAAGGTCGCCCTAGGTTCGGTAGCTCACCCACAAAGTAATGTTGCAGCCGAACGCGCTAATGGGCAGATCATGCAGGGTATTAAGCGCCGAGTGTACGATGCTCTCGCCGAGCAAAGACACAACTGGGTAGAAGAACTACCCTCCGTGCTTTGGGCAGCCCGAATAACCTCTAATCGGGCTACTAGCGAAACCCCGTTTAGGCTGGTATACGGCTCGGAGGCGGTCCTACCCGCCGAGCTAAGAATTGGTTCAGCTTGTATTGATTTTGCTGGGCAGATCGACAACGACGAGGAGCGGTTGCTAGACCTCGACCTATCTGAGTCCTGCCGCGAGCAAGCACTACTGCGAGTGGCAGCATACCAGCAATCCCTGCGGCGGCACGCAGCCTAAAAGGTACAGACCCGGACCCTGCAGGTGGGCGACCTGGTTCTAAGACGAGTTCAGAACCTGGCTCACGCCAACAAGCTCACCTCAAGATGGGAGGATCCGTACACGGTCAGATCTGCCCGACTTGGGAGGCGTAAGATCGGCTATGCCGGATGGGAGAGTCCTCAACAGCTCCTGGAACATCGCTCAACTTCGAAGGTTCTACGCCTGAGAAAAGGTCGTAAGTCTCCATTTCCCCCCTATCTTGTTTCCTTTTGTTCACCCCACTATTCCCTAAGAGAGCCTCAAGCTAACCCTAGCGACCCAAAACTTATGATCGGGCTTGGGAGAAAGCCCGGGCCGTTCCAGTACACATCGGCAGGGTAGCGGTTTCTGCAGGCCAACCCCAGGATTCCTTGCACACGGGTAAGCCGATATCCATCGCACCTCACAAAATCCCGTGCGGGCACACGCTTTCTGGCCCTATACCTTAAGCCTGCATAACACCTGCGACAGGCCCGGGATACCTTTAGAGTCCAACAATCTGCCTCTCGCAAAGGGACAGAGCCAGGACCACAAGCTTCGTTCAAAAAAGTGTGCGGTCTCTAAGCCACGTTCGGGCTTTTCCTCAAAAGCTCGGACAAGACTTGGGGACTAGGGTCGATTTTTCAAAAATTGATGTTCTCTAAGCCACGCCCGAGCTTCTCCTCAGAAGCTCGGACATGGCTCGGGGACTAGGGTCGATTTTTTAAAAATTGGTCTTCTCTAAGCCACGTCCGAGCTTCTCCTCAGAAGCTCGGATATGGCTCGGGGGCTGGGGTCGATTTTTTAAGGGTCGATTTTTTCTAAGGGTCGATTTCTTAAAAAGTTGATTTTCCAAGATCAAATTCCCAATCAAAAGACTTCCGATCTTCTCTAAGCCACTTGGGCTTCTCCCTAAGCTTCGGACATGGCTCGAAATTTGAGGTCAATTTTTAAGGGTCGATTTTTTCTAAGGGTCGATTTCTTAAAAGTTGATTTTCAAGATCAAATTCCCAATCAAAAGACTTCCGATCTTCTCTAAGCCACGTCCGAGCTTCTCCTCAGAAGCTCGGACATGGCTCGGGGGCTAGGATCGGTAGGACTATAATACGTTTTCAATCCTTTCTTGCCTATACGACTCTTAGCTTTTGTTTGCATGCAGAAAAAACAACAGAAAACAAAAGAGAAGTAGCGATAACCACCAACAACTTTATTAAAAGGGGTTCTGGGATGGCTCACAAGCCGATTACAATTAGTCCCAACGGAAGGGTCCCAGAAACCCGACAATGACGTCGGCCACCTCGGCAAGCGTCGGGGCAGCCTCGACCAAAGCCGCGGCAGCAGCAGCATCGCGGGCATGGGCACTGACCAGCGCCTCCACGAGCGGATCAAAAGCCCCGGGAAGACGCGGAACAACTTCAACCAGCGCCTCGACCCTGGCAATGTCACGGGCGCGCGCCTCCTCCTCCGCAATCTCGGCCATTGCAAGGTCGAAGTCCGCCCAAAGCTCCGCCAACTCCGGGTCACAAGCCATGGAAGCAAGAGGGAAAGGTATGGAAGAAAGGAGTCCGGGATAAGAAGTGACCGTCGTTGGTCTCTTTTATAGCGAGGATCCGGAAGCGAAGCGATCAGAGTAATGGCGTCGGAAGCGCTCCGACGATGGAAGCTGTTTCAAGGCGAACGCGAATGTCTCTTGGGACACGGCGCGACGATCAAAACGACGTTTGGCATTCCAAGAGAAGGCGGACCAAGAAGTGACGAAGGAAAGAAGTCAAAACAAATCAATCGTATTAATCAAAGGTATTTACAAAGGCGGGCGGATTATCGCCCAACAAAAGAAAAAAAAAAGGCCTACGGCTTAGGCCGCACCGGAGCTTCGGCTCGCCAAGAACTCGTCGTTCGACCTGAAGGTCGAGGAGCTCCTTCTCTTCGCCCGAAAGTCTCGCATTTTGACCCGTAAGGCTTCATTGGCGACCTCTAGGTCCCAAGACGATATCTTGGTGGGTCTTGATGACCCTCCGTCAGCGATTCTGGCGACCTTCGTGCGGGAAAGCTCTCTACGGCAAGGAGGTCGCGCTCCACCGCGACGAGCAATCTCGGCGACACAAGACGCCTCCATCGCCGGGCGTTCCTCGGTCAAGAAGCGTGTCGCGTTCGCCTTAAGGGCCTCCAGCGACCGGCAAGAAACCTCCTTGGCGTCCTCCTGCGCCACAGCTAAGGCCACCTCAGCCGCTGCGCCCCGGGCCTCCAGAGCTATCGTCTGGACTGAGCTCGAGCGAGCTTCCTCAAGCTCGGCGCGTGCGGCGTTAGCTTCCTGTTGCCACCGCGTGCTTTCCGACCGCAGGGCCTCTCGTTCGGCATCGTGCTTAGCCTCAAACGAGCAAACCATGCCGACAAGCTCGCGGTAGATCTGCACCCGGAGGATAAACTAAGAAAGGGGAGGACCAAAGCAGGGAGAACACAAGACAACAAAAACCAAGCCCGGAGACACTTACCTGGCGGCCCGAGCTGTCGCCCGAGCTTCTTGGCCCCTCGGCCATCTCTCCTGCAGGCTCGGCCGCCTCCCCAGCAAGCTCGGCCAAGCCTCCCGCAGGCTCGGCCACCTCTCTCCTGGGTTCGGCCAAGTCTTCCGCAGGCTCTACCGCCCTTCCTGCAGGTTCGGCCGAGTCCACAGGGACGGCCGCTCCTCCCACTAGCACGACCAGGCCTCCCGTCGGCTCGGCAGCCTCCCCCACAGGATCGGCAGCATCAACAGCATGGAGACACGGCTCGGGAGGGAAGTCAGTCTGCGTCCAGGCATCCACCGGAGGTCCTCTCCCTAGACGGTTCGCCAGCCATTCCTCGAGCGTTTGACCGGGGACTGGCCGGAGCCGGATGGCCTCTTGGTGACTCCAAGTGGCAATCCCAAGGTGGTGCTCGACCCACGATGGCGTCGCCGAAATCCACCCCGAGACGGTCAGCGAGCCACGCCCCGCCGCGGCATCGAGCGATGCTCGTGGTGTGATAACTCGGACGGGCGCCCGGCCAAGAAGAAGAGTGTCTCCGTGTCGGCGGGGACGGTATGTTGCTCCTAGCAAAAAGCTCCCGAATGCCGCGGATGTCGATCGGGCGCCACCCGGTCGAGGTTCGCCCCTCAACGCGGATTGGCGCCAGGCGCTCGGGGCCGAGATCGGTCTCCACCTTTACAAGCGCGGCCTGAGGGCGCACGTCCTTGTGCGCCACCAGCGGGAAGACGAAGGGCCTCGAACCCCGGAGCCCGGGTTTGCCCTTGGCAGGCTCATTCTCCTGGGCCATTGCCTCTGGTTGCGTCGGGATAGGCTCCCCCGCTTGAGGGGACAACGCGACTGAAGAAACAAGAGAGAGTTAGAACACGATCGGCTCGAGGGCCATAATCAACAGAGGAAAAGGACGGGCGATGCCGGCATGCACGAGCAACTTACGTGCAGCCGCGACGGCCGCCTCGTTCATCTCGTCCGAGTCATCGTCGTCCGGCACCAACCGACGTCTCTTGGCGCCGGCATTTGGTATCCAGCGCGACGATCGAATCGAGCAGGGACTTCGGCCGAGCTTGGTCAGGAACGGATCCGCCGGCACGAGGCACCTGCCACCACATGCGGGCGGCCTTAACCGGGAAGCGACCGGCTGGTTTCTTCCAGTGTCATTGGGAGTGGCTGTCTCTTCAGGGGCTAAGCTCGCGTCGCCACCTACCAAAGATCGGCGGCCTTCAAACCGCTGGCGGCGATGCGGCGGGCCCGGTTCCTGCTCTCGTTTCCCCCTGCGAAAAATAAGCCGCGGGGCGTCAGCTCATGCGCATGGGAGAAACCGCCCCGAGAGCACCTAAGCCCGTAAAGGCACGCACCTTATCCAGGACGTTGCGAACGCCCGAGCCTGATGGCTCGTTGTGGCTCGCAGGTAAAAGGAGCCCTACGACCCGAACCACATCATCTTGGGGCAAGCCTGCGGAGAAGAAAGAATGAAGAACATCACAAACACGACTCGGGAAGAAGCTCGGACAAACAACTGCAAGAGTAAGAACAAATACTTACGGGCGGTGCCTTTGCGGGAGAGGTCGTCCCACCCGCGGATCTCGAAGAAAGGGCAAACCCGCTTCCTCGGCGGGCTCACCCGGTGCCTGGTGAAGTCGGCTACAATGTCGAAGCCGTTAAGCCCCCGGCCGGCCAAGCCTCGAATCTTGGCCGCCAGGGCTACCTCCGCCGGCACTAGCGTAGGCCGGGGTATCGGCACCTTCCCGGGATTCACGTTGGCAAACCAGAATCGGCAGTTGTCGGGCTTCTCGGCGTAGTACCACCGCGACGCCCACCCCCCGACGTTCTCCTTGGCCTTGAACACTGGGTACGAGGACTTCATGTCGTGGCGGAGCTTGAAGTAGGCGCACCCCGCCGCATTGTGCCCGCCGGTCGTGGTCAGCTCGTAGAAGTGGAGGAAGAGGCTGACCGTCGGCTCCACCCCGACGAATGCTTCGCAGAGGTGCGCGAAGATCGTCAAGAACAGGATCGAGTTGGGATCAAGGTTCACCAGCTCGATCCCGCACTGGGCTAGAACGGATTCGACGAAATCGGACTCCGGGACCCGGAGCCCATGAAATCTCAAAGCAAACGAACTCCTTGCTCTTGGGCGCAGGAACCGCCTCTCTGCCGGCCGCCCTCCACCCGCCGACCTCGACGAAGCCGGCGGCTTCCAGCCCCTTCAGATCGTCCTTAGCGAGGAGGCTCCACGTGAAAGGCGCCATCGGGAGGAGAAGGATCGAAAGGGAAGATGGCGGAGAGGCAGATAAAGGAAGAAGGCGGAGGAACGTAGTAGCACAAGAAGGCGTAAGAAGAAATGGCGAAAAGGGAAACCACCTGATATAAACCGACAAGGGGAGACGAACCGTCACCTATCCGCCGGGAGACGTGGAACCCGAGGAGAAGGAAGCGGCAGCAAGAATCAAGACCGATTTGGGATTCGCCGTGTGGGGGCCAGCAAGGAAAAGCCAAACTTTTCGCCAAGGTGGTTACAGATAAACCTCTCGGCGGCATGTCACCATCCCGCTCGAGGCTCGGGACTAGTTGTTGGGGAAAGTATGTGGCCCATGAAGGTTCGCCCACTTACTTACCCGCTGCCCCACAGAGGCAAGCTTCGGGACCAAGAAGCTCAAGGCCGAAGCTTGGCAAGCTCGAGCCCGAAGCTTCCCCGAAGCTTCGGGCCTCTTGCTTCCTCCAAGGCTTCAAGTACAAAGGAACAGACCTAAGGCAAATCATCACGCGCGCATGACAGGATCGCCGGGTTCCCGAGTCATCAAGAATTAAATCGCGCCTTGTCGTGAGGCGCTGGCGGCTTTCGATCAGATGGCGGCGGTCCGTCAACCGCCCGCATGGGCAAAGACACGTCTTGACCGGTAGCGGTCCACGACGGTGATCGAGATTGCACTCGATTGCGGTGGATTGATGCGCTACTGGCATGGAAAAAGGCAACGACTAATTCAGCGGACGGCAAGAGTTACAACGGTGGCGGGCGCCTATAAAAAGGCGCCTGAGGCCACAACAAGAGAGAGATTCGCCGGCATACACACAACTCACTTGGAGAATAGCTATCAGAGAACAGAGCACTTGCACTCTCGTAGGAGCTCTAGTTCCCGGTGTAGTTCTCCGCATCCGTAATCAGGAGCACACACACGCGATGACTTGAGCACTTATCGTACTCGGCCGGGCTTCCCAAAGCCGGACTTCACCCTTGTACTCGTTTAAGCTCGGCATTAAGCGAAGATCGGACGAGGGTCATTATCCCGCAGTGGAGGCTGAACCGGGATAAAAATACTCGTGTCATCACCCCCGTCCATCCGGTCTTGACGCGCCAGCCGCGTCGGGACTAAGGTCTTTTCCTTCGGCAGCGCCCGGCCAGGCGGCCGGGCCTCGGTCCAAGGACAGGGCCGCTTTTGGGCCTCGCACCTATCTTCCCTCGCTTATTGGCGCTGCGGAGGCTCGCCTCCCAGTCGCCGACAAGTCTGTTTACCTCGTTCTATTAGTTAGACATGCTATCGGATAGTTGATAGTCTGTTTATCCTCTTTCTATTACTTTGTTGATTTCATCGGCTTAGTAATAGATTGTTTACTCTTGAAACTACTGGTTTAGATTTGATCTAAACTGATAGTTTTGTTACTCGTTACCTTGCTCGAATTTGCTTCCAAGTGTTGCAGATTCACCTTTTTACAGATCCAATCGGCTACTTGAAAGCTGATTGCGTTTCCTTTTGCCGATTGCAGATTGTATCGGCTAACACGCTTTGGACCTAGCTCCCAGTACTGTCGGGAATCCTATTTTCTAAGCCTACATGAGTTGGTGCGAAAAGCACTTGTTGCGTCAACACCTATGCTCTTTTTTTTAACGAAGTCTAATCTAGATATATCCTAGGTGAGAATGCTTACAAACAAGTGATGTCACATACACGTAGGACATGGAAGAGACGAAGAGCTAAAAATCAAAATGAAATAAATAAAAATAAAGCTAAAAAGAAGCGGAGGATAGAAGAGCCATGATCCCAAATGGATGAAGCTAATTGAACAGCTAGTATGCAATATGCTTTGCATGCAAGCGTGTGAACTGTGCTTACATGCACGCAAATTGAACTTAATAATTACTCCTAATCAGTTATCGTCTTCGATTTAATTGGGCCTTTGTTTTTTTAGAATAATGGAATTTTCATTATATCATTAACCAAAGAGTTACGACCATAAAAAAAAACTATTACAACGCGACATCATCTATAGAACTAGCACCTACTAGAAACATCATATTAGGAATCAACTTGTATTTCTCTTGTCTGAATCAAACATTTATATCATATGTGGTACATTGTTTGTACTAGTAATGTCATATTAGGAATTTTATGCACGTTTTGAAAGACATGTTTTTTACTTGCCAAAGGCAGTGCACGAACACCGCAATCCAGCTCCTCCACTGTTCTTCACGTATTTGTCTCCTTCGACCGCATCAACAGATCGATAAAAACATCCGATAACATCGTGGAGAGAAACTCTACATAGCAACCTAGCATAAAACTCACACCACAGGGAGAGATAACTCCCAATAGCCCATGAACAAATTGGGGACTATAGGTACCAACCCTACCAAAGACACTGTTGAGGAGATCGTTGTAGGAAAACATCACACTGGGGAATTTTAAAAAAGGAGCTCATTACCATACTAAACTGATCCGCTATCAATGCCACCATAGAGAATGAGACAGACAATAAACCCTATCTTTGAAAACTAGATATTATGACTAAAAAGCTGAAGTTTTAAGATGATAAGAGAGTCGTTACCATCTCCCCAACTCTGGTGATCTCACCGTAGTCGGGAGGACGATCCCGAGTCCCCCTGCTGATCTACTATATCGCCGGCTCTGCCTTTTTCTTCTTTCACGGATACTGTTAGTTCGTGCCGAATAATTGGGTCTTTGTTTAATCAACATAAATTCTGCATTGTTATCAGAACAAATTAATAATGCATGCTTGTGTGAGTTCATCACTTCGCTATACTGATCAACACTTATAATCATCAACTATATACTGGTCTACGTTGATGCACAATATATATACTGATATACATAGTACGTGAGTAATTAATTAAGTACGTACATGTCTTATTCCAAGGACCGAAATGCTCGACACAAATAGGACGTGAGAGCGTGAGATGGCTCAAACAATTGTTCCATGTCTGGCTTAAGCTCGATTAAGAGGAAGATCATATATGTGTACCACTTAAGCTATTTTTCTTCCAGAAATTAAGAGCCAAGGATATATTAGTAGTACGCTATACAGATCTAGTCCGACAATGTTTAGTGCTTAATTAATTGGCTTGCGTCTTTAGTTTCTCTAAAATTTTCCAAAATTAACCGAATAATTGCAGTCAATTCAGAGAGACGTGTGGCAGCATCACGGCAACACGAACTTCTCAGGAATGGCCTCAGAGTTGCCTGATCAGTCTCCACAGTACAAGCATGCGAATTTATGATGTCACCGATCGACTACTCACTCTTCATTCTTCTATGTTTGCATGCATGCAGTGGTCTAGAGTTTGGCCGCCAGTGGATTATAAGAAGAAAATTGACATTATACTGTTCTCTAAGTAGACTTCATCGTTTTGCCACCTTCAAGATGCCAATCTTTAAAATGCCATTGCCATCCTTGTCATCTTGTTTGTTTGCCATTTCAATATTTTTCCCTTTATTTAGGCATGCGAAATGACTTTTTACCCTCCTTCCTTCCCATCACTCCTCCTTCCTCCCCGCCGGCGACCTCTTCGGCCACATCCGTCGACAAGATCCTTGACCCCTTCTTCTTCCTCGCGGCCAAGGTTGCCGACGAGCTACCCTCGAGCTGTAGCAAGAGGATGTCGTGGCTCGGGAGCTCAGGGCGACACCGGTCATGCTACTGTCGTTGTGGGCCAACGTCGCTACCATCGGGAGCTTGAGGCATGGCTTCTCCAGTGTTCACTTCAACATCACCTTCCACTGAGCGGTGGCACACGTGCTGAGGGATTTGAGCATATCGCCGGCGGCTACTGCTTCTCCGAGCACGATTCTGCCACGAGCTTTGATGTTGGTGACCGGCAGCGACAGGATTCGAGCTCCTTGCCAGCAACAGGAGGAGAGGGGTAGGGTGCGGCCAGGTTAGGACACGTGAGCGCCAGCGACAGGGAGGAGAGGGGTGGGGGCGGCCAGGATGGAAAGCTCTGCCTATGCCAGAGAGAGGAAGGAAGAAAAAGAGAGGAAGGAAGAAGAATATGGAGACAACAAGGTCATTTTGTGGTGCATGTGTAGGGAGAATTACCAAAAACATTTTCTAAAGGGCCAAAATGGCACAAAAAAAAAAGAGGGGCAAAGCTGAGGTGTGGCATTTTAACGGAGCGCATTTCGATGATTGCAAATGCATGAAACGCACTTTAGAGAGTGGTATAATGTCAATTTTCTCGGATTACAGTATGTTCATAGCCTTAGAAATCTTAATTTCAAAGTGAGTTTTATTGAGAAAGTTAAAGGATAGTTATGTCGTCTCTTTTTTTCTTTTTACTCGAGAGACATGTACAATAATTTAGACAAATATTATCAATAGCAAGCTTTATGTTATCAGAATAAAAGATGATCATATATAATACGTTGTTTCTATACATAATACATGTTTATATAGATAGCATATTTTATATATAATTTTCTTGAAGAAGAAAACGAAGTAACAGCGAGAAACACTGGTGAAAGAATTTGCTCAGAATTCCAACCCTGGCCATGATAAGATTACGGCTGATTTGCTGTATTCACGTAGATTCACCATTCAAGATAGACTCTGGTTCGCGCTACTTCCATTCGGGAAAAACAAGCGATCTGAGTACTTAAGCAAACGCTGAATATCTTGGACGTGCAGCTTCACCATCGATGTGCATTAACATCCTCTCCTGAGCATGTATAGCCTTCTGCCACATATGACTTTAGCGTAATGCTACAGTGGACTGTAGCACAGGAATTAGAACAGGTAGAATTATGTTAGCTAATATATATATATACCTAGAGACAACATAGACGATGAGTGATATAAACAATGCTGGTTAATTATACCATTATATATGTCCTAAGAGCATCTCCAGTAAAGACTTTAAATTTCTCCTCTATAATACTATTCCCTATAAATTCTATCCATCCTCTAAAATTCATTCACACTTTACACTACATTATAAAAGATTTCTTCCTTTTAACAAAGTGTATATCCCTAAAAAGTCAAATAAACAGTATTTTACAACTCGTGCTGCTCTAAGCCATATCTGGAGAAACCCAGCTAGACAATTATCGGTCTGTACTGCACCAAAACCAGATTGATGTCAGATTTGTTCTGAGCCAGAGCATACGGTGCAGAGGCGAGTTCCAAACTAGCAAAAGACTTGTCCAATTATGCAACGGCGAGGCGACAGTACCGTTCTATCGGCAGTTGCCACTTGCCTTTTTTTTTTTTTTTGACAATTGCCACTTAGCCAGTTGAAGAACCAGCAGGATACACGACCACGCAACGCTGCTACACAACTTCGCACCATTGTTGCTTAAAGAGTAATGTTTTAGGCAACAACTGTTCGAATTAAGCTCAAGTACCACATGCGAAGCATACTTTTATGTAACACTCACGTTAAGAGATTACTGGATTGTTGGATAAAATATACATGCTCAAATATATCATCTATCTTACCTCCTAGGGTTAAAAGGTCACTAAATTGTTGGATTAAGTAAAATGAATAACCCAAGATAGTTTGGATTTGTTTTTTTGAAAAACTCCATTCGACTATACACTTTCCATTCGACAAAAAACTCTCTTTTAAATAAATCGCACTCGAACCGTACAAGGGCTATATGTATAACCTGAGTAATAATGCGACATGGGTGATCTTGCAAATAAATTTGGAATGTAACGTGTAATCTTTGCGTGACATTCAGGCACGCTGTTGTCGTGGTTGGTAAGAACATTATCTCATACATATGGATGGCATGAGCAACAGGTTTAAAGAACACTTGACAACCACATCCGGAACCACAACGAAATCCTTCGGGCATGGAAACGACTCTAATTGGTACTAAAGTATACTATGTCTTCTTATCCTCTGTATATTTCCAAATAATTAAAACTATCATATGAATGACAACCAGCCTACTCATACAAGATAAACAAGCAGAATTCAGTAGTAAAAATCATTAAAACACCCAGAACCGCAAAGAGCATGGACACAATATTGTGATATATAGTGTAGACCATATACTCTACTTCCAATATGAATCGATTAATTCAAGATTAATTCTTCCAGCAAAATTGTATATCTGCAGTTGAATAACTAACCTACAGGCTACAGAGTTAACTAATATGCCAAAATTTTCTGTACACACATAAAGCATGATCTTCCCCCATTTGCTTCTTCGAACTACTTAATGAGTAATGCCCAAAAGCCTTGCTTATGTGGTAATTGTACAGAAATCATGCCTTCCATGAAGAAGCCATGCAAACCATTTCCTGGCAGCTATTGTGCACAGAGAAACTGGTGATAACTAAAAATAAATGTCGATCTCCTTTTCACTCATTTCATATACATGGTCTCGTGCCTCAGTCAGAGCAACCTGTATTGATTCAAACAATGCAAAAACATAATTTAATATGCTAATATATACAGATAATTGACGGTGCAACTAACCTGTCCGAATTTTGTGAAGAAGTTGTTTGCCAGATTTAATGATGTGACTGCAAGATCTTCATTAGCCTTAAGTGCTTGAGCCAATGCAAATGCTCCATCATCCTGTCCGCAAAGTGAAGGATGCTGAGCATTGTGGAGATCTGCAGATCCACCACTAGCTAAATGAAAAACAAATACTCTGTTTACTTACTCTAATCTCATTAAAACCCAGGTCAAGTGATGTCAAAGATTCATTGATTATCTTAAAACTCCGTGCCAAGCAGATAGCACCCTTCAAAAAGAGGAAAGAATCAGAAAGAATATCTTTTATCAAAGTGCAAGCTATGATATGGTAACAGATTTTGTGACATACATCATCTCCAAGTCCATTTGCTCGCAAATCCAATGTTGACAGCGTTGTGTTGTACTTTAAACAATCAGCAATGAACTCCGCACCTGACACTCCTAACTGCAGGATATGTTACTTGGCTGAAGAAGCAAAAACACTTAAATCTGCATGTGATTATATATTTATATTCAGGTCAGAAGACTACCTGGCACCAACCAAGCTTAAGGGCTTGGATTTTCCCATGGAACTTGAGAACATCACACAAAGCCTTCACTCCCTCTGGCCCGATCGGATTGTAGCTCAACTCCAACTACAAAGCACTTTTTTAATCAGTGGAAGCATCCTTTTTTTGGTTTGTGTGGACTAATGTAATGGTAAGACGGCTTACTGTTGTCAGCACGATATTATCCTTCAAAGTTTCAGCTATTGCACTTACCCCTTTGGAATGGATGTTGTTACCGCCCTGAAAATGTAAAAGGTGTCAGGGCTACAGAATGGTTACATGTATCCATAGCTGATTACACGGCTTAGGGCCCATTTGGATCACAGGAATTTCAATGTTTCCTTTCCTCCAAAATTCCTGGATTCCAAACAAGGCCTTATGTTTAGGTGCTAACCTGACTTCAGAATAAGTTATGCTAAGGACAAAAAATATGAGGAATCAGTACTTTGCAAATAAAGGTATACATGAAGTAGAGCAAAGCAACTTTGGTGTTTAATGGTTCTAATTATATGGCACTATAACCAGAGAGAAATATAAGATTCTGTGTATTAGTCAAACAAATACTCACCAAGTCTATAGTAGAAATTGTTTGGTTCTGTTTCAGAGCATCTGCAATCTTTTCAGCTCCCTGGTGAAATTAATCTTAATCTATGTTAAGACTTATGAAGGAACTAGAAATGCAATGTATAGAATGAAATCATAGGTGTACAGTCAATACATGAGAAGACTGTTAGTGATATGCTCTAGAGACGATCATGGATATAATTGAATCACATCTATATTTATGTACTCTTGGATAATATGTTATCAGTTCCATGAATAAATATTGTTCGCGTTTGCATTGTTCATCAAGTATGACTTAGTTGTGAGACATTTTATTTATGTGATATTATTCTAAATGATCTTTAGTCTCACATCATTACGTGGGACAGTAATGATTTGACCAGCACATGTATTAATTAATTATAATGTTTCACATACCATAGATATATAGATATCAAATCAATACCGGAGACACATGTTACAGTACATGGTGTTGGATAGACTTACTCCAAGACACTGCTGGGATTGTTATCTTACATGTGCCATCAATGTGTCTCGAGTGGTAAACCTATATGATCCTAAGAATTGAAATCGTTATTGAGTCTTAGCATGCGTAGTTGCATACTTTGGGGCTGTCAACCGCTACACCACAACTGGGCAGTTATAAAGATAGCTTTCAGGTATGCTATGAAACATGGCATAGGGTGTGAGCGATGATGTAATTTGCGCCTCCTCGATAATGGGAGAGATATCTCTAAACCCCTCGATGTGATTGGATTGGAAAATGCATGGTCATGCCAATGTGATTAAAGAGTTAATCACAGTTTAGAATCCATCACTAGATCGAGTGAATGGTTGAGCTATCGCAAGGGTGTCACACATTTCTCCTTGAGCTTGACTGGTATTGTGTGGCGAAGGGATCAGTACGTAAGTATATCAAGGTTCAGCCGATATGACCATTTTGTGCATTCGGGGGTCAATATGTCTTGCTAGAAACCGCTAGTGACCTATGGTTTGGAAAAGGATTTCCTGGGCCACGGCCGCTTGCGCATGAACCTAACAGGTCACACACTTAATGGGTTGGAACATACCTAATAGATTGGATCTATTAGTACGTTTTCACATATACCGCTCCGTGTAGGATTAGAGTCCTAATGGGCCTCTAGCGTAGAAGCCCATTAGTGCGCTCCATATAAGGGGAGGCGTAGAGGCTGCACCTGTATGAGCACGTTCACCACCAAGAACCCTAGCCATCGTGCCCCACCTGATTCCCTCGAAACCCTAGTCGCGCGTGCGGTGCTAGCACACCAGCATACAACGTTTCGCCCCTAGACGTGTGGATAACATAGAGGCGCTGCTGTGATTGCTACGGCACTGATCGGCGACGAGGAGGAGGTCGGGGAGATTGACTATTTTCTCTATGGCAATACATACAATGTTGCTGTGGTGGTGATCGGTGAGAAGACGTTCGACTCAACATGAATGACTATTTCCCGTACCTCGACATGCGTAACGTCGGACTCGACTACTCCGACTCCTACTGCGACTACGCGTCAAGAGTAACGATCTATGATCCCTACTCGCATGATGTCTTGGGTGATCACAGTAGAAAATTTTGATTTGCGCTAGAGTACTTGCCTGTTCCCTTCAAAGACATGTTTTGAAAAGGCAATATGGAGTACAGGTATGTTTTGAAAAAGCAATATAGAATATAGGTGAAGAATTCATATATGTTGTTATCTAAAAACAAGCTGCTGTAAGCACAGATCATGTGAAGACAACTATTTTCTGCCTAAATCTCCACTAATAAAAAGTCTCTTGTGGTGAGTGATGGTGGTCATGTGGTACGTCATTCATCTCCACTATCCGATCTCCAATCAACACCTGGGATCAACCATCCTCTTCAACGCGAGTCAAATCAAATCAAGATCATCTCTTTCCTAACCTTCACAAAGCGAATCCACTAAAATCAAATCAGGATCATTTCTTTCCTACTTTATGAAATTCGTATTTTAGAAAAGTTCATATTCACAAGGATGTTTTCTGTAGATTTGATTTGTTTTCTTATCTAAGTGTGTTTGTATTTTAGGAAGGTTTCGAACATAAAAGATGAACCTACCTATGATCTATAAGTGCATATGTGCACTGATACTAGCTTTATATCCGTTCACATTATATATAAAAGATTAAAAATAGATGAAGCCTAGGTATAGAGGTAGGACCCACTCGAGCATAGACAGGAGATAAATACATGTGTTATATACGTTGATCACAACATGGTATAAGATGGTATCTGATCTTATTTTTGTCGTAGCAAAGCCCGGCTAGTATAACTGATGAAATAACCAACAACTGATGAGAGTTTCAAGGGTAAAATCCAGGCTCACTACCAATCAACTTGCAAATTTAAACTTTCTAGAAAGGATCCTAATTGCTTCTATTTGAGCCAAAGTTGTGTAGCAGTACTTCTATTTAGCCAAATTACATAAACATTACTTCTAATTAGTCTAGTATATGAATCATTATATGTCCAATAAGTTAAGGTGGATGTGCAGTGATTAGTGAAAGCCTGGTCATATGTCCTATCTTATGTAGGCATCACAAAATGTCATCTGCCAACATAACAGGCAAGTGAAAATAGTAACAACTGTATTACCTCGTCACAAATGTCATTCATATAGAGACTGAACCACAATAAAGACTTTGTCCTTTTGATGAACTCAGAAACATGAAGAGAACCTTCGGAGGTAATGTTGTTGTTGCCGACATCCAAGACCGTGATCTTCCCTGTAATTCAGCCATGCAAAAAATCAGAATTAGGAACAAAGCAATCCATTAAGTATAAGCTAGCTGATTTTATGTTTAGCAAGAAAATCACCTTTGTGAGCAGATAATGCTGACGTCAACGCTCCTACACCCTCATTCCCAACCCCATTACCATGCAAGTGAAGTTCCTAACAAATGTTTAAGGTCAACCAACAATCTAATGATTATTAGATGAATTGATAATAAGCTTCAGAAGAAAACAAAATTATCATGCATTCAACAAATTAAATGAGAAAAATGGCTAGAATAAGAGCTTACAGAACAATTTCCTACTTTATAACCAAACCTAAGGTCCTAAACAATCTTGGTACATTATTTGCTTTGGTTATACATGGTAGGAAAGATTGAAAGGAGTTATGTGGATATCAGCTTGCCAAAAGTGTGAGAGAATGACTTACAAATTCCATTAGTTTATTCCCTTGAATAGTTGAATTTGATCACCTTTCGGATAGACACAACATATTTCCTGACTATCTAATGCAATTCCCCCATTGTATGATGCTTTTGCAAGAGTTTATTTTTAAAAAATATACAAAAGTTGTTCTAACCTTCTTATGGCTTGCAGTTATTAGCCTTTCGAGAATATACTCATCTAAAACTTGAAATTTTGGATAAAAACAGTAAACATAGACATAGAGAAATAAGAAAATATATATAGTAAAATAAGAAGATGAACAAGTAGGAGAGCAAATTGGTTCCATTGAATCAGGACCCACAACCTAAGAGTGAAAAGTCCAAAGCCGTACATATTCCTTTTAACTTTAGTAAGCCAAAATAAATACTGATTCCTAACTTAAAAGTAAAAAAGGGATGATAATACAGAATGTTCCTAATTACATGGAATGTTGACTACATAAAAGGGTGGAATATGTAAATTTTCTTTAAAGTATCGAATCAAATATGTAGAGTAGTACCCTTAAAGACTTGTTCCCTACAACTCCTTTTGCTAGGCTGGATGCACCAAGAGGACCACCATAGTTGCCACTAGAATACATTGAAAAGAGTGCACAATTAGTTAATCACACAAATTACAAATTTAACTAGTCATGCAATCACACAGTCTCTATTGCCACAACTTCAAATGCACTTTCACTATATATATCATATGAAAAAACCACTGGGTAGTGAGCGACTAACTTGAGATACAAGCTCCGTAATGCATTATTCTCAAGAAGTGCTTCTGCAATACTTGCAAAACCCTGCAACAAGACAAGGAAAAAAGAAGCTCTCATAATCATTCAAGGATGCAATTATATGGTAAGTCTTTTCTCCTTGTGTGGGTCAAGGCATCTGTTTGTCTCAGTAGATGTTTATACATACACTGTATTCAATTATATTGTTGCTGAGCTGTAGAGTACGTATTGTTTTGTTTTTTTTCAGCATATCTGAAATTGCCTTTGCCCCCTGAAAAGAGAATTCCATGTTATATTGCAGTGCGCATACACACACAGAGAGAGGGGGGGAGGTTTGTGCGCGGGAAAGCACCTCACCTCATCTCCGATGTTGGTACTGTTCAGTAAGAGCTTCTGAATGCCTATGTTTTCTACTAATATATCTGAAAGACACTGTAAGCATTCATGAGTGTTACGTTCAGTCAGCAATAAAGCAAAATAGCTTTAAGGGAGGTTTAAACTTGTTCATATTTTACAGACCTGGTCATACTTGCCCATAGACAAAAATCGTCACATTAGCAAGATGACTACTCAAATAATTGAGCTGACATGATGTAAGAACCTCCAGCATAAAAGCAAAAAAACATAATGTAACTTACCTCCAGCATAAAAGCAAAAAAACATAATGTAACTTAGACTTCAATGTTACTATGCAACACTAGTCTACCTTGGAAAACAAGTCAAATGAAATATCATAATACTCCCTCCAGTCAGAAATACATGTCGTTTGAAGTAAGTGCAAGTCAAAGTTTTGATTTTTTAGCTACAAATATCTTTTGAACTATTTAGATTGAGTACATGAAAATCATATGTATAGGTCCGTCTTCAAGAGTACATAATATTGTAATCTTAGTGGGTTTTATAAATGAATCGTATTGTTAATTAGTGGTCAAATGTGGTATTTTGAAGACCGTGTCAATGTCCAAAACGACATGTATTTGTGACCGGAGGGACTAATATGGTCATATATGAGAACCATACTAGCTGATTACTCATGCATTGCTACAGTCTCAAAAAAGAGTCACATTACATGTTTTAACTTATAAAGTGTGAAAAGCAAACCAAACCAGTTGTTGTTGATTTGTTGTCCAATTAAAAAAAGAGAATCAGCGCACATGATATAAAGCCCCAAAAGCAAACTAATCACACTGTTGTTGTCCGATCATTAACATCATTTTCCATTACTTTCCAGATGCCTGTTAAGCTAGCACCAAGTTCTGTCACCGCTTCTAGAAATGAAAAATGGATGTGAATTATTCAAATTATTCAACTGTACTTGCCATTGCTTTCCAGATGCCTGTTGAGCTAGTTATTTAACCACATTTGCTATTACTTTCCAGATGCCTGTTGAGCTAGTCACCAAGCTGTTGCCACTTCTACAGATGATAAATGGATATGAATTATTCGTACTATTCAACTACCATATCGACAAGATAAGTAAATGCATTTTCCCATATGTTTAACAATGTCTCTCATACTCTCATATTTGTATTTGTATTTGAAATTGCATAAAAATATGGATGTGAATATGGTATGTGCTTTAACCATCCGAAATGTTGGGTGCTTGCACATTGGTGTGAATTTAAAATATACATGATGGATGTATCTTCAAGAAATAATTTGTGGCAAAATGACTACCCATTTCTAACATAAGTGGGAGACATTCATTGTAATTTTCTAGTTTGAGATGTAGTTGCTTATCTTCAAAATATAGAAACCCATGAGCCTTGTTCAAAGAATATTGTCTTAATGTACATTTTTTTCCCCAGGATTTCAAGTAATGAGTCCAACTGAATAGTCACTCAAATCTAAGTGCATTTTTGTGCATATGGGTGGACACCACAAGGCAGGTGCATTATGACATCCTTCCAAAAGTTATCAATATTACTCCAGATAATTCCAGTTTGTCTATTAGAATGGAATATTTCAGTACCAGATCAAACTGGTGTACCATTTGAGAATTTTTAAAATAATATATTTAATTATATGCATCCTTAATTTTTCTCAATTACCTAAAGAATGACTCGGTGATGGTGGTAGCGATCATCCGTCTACCTCCCACCTCACACCCCACGCATGCCAATAGGTGGGCCTAGGCTAGACACTTCCCTCGTCACCAAAGCCTGTGGCCATCCTCAAACCCCATGACCATCCCATCCCACTCTTTTACCTCCACTTCACTTCCACTCACTCGACCCTTTCCCGCACTCAAATATTTAAGATAGTAAAGATAAGTCGAGAGTACCACAACCGTACCTAATAAATGATTTGCATGCTACTGTAATGCAATATACAAAATAATGGAATATAGGGATAATAAAAATCAGAAGACCTTAGCTCCTTCATCTCCAATGGCGTTTCCAGATAAATTGAGAGTTTTAAGAGCTGTATTTATCTGAAGAATGCCATCAAATGCTTCTATCCCGACAGATGTTATCCCATTGCCAGAAAAGTCCACTTCTTCTGCACTCTGGAATACCAAAAAATACCCATTTTTCGAAAAGTAATAAAGTATTTAAAAAGAGATTAAGATTTTTGAAAGTGCAATAAAACAAGCTATGCATATGCGTGCAAGTATGCATGTAGATTAGCTTCAACCATTACATGAGATCTCTGACCTTGTTATAGGCTAAGCTTTCTGCTAGAAAGAACAGACCCTCATCACCAAATTGACGACCTGCCAAACAACTGAACTAGTGAAGAGAAAGGCAATATAATATGCTAGTTGACCTGTAATTTTTATGCATATATTGGAGCTTTATCCCAGCATTTGCAATATACTAAATTTCTAAATTTAGTTTTTCGAGTTACCTGCCATGTTGACTGTTTTCAGAGTCCGAAGTTCCTTATAGAACTTATTTAGATTTTTCCTTGACTCCTTTTCAGCATTAAAGCTTGTAGACGTTGATAAATTGGAACCAGCTGCAAAGGACCACATGATCCCAAAAGACCTTGATTCTCGGGAAGTTTGATCCTTTCTCTTCCAGGGAAGCACATTCTGAACCACCCTCCATAAGACTGTCCTCTGAAAAAGAGAATTAGTAGCTGTTCCGCACACCGCTACTCAGAAGTTCACATGTTCTAGATCACGTTATCAGATTACGAACTTGGCATACCATGATTTCTACATGCAATTAGAAAACTATGGAGTGCCTAATAAATACATATGAGGTTGCCTCCCCTGTACACATATTCTACGATGATGACTGTTGAATTATAGCAAGTTGGACTTGGAGAAGTGAAGATATGGTGCGCATAAGGAGGAAGCAGTAAGGCCATACCAAAGCTCAGCGCGAGCACCGCCCCGGCCGGGACGGCGTACCGCACGATACCTCTGACCGCCGCCGGCGCCGCCATGGGGGGCGCGGCCGGCTCCCCCTGCGCCTCGCGGTACGCCCTCCGGCGCGCACCTCCGCGGCCGACGCCGGGGGGCTTGTCCTGGCTGTGAACCCCGTCGAACACCTCGCGCGCGGCACGCGGCGGCGAGGAAGGGAGGAGGAGGCGCCGGGACGACGGCGGCGGCCTCGCTCGGAGGGAGGCGGGTTGGCGACGGGCGGTTGGGAAGGGGGCCGGGAGGGACGGCTTGAGCGGGCGGGAGGAGAGGAGGAGGGAGGACTCCATTGGATGTGGAGGGGTGTCGGCTGGGAGGATGGAGAATTGGAGATAGAGAGGGGAGGGGGTTTTGAAAGGGTGGGGCTGAGGATCATGTCGGGCCATGCCTGAATTTTCTTTTCCACGGCTATGCTGCACGACGGCACTGTCGTTACTCTCACTGACAGGTGGGCCAGGTAGCCACGGGCCCACACATCAGTGGCAGTAACGGCAGTGCCGTTAAGGCAGAGGATCTCAGTCGCTATGCTGCAACCTGCAAGTTTTTGAATTTTTTTTTACCAAAAAAAAATCACAAATATCAAAATGCTCATATTTTTCAGCCATTTACAGAAATACCCTTCCACAGCCGCCAACGCTGCAATAGCTATCTTGCATGCATGACAAATGCCTTACACACCACTTGCAACAATAGCTTTGTCATTGCACCACGCCATGCATATTGCCATTGCCCTGTAATATATGTTATTGTGTTTATATATGATATAAAGTAAAAATATGTTAGATATTATATATTTTATATCAGTATATTAAATTCTCTACTCTTACATATATAGATGGATGTTATATATTATATAAAATATATTACATAACATATATAATATTATATAATATATGTATGTCATATAAAGTATATATATATTACTTGACATGTATATAATATATAACATATATAATATATTATCAATATATATATATTATAACATATATATAATATGTTAAATACAATAATTAGAACATATATAACATATGTATGATATATATTATATATGAAAATATATATATTATCAAGTATATATGGTCTGTTATTTGGTCTATTTAATCTTTAAAAAAAATAATATGGAAATAATTGATAAGTTTCAGCAGATTTTTTTATTAATAATTATTCGAAAAATTAAATAAATAGATAGAAGAATAAAGCGCCTTTGTTTCTAAGTGAGATTTAATCATAAACATTTATATGCCGCATTGAAGGTAAAAGTCTCTCGTGGAATTTTATTGTCGGGATTACAAGAAAGTTCCTACTAAGTACAACGGATATTTCCTGCTTAGGTAGCATCTGGTCCGGCCTCGCTTCCTGCGCGGCGTGCTCTCTCGCTTCTCTCCTTTCACCTCTCGGACCTCGAAATGACTGGCGTTGGCGTCTCTTGTCGCCTGCATTCTCTCCTGAACGCTATGCTTCTCCTCTTGCTCCTCCTCATCTTCGGGCGCCGTCGAACCATCGCCTCTTCCAACGGACCTCACGCTCGATGTGTTTCTTGTCTTCCTCCGATTGCTCCGTGTCTAGCCACTGCCAGAAATCGCAGAGAGGTGGGGGAGACTTTTTGTTCAACATAAGTTAGTACAGATCACATGTGCCATGTAGGTAGATATAATCATGTAGGATAGGGTGAGCAAGTACCTTGGCACACTCGCCAAAGACAACCTTGGGTGGATCGTACTCGTAGTTCGCACACATGAAGAACCTCCTTCCGTAAGTATATGAGAAACCTTCGTCGGATTGAACAAACTTGTAAAGGTCACTGCAGAAGCACATTGGAACATTGACCCCTTCTTACATGGTGGTGTTAAACTTGCTCCGCGGAGGGGTCTCAGAGCCGGAGGCTGCCATTTCTCGTTACAAGGAGATTTGTGGAGTGTATGGGCCGGAGTAATATGCTAGTTCCAGAGAGAAGTTGCAGCGCAGAGAACCCAAAGGCAGGAGGGTTTTTATAGCGAAGTTTGTTCAGTGCATGGACTGAGTTCATGGAAGCGTACGCATCCCTCCCGAGTCTTCGCCGCCGCGATTGATGTGTTGGATGGTGAAAAGCAGTCTTGTTGGTGGCGATGCGCAAAATTAATAATGGTATTGTAGATTGATGTGACCGGCGGTGGCGATGATCGCAGTACAATTATTGGAGTTCACGGACTGCCCGTGGTGCCTCAGCAGGCGATGATGGCATGCAATAAATTTGGGGAGTTCACGGGTAGCCCGTGGTGCCTCAGCAAGCAATGACAGCGATGTGATGTGAAAGCGATGTGATAAGACAATTCAATATGGTATGCTAGGCTTTCACGGATGACGAGACAAGTTGATTGCCGCATTGCCACGCCGCGGCAACCTAGTTGCCGCTGTACCGTATAGCGGCGGAAGGGGTAATCGGTAAGGCACATGTTGTTAATGGCCGCTTAGCGATGTAATCGGAAAAGGCACACGTATGGTAACGCAGTTACAATGAGAAATTGAGATATAGTAGACTACTTATTGGCCTACAAGATAAAGAAGAAAAGAACAAGAAGTGGCTAATGCGGCCAACCAGCCCGCATTCCAAGGTGGTAATGCCGGGCAGCCCTCATTCCTAGGCACCTAGCACTAAGGCCACCGCACTACACCCTGTGGTATTATCTTCGACGCACTACTCCACCGACGGAATGAACGACGGAGATTCTGCCATGTCAAAGTGAACAGTTAATCAAGGATAATTAGCAGCTAAATTAATCAGATGCTATTCATGACGTAATGCCCTATAAAGAGAGGAAGGAGGCAGCACCATTCTTTGCCTCTGGTCCTCTCATTCACTTCCACACTTGCCCTCCCGACGCTTACACACCTATGCAGTACTTCACATGTCCACATTTCTTCATGGCAAACGGGGGAGCCTCTTCACGGCCATATGTGCCTGATGCATGGTGGGAGTTTTTTGGCCCTGGAGAGTATGCTCGTCCTCCTGCGGACGACATGCATGTCATACAATATGGGGACTGGAGAGATGGCCCCCCTTTGCTACGAGATCGTCATTTTTCGTTAGTTTTCGACTGGCCAACATGCGACTGTGGGAACCCCGCCGTTGTGCAGTGGTTTGACCACGTGCATGAGGGGTTCATTGGTCGTAGGTTCTACCGATGCCAAGATTACAACGTAAGTCCCCTCCTATTTACGCTATGGTACCGTGAATACAAGTTACTTATCAGTTCTCTTATTTGCAGTTACCAGACGTCACGTGCGGTTGGACTCGGTGGATGGATGAGCCATACCCAGCAGCAACGTATACCTACATAACATATCTGCACGCAAGAATCGATCGTTTATGGGCTAGAGTGGATGCTAGAAGAGGGCTGGCGCAGTCAGAAGGTCAGCAGAGGTCTGCGCGGCCTTCCCGGCCTCGTAGGCAATCCATGCCGGCACGTCAATCGCTCAACCAGCCAGCGCTGGACTAATACTATTAGCCGAATCGATCATGTCAGGACCATGCATGTCTATGTGGATGCCACTACCCCGGCACACCCAACACTGAAGTCCTACGTCGAAGAGCCATCATGCAAGAGACCTACCCCTTGTACTACGACACGGAGTGGGAAGCGACTGCTCGGTGTGTAGCCACTTGGTGTTCATGCCAGTGTCATAACCCTTTCACCCGTCAATGGTGACCACCTATGCATGCAATCGCACCTTGTATGTCATGCCAGCTTTCGAAATAAAAAGTAGTACCTATTCCATATTTGTCAAATCCCCTAAAGATCTTACGTCCGAATTCATATCCCATTTGCATATACGTGTATGCCCACAGAGGGGTTTGCGTAGGGTGGCGGGGCCCACTGGTAGCGTCCAAAAAATCACGGCAAAAATCACGGGTGACCTACGCAACGCTAGCTACCACTTGTGTGTGGACGACCCCTTGGACGGTGTTAGTCCAGCAAGCTGCGTAAAGGGGAAACACCCCCCGCGGCCACGAAATTTCACGGGAAGCCAACGTTTGCCAGCCTAGCACATACGGACTGTCGCGGTTTTAGAATACGCAAGAACTGAAAAAAAAAACCATAATTGTCCAAGTAAATACATAGTGCAGGTACAAATCGAGTCAGTTCTACCAGAGCGACGACAAAGCTAGTCTACCCACGTCGTCCCGTTTAGGGCCTCGACGTGCCTGTACAGGACGCTGCCTGACACCCGAAGGGGTGAAACGGTCCGGAGGGTGTGTCTCTCGTCGCGGTCATCCGTCGTCAGTCCCCTGGGTAGGTGGTGGGGTGGAGTGTCTAGCTGGGAGTACTGGAAGCCCCTGTCGTACTCCTGGTTGACCGCCCCTGTACTGAAGATATCTCCCATCTCGGCGTACATGTCGGGTAGGGCGAGCCCTGCAACACCTACAATGACCATAAATAGATACAATATTGAATTTAGAGTACTTTGTAAGAAATGCAAAGATGGGAGGAATGTCAGAAGATGGACTGCTTCTAGGAAGGAAGACTGCAATGAGGTGGGCGCATCTCGCTTTGGAAGGCGAGAGTCTTGCCGAGCATAGGGGCGAACCGGCAGAGGAGTGTGTCGTCGACGGAAGACGAACGCCAAGAGTCGAGCAGAAGAGCTGGCCTGTGTGTCTGACGGTCGGGGCCACCACGAAGCTAGGTGGTGCCAGTGGAACATCCTCAGGGGCATCTGGCCCCTCACCGCTCTCTACAGTGAGCTCTCGGCTTTGTCAGCAACCGGCGGCCACGTGACTGGGGCGCTTGTCCGCCGTAGGGGTAGGCGCTGGGCCTAGAGGCGGCTCTACATCCGCACTCTTGCAGGACGCGTGCGCAACCGCGTGCCAGGACCTCTGCACGGTAGTGCGCATGAACTCTGAGAGCTGCGCGTAGGTAACCTCTAGGCCGCTGGCTACCTGGCCCAACAACGTCGTACCCTCCCTGATCGTCGTCATGTGCGTGTCTATCTGCACGGACAAGAAAGTAAGTAAGTCAGTACTATAATGTAGCACAAATTGCATAACGGTAAAGGAACGACATAATTTTGCATACCGAGACGTGTAGCGACGACCCGTGTCTGGAGGAGTACGTCTCGTCTCCAGTCGGCTGGATGAGAACCGGAGGGTGGCGGACGTCACGAAGTAGTCGTAGATGTGTGCGCCTCGCGTCCCAACTGAGGTACTCCGTGAAGTCCACCTCCGTGTGTGGCCTAGCCTCAACCACATAGTTCTGCGCAGCCTGCAGCCACTGGCTAACCCAATTGTGCATCCGTGAATCCCAGGTACGTCGCGGATTGGGCCCACGACGACTCTGCCTGCAATGGAGTAAACATCTTATTACGTGCACAAAGCATATCGAAAAGCTAAAGATGATACAAACGATCAAAATTTGCGCACCATTGTACGTTGTAGGGGACGGTGAAACCTCTGGGCCTTTGGGTGAACACGAGCACCGAATCGCCGCATCACATGGTGCGGGGGGTCCTCGATGAACACGTCAAACACAAGCTTCCGGCGGGTCAGCTTGTAAGCCTGGTCACGAAAGCACTGGGAGGACAGGCCCCGCGGGGCTCGTTCGTACACCATGCCCGGCAAAGGGTATGGCTCCCACCTGACCTCTGTGTACTGCAGGTGGTCGAAGCTCTCCGTAAAGCTCTCGTACCAGCCCCGCACTGCCATCCGAGTCCACTGCAACTGCAATGTGCAACGAACAAAATGATGTTGCAAAGAAGAAGTCGTAATTATGAAAAAATATAAACAAGCAATCGAAGATTTTCATACCCTGCGCCGAGTCCAAAGAGAGCCGACCGTCGGTCGATCGACGTCGTCGGCACCGTAGAAAGCATTCCCGTAAGGTGCAGTGTCCACGTACGGACGACCAACAGCAAACCGCTCCAGGGACCAAAGCATCAGCGAGATCGGCAACCGGCGAGAATGGACCTCGGCGGTTCGCGAGTCTGCTTGTCACACAGGCCTCGAAGGTCACGCAAAGCACCGCGGAGCCCCAACTCAACAGCGGGATGCAGTCGAAGTTGCCATCAGCGATGGCACGGGCTAAAGGCACAAACCAGGCGTCTACTGAGTTGCCGTGGGGGCTGGTCAACAACACACAGCCAAACAGCCATAGCAAGTAAGCCTCGAGGTGCCATCCTCCTGGTACGGGGTGGGATCCTCCACCATGTTGCTTGACTACATAGAAACACGATAATTACATACGTAAACACATTCAATGACATATGCGATACGACAAATAGAAGGAGTAAGATCGGAAAGTGATAAACATCCTACCTCGAATCGTCAGAACCACCCGAAGCGTGGGGAGTGCGTAAATGCTTGTCTCGCAATGCAGCGCTCCTCGTCGTCCTCCGGGGGTGGAAGTACACCCTCGAAACGGTGTCGAAGGTCGCCGACCCAGCTGGCCTCTAGCCGAGGCAACTGAACCGCCTCCCCCTTCCTCCCTTTATATAGTGGAAGGAGGTAGAGTTACAGATAAGTACGTATCCTAGTTGGTTATGTAAACTGTGGATACAGATAGGAAGTCTATTTTTATCCTTTCTTGCTAGGTACGTAATGTACCGAATTACAACTGTGACTTCCTTGTGATACAAAGTCGGGTCTTCATGCGGGGCAGGCCCGTCTTCTAGGTGGTAGGCGTGACCCTGCTCCGTGAGGTGGTCCGTCTAATTCGTCTCCGTGAGATAACCAGGGACCATGTTATCCACAGTAGCCCCCGAGTGCTTTATAGCCGAGTTGATGCCGAGTGCTCCGACTGGAACCTTCCCTATGCCGAGTGCTCCATTGGCATGCAAGCTGGCTGTGAAGGGCTCAAGAGAGCTTTGCAGGTTGAAATCTCCGAGTGACTCCTAGCCCAATTTCTTGGAGTCCTGGAAGTCGGCGCGATGGTTGACGTCGCGGCGTAAGTAGAATGTCGACGCAACTGTCCTCAGCGTAGTGTGAGAAGCCAGCGTAGTAAATCGGCGCGGCTGTCCTCGGCGCAATGCGCAAGAAACCGGCGTAATAAGTCGGCGCGGCTGTCCTCAGCGCAGTGCGCGAGAAGCCGCAAATTGGGTGGCCGTCCTCGTCGTTGCCGGAGCAGCGAGTTGGCGTAGAGAGTCGGCGTGGCTGTCCTCGGCAAAGATCTTGTGAAGCCGAAGCCGTAGTTTGCGCTCGCGGCGCTGGCGTAGGCATGCAGCCTAGCCATATAATGCACTCGTGGTCTTTGGCGTGAGCGCTTGACCATACCGGTTGGCGTAGGCGTGGAGCCATGCCGAAGATTGCGCTCGGGGCGCGGGTGTTGACACATAACTATGCCATGGTCGGTGCTTGTAGCGTAAACATTTCCTTGAACCCTGTAACACGTACATGTAGGATTTAGACAGTATCTGAATATGAAAACTGCGGCGCCCCCTTTTTCACACTCGGCTCAAAGAAGTCATTGCCCATTCGCTGTCCATGTGGTTGGTAAATAACATACTAGCTGTCCAGGAGCATGCCGAGCATGTTAGCTCCCAACCCAAGCATGCAGCGGTACACACGGGTGACCTTCGTTGAAACGAATGTAAACCGGGTGCCCGGATATGTGCCCGGTGATGGCTCCCAAGATCAGCTACCATCACACACATACCCTCATGTGGATCGATAACACAACACAAACGGTAAGGGACATAAACTTATATTACAACGGGGTATGGACTGCTATCCATACAATAAGTTTAACATAATTCAGAGTTTTACGGCAGCAGAAACATAAGATGTTCAATAACAAAACAGCGGAAGTCTTAATCATACTAAAACCAAAAGGGCCAGCAAGGTATGCCTCATAACCCAAGGGCAACCGACTGGAAGTTTAGAACTCCGCTTGCCCGCTAGCGTCATCGCAACCCGCTTGATGGTAATACTCAAGCGTGGGGTCATATTCACCTGAAATATTAGCAACTTGTATGAGTACAGATGGTACTCAGCACTAGGAGGTAATGTATATCCTCATTCATGAATAATGTTTACAATGGAAGGTTAGCATGACATTTTCAGCATAAAAGTGCATTTGCAAGACGTAAACATAAGTAGATTGTAAATGGCATTTGAATAAAAGATTTTAAATCAATGTGACTAGCAATAATATCATCATCTCATCAATATATATCATCACCATCATCAATCCATTGGACTCCATCCGTCCATAGCCTCTATCCGGCCATATCAAAACATACCCGGGGCTCTATCCGTCCCCTGGTCTCTATTCGACCAGTGATACCACGAGCAACCCAGTGCTCGGAAATGAACACATATCCAAACCATATAACCAGAATCAGTAACCAAGTGCTAACAAATGGCAGCTTAACCAACTCAAGATTCGTCCTTAACCCGGGACGCGGCTGTTCGAACAGTTTAACACTCTGCAGAGGTGTACGACTTTACCCACACGACATAGCAAGCCATGCCGAAGCCTCCTAGATGTACATGCCAGTCCATTGGGTCACCCGAGTTAACTTAATCCAGTCCCCACTCATGAGCGCAGGAGGGAGTTAACTGCTTGATGGATTTGTCCAAGGCCCATCACACCCAAGCACAAGGACACACCACGGATGGTCCGCCCTGCCACCCCACCCACAAACAGATTGCCCCGCTGGTACCCAAGGGCTCAAGTATGCACAGGAAGTTAGCCAAGTGTCCCCATAAAACACGTGTGGTCGACGTATAGCACTTGAGAGTAAGGTACCGATGTTCGGTCATAATTACCCAAACGGGCTACATGTCCGGGATCTGTCCTCCCATCATCCTCTATCACCCGTTTGAGTCCAACTTAGCTCTCACACGTAATCCAAATACTCATCAATTCAAACCGAACATTGAGTACATCAATAATTGAATCACACGACCAATGGACTACTCCACTGATCGCTTTACCTCGTTGACTCTAAGCATTGCTAAGCATTCGTGACACAACATAAATAATAGTACCTGCTTAGGCTACAAAGGAATAAGGGTGTCAAGCCTAGTAAGGTACTAATCACTGGGTAGGACATAACTACCTTCTACCCAACAGATAACATACTCGAAATTAGCATGCAACAAGTGTTAGGATATAATTAAATCAATGCATGTAAATAGAGGATCAATATGGTGAGTCAAATGAGGGGAGTATAAGTGCCTTGTTGCTGGTCGTAGTCGGGGAGAGCTTCTAGATCAAGTCCGGGCTCTTCCGGAACGTCGGCTCCTAATGTTCGGTAGCAAGAACATCAGATAAATCCAAATAAAATACCAAACAAATAGAAAATTAAAATATTTTTAGATATTCATAGAGTTCATGATCTAATGCAAATTTTGCAAAAAGAATCACCCAAATCCGAGTTCGGATGAGGGAGATATGGCCATTTGAAGTTTGGGTGCAGAACTAGCTCGGGGCTGTAAGGACTAAGCTCGGGATTGACCTAGGTAGCTCGGGAATGAGCCTCCTAGCTCGGGAATGATGTTGCCTTGGTCAAGAGTGGGTTTTCAAGGTCGGATATGGCATAGCTTGGTCGGCTAGGACATGACCAAGGTCGGGCTCAACTAGCTCTAGCTCGGGAAAGTCACTTAGCATATATGTTACTTAGTACGATCCAATTTTGGGGGTCCTAATAAGCTCGGATAATCTCGGGCTTAACATAAAAGTTGTAGGAAATTTCCTGGCGCACAATTTTCATGTAGAACACTTTTCCATTCGAGCTACGGTTGATTCTATAGAGCTTACTTACTAGGCTACTGCTCAAAGAAAGGCTGAAACATGTTGTTTTCAGATCTGGGGGTTCTAAGGCTTCGGTTTCCACCAAAGAACAGCTTAGCCATGAATGCTAAATGGTGAAGAACAGAAATAAGAGGGAGTACTAGGTTCTCACCTAGCAAGGAAGGCCTTGCTTAATAATAGAGAGCCCAAAGATGAGGAGATCGAAGCGATGGACGGTATTCTGTTCAGAACTCGATTCAGCAACTCTTCAGATCGTTCTTTGAGGTCCCTTCAACTCCAGAAGCTTGGATCTGCTCCTAGACGTTTCTTAGCTCGTGCATGAACTCTTCTTGGCCATCCTCAATCTTGCATTTGAGGGAAAATGACATGCAAGATGAGAAAAACAACGAAGAACCTCACTACTGTTCAAAACAACGAAGTAGATGAAGAAAGGCAGCAAGAACTCACACAAATCCTTCTGAACGTGCAAGGAAGTTGGATGTCCTTGAAGCTTAGGAAGTTTAGATGTTACTCCTGCTCATTCCATGGCCTGGATTTGAAGAAAGAGGGCATAGATGGGCAGAAAACGAAATCAGCCTTTGCTGTCCAAAACCGAACAGCAAAGAGAAAAGGAAGAGGAATCCATAGCAAACCTTTGTGCATGTGCTTACCATGGAGTGGAATGGATAGCCAACGATTTCAGCTTTCCAACGATATATAACACTCTATATGGATTCTTGGTGGTTTGGGTGGAGATTTGAAAATGGTGGAGGTGGAGATGAAGAACAGCTTGCTGTTCTTGCTGCTGTCTAGAACTTGGACGTGGGAAGAATAAGAGTGAGGGCTGGTTGAAGTGAGTGGAGATGGGTTTAAATAGAGGTATACTCTTCCATTAACAAGTGGGTCCAGGTCCCACCTGTAATAGAGAGTCTGCGAGTAAGATTCCAGGTAAGAAAAGTTATGGGTGCAGGGGCCGCTGCGCAAGACCGCCCAAGTCGACCGATGGATGGAAGATTCTAACGACATCTTGTCAAAGACCGTCCAAGTCAGCCAATGGATAGAAGATTCGGCTGATACTACCAGAGGGCAAAAAGGAATAAACAATAGATATGGTGGCGTGATTGTTTGACCGGTCAGGTCTTCTGTAGCTCGGTTCACCCGTCTTTAGCTCGGGCGGCTTCCTCCGGATATCTTCTAGCTCGGACAAGTGATAATTAGCTCGGATGGGTAGCAACCAAGCTCGGGTAGAGCTCGGATGAACTCTACCTTGCTCGGGCAAGCTACATCTAGCTCGGGCATTTATGGAACATGCCCGTCGGGCTAGGTCTTACTACTCCAGTGGCTTGGCCAAAGGGTTTAAAGTTAAAAGTCTTATGTTCCCACCATAGAGCATGGTGGTTGAATGCAATTTTTTTGGTAAATCAACATAAAAACAAATGAACATGCTAATGATATGCATGGCTATACGGAATTTAACAGCTGGGCTGTTACAAAAACATTTGGTCGGATATAAAATCCGACTGTCTTTATGTGCGAAAATAGCCATTTTTTAATTTTGTTGCTTGATGATTTTTGTTAGTCCGAGTGGTTTTTCTTCCTTTTGTTATGCACTCTGTCCGACTAGTCTAGCCCCCGAGCGTAGGGAGTTGGCACATGGCTTTTTATCCCAGGCACGCGTTTGGGTGACGTAGAGCTCGCCGTGTTATGGGTTTAGAGCTTCACTTCTCAGAATTATAGCGCACTCGGATTTCACTTAAATCACTAAGTAACAAAAACAAAAAATAACTATGAAAAAGATGGGTGCACGCAAGTGCACACAATTATGTGTAGCCCCCAACTTACTGCTAGTTGGAATTCAACTAAGTAGCAAGTCAAGAAACAATTATGAAAAAAATGGGTGCGTGTAAGCACACACAATTATGTGTAGCTCCCGACTTACTGCTTAGTTGGAATTCAACTAAGCAGCAAGTCAAGAAATAACACGAGTTTATATGTGAAAAGATTATGATGATGAAAAACTTAGCTGCTTTGCTGATGATGATGTCGTCCTTGCTTTTGAACTTTTAGCCCCCGGGCGTATCACCTTGTAGGCTTGAAGCGCAGACGTGGGCTTGTACCCGGGCCGAAGTTTGCGCTCGATGCGCTGGCGTTGGCGTGAAGCAGTGCTGAAGGTTGCACTCAGGGCGCTGGCGCTGTCGTGAAGCCGTGCCAAGTTGATGTAGGCATGCAGCCGAGCCGTATGATGCACTCGAGTCTTTGGCGTAGGTGTCTGGCCGTCTTGAAGGTTGCTTCAGTATACCGGCATTGGCGTGAAGTATGCCAAGTTAGCGAGACATGCGGCCGAGCCGTATGATGCACTCGGTCTTGGCATAGGTGTCTTGGCCGTCTGCGAAGGTTGCGCTCGTAGCGTGGCGTTGGCATGAAGCCGTCCGAAGTTGGCGAGGCATGCGGTCATATGCCGTATGATGCACAGTGGTATTGGCGTGACGCGTCGGCCGTGCCAAAGGTTGCGCTTCAGTATTGGCGTTGGCGTGAAGCCGTCGCCGAGTTGGCGAGGCATGTAGTCGCAGCCGTATGATGCACTCGAAGTCTTTGGTGTAGACGTGCAGCCGTGCCGAGTTGGGAGACCCATTCGAATATCTTTTTTCTTGCGGTACCCAGACCAAGTATATTAAATCTGGCAATTGACCTCGGAGGGTATACCGGTATATGGCGGTACCCGGCCTAGTGTGTCGGATCCGGCTTGTGGCTCACGGAGAGCATACCAAGGGCTTAGCCAAGTGGTCATCTCGAAACCCGTTCGTGATATCCGATTCTGACCCGTGCAGTAACCGGCAATTGACCTGACATGAGGCAACAATTGACCTAGCATGAGGCATATCACAAGATTAGGTTTAACCGAGGGCACCCATAACCAATGGTGTAGGGCAAGCAGCTCAATGAATGTATCCTCGGAACCTGAACCCTTAATAGCTTTCAGCATCTGATTCCACTTGGTGGTCACCAGCTAGTGGCCTAACATGAGGCATGCTTACTAACTGTATTTTTTTTTGCGGATGGCGCGTGGGGAGCGCTGGCAGGTCTTGGCCGACGTGAGTGCTCATGGCCTCGCGCCGACCCCTCACCGCTCTCGACGGATGGCGTTGGCATATAGCCGTGCCAAGTTGACGTAGGCATGCAGCCGAGCTGTAAAAACCATCTCGCATTATCCTGCATTGTACCCTGTGGAGACAATGAAAAACACGAGTAGTAGAGAAAAAACTGGATTGTGAAGCAATATGCATGATGTCCAATTATGTCAAATTGTTGTCCTTTTATCTTTTCCATATTGATTTACGCTTCTCCGAGTATATTTAATTCCTTTTGTTAAGCACTCCGCCCAGCTCATCAAGTCCCTTAGCGTTAGGAGTTGGCGCGGAGCTCTGTCTCTGGACACGCGTCAGGAAACCCAAATTTTGCATAGGAATCAGAGTTTCACTACTCAGAATGTGTGATACTCGAAATCGGTAAAAGTCAACATTGAAAAGAACAAAAGAAACTCGAAAAGAGATGGGTGCAGATAATACACCTAATTAGGTGTAGCCCCCGACTTACTACTTAATTGAAACACTAATAAGTAGCAAGTCAGAAACTGAATTACACAAGCGTAAAGACAATGTGAATTATAGTGATGTAATTGAGTATAAAAATAGACAACTTAGCTGTTGATCGTGTCGTCCTCACGCCCGAGTGAACGAGCCCCCGGGCATGTCACCTTGTCAGTGCGGCTGTCTTCGGCGTCGTGTGTGAGAAGCCGGTATAAGGAAGTCGGCGCGGCTGTCCCCGGCATCGAGCACGAGAAGCCGACGTAGTAAGTCGGCGCGGTTGTCCTCAACGCAGTGCGCGAGAAACCGCCCTAGGAAGTTGGCGCGCCTGTCCTCGGCGTCGTGCACGAGAGAGGCCGGCCTAAGGAAGTCGGCGCGGCTGTCCTCGGCGTCGTGCGCGAGAAGCCAGCCTAAGGAAGTCGGCGAGAAGCCGGCCTAAGGAAGTCGGCGCGGCAGTCCTCGGCGTCGTGCGCACGAGAAGCCGGCCTAAGGAAGTCGGCGCTGGTGTCCTCGGCGTCGTCTTGTGAAGCCGACCTTAGGAAGTCGGCGCTGCTATCCTCGGCGTCGTCGGCGTGAAGCCGCCTAGAAAGTCGGGCGCTGCTGTCCTTGGCGTCGTGCACGGGAGAAGCCGGCCTAAGGAAGTCAGCGCGGCTGTCCTCGGCGTCGTGCGCGAGAAGCCGGCCTAGAAAGTCGGCGCGGCAGTCATCGGCGTTGTGCGTGCGAGAAGCCGGCCTAGAAAGTCGGCGTGGGTGTCCTCGGCGTCGTGCGTGCGAGAAGCCGGCCTAGGAAGTCGGCGCGGCTGTCCTCGACGTCGTGCGCCAGAAGCCGGCCTAGCAAGTCGGTGGTCACGGTTTCGACCGAAACCTCTTCTATTGTCACCATGGTGACGTCTCCCATCTTCTTCTCGCTCCCGTCGCCGAGCTTCAATGTCGTGGCGAAGGTAGCGGTTTGTCGTTGTTGCCGGAGCAACGAGTGGGCGCGGCGGTAGTCGTTGTCGTTGTCATCGCAAGTTGGGGACGTAGGAGCCGTAAGCCGGGACGGCGTAGGAGCCTCGCCGTGATCTTCGGGATGAGAACCGCTTTGTCGTCGAGGTCCGCCATGCCCTTGCTGAGGTGCACCAAGGATCGCCGAGGTGCCGAGCGAAATTCACGTCGAGCTCCATCTTCGCGCGGGATTCACCTCACCCCGCGCAGTCTGTCTTCGAACGGTCGCCACGGTCACATCCGAAGTCGGTTTTCGATGATCTTGGACTCGTTGGAAAGATAACGAGATAAGATTTCCAACGCATCCAAAACCACCCCAAAATTCCTTCAGAGTCAATAGAAAATCACGACGCAAGTTCTATCCAGATTCTGGACGTGAATAGATCGCATCTTCCCACATTCGCTTCGCGATTGAAGTTGTCTTCCGATCGGATCTGATCCGATTCTTCAAGGGCAAGTTTGCCGAGGTTGTTGATGATGAAATCCAAGCCTCCAAAACAGGAAGCTTAGCTGAAGGTGAATTCGACGGTGCTGCCGCCGAGAGATGCCATCGAGCTTGATGAAGATGATCTTAGCACTGCCCCTACCTGGCGCGCCAACTGTCGACGATTTGCGTCGGCAATATACTTTATGGGGCTATGCGTAAGACTGAAACCCGATGGTAACACAGGAGACAGATTTATACAGGTTCGGGCCCTCGATGTGAGGTAATACCCTATTCCTGTGCTCGTGGATTGTATTGGGGTTGATCTCGATGGATCAATGTTGAGGATGGCTATGAATCGATGTGATCCCTCCTACTGATGTGATCCAGGATGTCTAACTAGGGGCCCCTGCCTCCCTTTATATAGTGGAAGGAGGTAGGGTTACAGATAAGTACGTATCCTAGTTGGTTATGTAAACTGTGGATACAGATAGGAAGTCTATCTCTATCCTTTCTTACTAGGTACGTAATGTACCAAATTACAACTGTGCCTTCCTTGTGATACAAAGTTGGGTCTTCATGCGGGCAGACCCGTCTTCTAGGTGGCAGGCGCGACCCTGCTCCGTGAGGTGGTCCGTCTAATTCGTCTCCATGAGATACCCGGGGACCATGTTATCCATAGCCACCTCACCACACGGGAGGTGGAACGTGTGGGTCTCCGGCCGCCACCGGTCCACAAGCGCTGTAAGGGAACAACGTCTGCGTCCTCTCCCTCGTCGTCGTCTCCCTCGTCCCCTGTCTCGTCTGCATCCGTGGCCTGGAGCATCCGGGCGAGGGGAAGCAGTCCAGCGACGCGAAGCCTACAAAACGAGAATGCAATATTAGTAATATGTGAAATAGAAACATGGTGGTAGGGCCGTGACCACGCACTTGTCCACCCAGCGGTGGTCTAGCCCCCATGGGCGGCGAGGAGTGCAAGTCACGAAGATCGCCATCTCCGTGGGTGGGTTCTGCAGCCGTGTGAGGGAACGGTGGGTCCGGTTGGCGTCGTCGTCGACGAGCATCTCTGTAGACACGGTCTCCATACCTGTATTGCAATAACCAAGTGAAAGAATTTATTAGTCTCTTCAACAAAAAATATTCATAAGTAATACCAAAAGGCAATGTTTACAGAAAGTTGTACTTGAAACAAACACAATAATGTCATACAATACTATCATACGTATTACAAAAATTATGTATTCAATTAAAAATAAGAAATACACTTCAATATATTACATGAACGTTGCACAGAATACAAACGACCAAATTAGTTCTTACACACTGAAAGACATGTTCGCTCCATTAATACGAGCACATACAGCAAACTAAGATACATTGTAATTGATTGCAGTACAACCAATTTACTAATGGACCATCTATTCATTACTCATGCGGAACTTCATGCTCTGGACATTTATTTCTCCGATGACCTTCGGCCCTGCATAGTCCGCATCGTTGCACTCTTCCTCCTCGCTGTGACTCGTCTATCTCATTGCGGATACGGCGAGTGTGACGACGGCCCCTCCTACCCTGCAGTAAAGTGCTGCAAGGTATCCATGTACGCTGGTCTCCCCTATCCTCCGTGAAGTTTCCGAAGCGGTGAAATCCGAAAATATTGCCTGTCCAGGTAGCAATAATCACCTGCTTGAAAAAGTATGGAGACACATATCGCGATGCATCCAATCTATTTGTTGCACACGCGGCCAAAACATGGGAGCAGGGGCGGCGGAGAAGCAATGGTTTGTTGTAGGAGCATATGGAGGCAAGGTCTTGTGCCCCCAGATCTACCTCATGGGCGAGCCACATGTTTGCTCCACCATGGCCATCTTTCGATCTAGTCCATATCTGATAAAGATGTCGTCCACTACCTGTGTTCAAGGCCGTGTGGCATTGCGCCTTGAAGCTTTTTTCTTCCATGTACGCTATCATCATTGCGCCGAATGTTATGCCAACTTTGGAAGCATGCAGCACGGCCTTCTCATGCCTTTCACCGAGATACCTCATGATACCACGCATTATGCCCTCGACGATGGCTACTAAAGGGAGGGGTCGCAATCCTTTAATCACCCAGTTGTACACTTCTGCGAGGTTAGTCGTCATTACCCCGAACCTTGCACAACCCTCGTCATGCAGCAATGACCATTTCTCTCGTGGTTCTAACTCAATCCAATGTGAGAAACACCTTATGTTCCTTCCGGATTGACGAACCAAGGCAGGGGAATCTACCTCCGGTAGCGGAGGAAGAGGTTCTATCAACTCTGTTGTGCTTCCTCCCGCCTACGTGCTCATCTGTCGTACGCTGCTCTTCGTGAGGTCATCGAGCGCCTTCCATATTGCATTGAACTTACGCGGCTGGTTCTGCTTAGACAGACACTTGAACAAGTCTATCGTTTTCTTACTTTTAAACTGCCTATGAAATTTGCAGCTAGGTGGCGAATGCACCACCTACTTCGCATGTCCGGCCAGTGGAAAGGGTGCTCGGAGTCTTCCTGCATTGTCTTTATGGCTTTGCATAGTCCTGCATGTCGGTCATGGATTAGGCGCATATCAGGCCGGTCCTCCACAACTCCGCACTTCAGCTGCGTCAGGAACTATAGCCAACTCTCATAGTTCTTATTTTCCACAAATGCAAAGGCGATAGGGAGCAGCTGATCATTTCCATCCAGGCCAACTGCCGTCATAATTGTTCCCTGGTACTTTCCAGTCAAAAATGTCCCATCCATATATAACACGGGCTTACAATTTTTTAGACCCTCCACACATACACCGAACGCAAAAAACGCCCGGTTCAAAACCCTATAACCTTCCAGGTTCACCGACGGAGAGTCTTGCACACCACATAGGTACCTGTGTTTCTCTCCTTCGGTTGCAAGACACACGGAGGTTGTCATACGAGGCTTCGAAAGAACCGAATCTCATCTCCAGTGCCTTCTGTTTCGCTCTCCATGCTTTTCCACAATCTATTTCATACTTAATCCGTTGTTTGCCTTTGTCAATATTATGTCTTGAATGACCATGTCCTTCTTCTCAATAATCTCTGTGAATAATTTGTTTGCGATGAAAGTGGTAGTGAGATTGGGATGCTTCGCCAAGGTATTTGTTAGCACACATGTGTAGGGTTCAATGCTCGAAACTGCCCACTTCATGGCAAACCTAGACTTCTTTGCCATGTATCTAAACATGCTGATCCTCTCTCTCACACCGATCAGATATCCTGGATTTATCTGACTTTTCCACCCTGAATGGTTGTTGCATTGTCATGGACCAGACCTTAACTACATTTTGCAAAGCAGCCTTGTCAGCATACATTTGCTTTGCCCGGACTTCATTTACGCCGTAAATGCACGACGAGCCATGACTATCATCAACTAGAAGTTGGCTAGACTCTCCTCAGTTCCATTCTTCTGGGATGATGACGCCCTCTTCATGTTTGCCATCACTGGAACTGTCATCTGCATGCTCCTTCTCCTCCATTGCCCTTTCATCGTCATGCTCCATGGCCTCGACGATTTCCTCGTTCATCTCTCCAGCATCGGCACAAAAATTTCCACCCAACCCTTCATCCTGTTGTACATCTTCCACGGCCTCGTTCCTCCCGGTGACAACTTGCGGCTCTTCATGCATCGCACCACTATATTGTCCAAATTCTTCAGCATTTCCCTGTGCACCACTTGTTTCCCTAACCTGGGCTTGCACAAAGATAACTGCATAACAGTTACGACGCCTACATCCACCAAAAAATCTGGAGAGACCCATCTGTGTGTTCAAATTAATCAATTGGAATTTAGAAACTTCTACACTTTTGCTCTATAGTGCCTGAATCCACACTTCATGTTCCTCTGTGTTCCACCCGAACATATTGCACATCCATAAGTAAAGTTCCTCAATTTGCAAATTTTCTGGGTCGGGATGTCTAATCATTGTGCTCCTAAATTCGCTAAGATCTATCCCATTAGGCCTTTTCTAATGTTGCCATCACCGTAATATACAGTAAACCAAAACACTGCCATAGCTGCAATACAAAATGTACCGTTCATTAATCCCATCAAAATGGTTTATGCTATGTGAATAGTACATGTTAACAGCTAATCACCCTTAGTCTCTAATTACAACGACATAAGCCTGTTGGAACAAAAAAAAATTCACTTAATTTCGTTCAACTTAAAACGGGATTATCTATTATTTATGATTGAATCAGATTGAGAGTATATGGAACTCTTATCACAATCCTAATCAAATCGATCCCTTTCTATTTCTATCCTCGCAAATCCTAATCAAATCGATCTCTTTCTATTTCTATCCTCACAATCCTAATCAAATCGATCCCTTTCTGTTTCTATCCTTCCAAATCCTAACCAAATTGATTGGTTTCCATCTGGACTCCCCCTCACCCCTATAAAAGCAGTCCTCGTCTTCCTCTCGCAGAGGTTTTTGGGCAGCCGGTGAAAACACACACACAGATCAGATCTATGGGGAAGCGCACACACGAAAAGTTTCTTTTGCAGGCAAAAATCCACGGAGTCTTCCACGGAGTCCAAGCGCACGCACGAAGTCAGAGAGGAAACCCGAAGTAGTTGCGGAGCAGCCGGACGCAAGGCAGATCGGAGAAAGCCACGTAACGGAGGATCAAAGGACGGAGCGGACCGACGAAAAGAAAAAGGGTAATGTGCATGGCCTGATGGCCGGGGCCTGAGGATCTGCTCCTTTCCCATCTAATCCTTCTCTTTTATGGCTCCTATGCCACTGTTGCCTTCAGATTTTCCTGGTCCTGTTGTCTTCTCCCTGACAAGTCTCTCCCCCACGTGAGTCTCTTGTGGGCTGGCTTCCTTCTTTTCTTCTTTGGACTACTCTCTTCTCTGCTCTCACCAAGCGCGCCATCGGCCGTGCTCAACGCCTCACCACATCCCACCGTACTACCTTGCCGTGCGCCGTCTCCGGGCTTCACCGCCCGCATCGCCGCCATTAGTGCCTCTGCTACCTCAGGCCGCCGCCGTGCTCCTCATCACTGCCGTGCGCACCGCCACAAACCACCAGGCCGCCGCCGCTTTCTCGCAGAAGCGCCATCGCCGCCGCCGCTGCTCGCTCGACGAGCCGCCCCACCGCCGCGTCAATCGCTTCCGCTGCCGCTCTGGCCCTACTACGACGCCGCCTCCGCCTTTGACCGCCTCGGCGTCACGCCGCTGTCGCTTTGATCCGTCTGGTCGATGGGCGCCCCGCCGCGCGACCGCCGCCGTCACTATCGTCTCGCCCCGCTGCTGCAGCGGCGCGCCACGGCATGGCCGCGACACACTCGGCTCGCATCGCTCACGCCGCCCGGCGTCGTCGCGGCTGAAATCTTGCCGACGCCCCATCCTATCCTCGCCCGTGCCGCCCGGCGCGATGCACGCAGACGCCGCCGACCACGCTCGCGTCCGGCCAACCGCCCGGCGCCCTATCGCCACGTTCGCCCGGCCGTGCTCCATCAGCCTTCGTGTCGCCGATGCTCCACCTCGTCGCGCTCTCCTGGACATGCCCGACGCGCGCAAAGACTCGCGCCCATGCGCTCAATCGCGCTATGCGCTTAGCTTGCGCCACAAGACTCGTCGGCGCCGCGCCCGTCAGCGCCGCCGCAAGACGCCAGATGGCGCTATGCCGCCCTTCCCCAATCTTGCCATGCCCCAGTACTGCTCATGCCATGCCAACCGGCGCACACATCTCCTCGATCTCCTGTAAACCCTGCCCCGCGCTGAGCTCCTCTCTATCACGCTCATCTAGAAGCTTCCCGTGGCCGTGGCCATGCCCGGTGTCGTTATTGCCAGAATACGTATACGTATACGTATAACCCACACATGTGCATATGCCACCTAGAGCCATCAAGAAAAATTGCTGCATGAGCACCACGAGTTCCAAGGCATGCAAAGAGCTAAGTGCATGTACGTATATTGTGCTATTGCATGGCAAATGCATGCTAAGTACGTATGCTAAGTATGATGCTCGCTGCATGGTCACGTGAAGAGGCCAAGTCATGGCTAACATCTTTTGCAGTTCTCTCCCCCGAAGCACCCGCTCCCACCAACGAAGAATTGAGGAGGAGGCGCGATAATGCAAAACCAAGTGGCCTACCGGGAGATGAGTTCAGGACGTGAGCGGTTCTGTCGTTCTCAACCGGGCATGACGAACCATCGGCATCCCGTTCCCCAGATCCGATGTCAACCACCAATGATCGGGACCCAGCACGCGTCTCCATCATCTTCCATCGTGCCCCAGGGGCAAGGCGTGCCTCCAACACGTTGGAACCAGTGGACAAGGCGTCAGGTCCACGCATCTCCATCATCTTCCGCACAACCGCGAAGACTGGTGGTCACTTCTACAAGATCGGCGCTACCACCGCTTCTCCCTAAACCGCCAATGGCGGCGACGCTGGAGCCTCCACCGCTGCTATCAACTCTGACGGCAGCTTCAAGGCTCCAAATCCCGCCAACAAGACCCCAACTCAAGCGGGAGAGGCGCCAGAAGAATCGCACGGCGCTACAACAGGAGCTGGAGGAGCTCGTTCTGCACCATACGCAGATTCGAGTTCGAGCTGACGGAGGAGTCGTTAGGGATCACGACAAGATCGCCTTCCGCATCCCCCCCAACCTGGAACAAAACGAAAGGTACAAGTATCTTATTAACAGGTTGGCCCCAAAACCCCAAGAGGAGCACCCCTTGGCGCCCAGGCGAAATGAAGCAACTCCACGAGTTGTGCAAAAACATGCACGACCCAAGGGGCAAGTGAAAAACTCTATCGTCACCTTCAAAGAGCCGTCCGTGTCATCGGTGCCCCCCGTTCTCCAATAAGCTACTCCACGGCTGCAGTCGGTGGTCCTACTCCCACAAGAAGCACTTCCAGCTCCAATGGACGTGCAAGGCGGTGAAGGAGAGTTACTTCAAACAGCTGATGTAGCTACTTGTAGTACTCTAACGGTTAGCCCTCAATCACAAGATGAAGATCGGTGGAAACCGTCCCGCGTCACGCATGAGTTCTCCTACCCGTCAGACGAGGAGATCGTTCCTAACCCAAGGGCCGTTTTCTCAAAAAGGGGCTCAGGCACACGAATGCTGCATGATAAGGCTAGATCAACAGCTAGCTGCATGTCTCTGACCACGAAGAAGAGCTCATCTTCTGATGGTGATTCAGCATTCAACTCCAACACACCAACTCGGCGTTACACCGACCTTGCTACTCGCCTCCCACAAGACCATGACAAGTTGCAGCAAGTTGCAAGCCGATCTGGGGCAAGCACTCGGTTGAAGATCATGGCCCAACAAACCATGGCAAACACCATGGAAGATGAGATGGAGCACGAAGACGATGACCCTTCTGACGAAGAATCGTCAGCTTCACTAGAAAGAGTCTCAAGGCTACCTAGCTATGAGCAATTTGATCATTCAATTCCTTCAGAGGACGACTACAACTATGAACATCACGTTACCGTTCCACCACACATGACCGGGACAGAGAATCGTGATAAGTCTTTCATTCCACAGGAAGAAGAGATGCCCAATCCCTAGCAACCGAGGACTGCGCACAATCTCCCTGTTGAACCAAGCTCGTCACAGTCGCGAGAGGCCATTCTAGAACAACGACTATATGAAAACGAAAGGAAGATGGACGACTTAACGTCAAAAATGAACCGTCTCCTTGAAATGTTCTCCGGCGCAGGAGGACCTCAAATCAACAACCCACCTTCACTCCCAGCAGCACCTCAAGTCGAGCCGCAAGAGGGTGGTATCAGAATCAACGAACCACCCGGAGCTGATCAAAGCAGGCAACGACGGCATTCCGTTGCAAGCACTCGGCAACAGCCTCCCCCAGTCCCAGCAGCTTCTTCAAGCATGCCAGCTCACATGGACACCTTGAAGGAGTACCACGACCTTGTCGCAGACCTGGTGGACCAAAAGCTAAAGCAAATCACAGCCGAAAAGGCTCCAAGGACGTCGGATCACGAACTCGAAAAGCCGTACGAGTCGTGGCACGATCTTGTTCCTTACCCCGCGGGATGGCATCTCCCGAAGTTCCATCAATTTGATGGAACAGGAGACGCGAGAGAACATCTCGCGTACTTCGAGGCGGCATGTGGAGATACAGCAAACAGCTCATCTCTCTTGTTGCGTCAATTCTCAGGGTCATTGACTGGCCCGGCATTCCATTGGTACAGCCGCTTACCCGTGGGATCCATTTCCAGTTGGGTCGCAATGAAGGAGGTGTTCAAGAGCCACTTCGTCGCCCTGAAGAAGGATCTGTCGTTCGTCGAGCTCTCGCAAGTCCAACAACGACGCGATGAGAGCATTGACGACTATGTAATGCGCTTCTGGAACAGTTACGTGCGTCTCACTCGAGCGATGCACGTGGAAGATGCCATCGATCTTTGTGTTCACAGAATGTTGAACCATTGGTCGCTCGAAGTATCCAGACGAGAGCCAAAAGATTTCAGTTCCCTCAGCTCTGCAGTGGTGGCAACCAAAATTGAGTTCGCCAAGACACCCCAAATCATGGAACTCTACAAGAACGCGGGTGCTATTGACTCTTCCAAACGCTACAATCCCGCCCCCAAACCCAACAACGTTGGGGGCAAGCCGAAGCAGACTTCAGAGACGAATACCACGAGACTCCTCTCTACGACTGCTCAAGGGAGCGTGCCAACGCTGGGGGCAAAAAACACGCAACCCAGAACCAGGCCGCCACGGCCAACTCTTCAAGAACTCATGAAGAAGCAGTACGTCTTCAAGCGTGAACTGGTCAAGGATATGTTCGACCAGATCATGGAGCATGGTGGCCTCAACCTACGAACCACTAAGATCCTAACAGTAACCATGACTGACAATCCGCTCTATTGTCCCTATCACAGGTCAGTAGGACACGTTATCCAAGACTGCTTTAGCTTCAAGGAGTGGCTTCAAAAGGCGATTGACAACAAAAAGATCAATTTAGACCCGGGAGCCATCAACCCCGACTACCACGCGGTGAACGTGGTGACGATACACTTCAACGACTCCGCGAAACAAGGGGAAGATGAAGGGCAAGAAAGGTGGTTGTCGTACGATCAAGTCCAACATCAACTAGCAATCAAGTCTCCGACATCAGCAGCAACGACCACACCAAGCCGTCAAAAAGTCCGTGACGACCAAGCAAAGGTCCCATGGACTACGGTGCAGCGCCAAGCAACACCGAGACGACCACCGCCTCAACTCCAGCGCATGACATCTTCAACACACACGCCGTCGTCATCCAGAAGACAGTTGGACCCAAATCAACGCCGTCCACCAGCTCGGTTCGTCCCCAAGTCTGAAGGAGATGAAGCATTCCCACGCGTTCCGCGTGTGTTACTCACTTTGACTCAATACATGCCGAAGGTGTAGAGACCGGTGGCACAGCAAAAGACGGAGGGGGCACCGCCAAAGGAAGAATCTTCCTCAACTTCAAATATCGCTCCATGCAATATGGTAAACATTCAAGACACGGAGAACTCCGATACGGAGGAGATGTTCACGACTCAAGAGCACGAGGCGTTCCGCGCTGAAGACCCGATTGAAAGAATAAAAGTTGAAGAGGTCAACATGAACCTGCGTGGAGGGAAGGTTGTCCCCGATCCACCAGCAAAGGTGAAGCCACCAAAGATAGACAAGATCGGCTTACAAAAAGAAGTGCCTCAACAAGAAGCAATCCCGGAGCTGGTGAATAAAGGCAAAGGAAAGATGGATGATGTCGACTACAATGTCATCTCCCATCTCAAGCGGATTCCCGCCCTACTCAGCGTTTATGAAGCTCTCATGTTGGCTCCAAACCTCCGTGAAGCTCTCATCAAAGCATTGCTAGAGCCAGAAGTATATGAAGTGTCCATGGCGAAACACCAACTTAGCGACAACACCTGCAACGCGAGCGGAATCTTCTTCACTGACGAGGATAGCCTTTTGATGGATGGTGACCATAATCGACCACTCTACATTGAGGGCAACCTCGGCAACGCGCATCTTCGTAGGATTCTCATAGATCCTGGCTCTGCTGTCAACATTCTACCCTTGCGAAGTTTGACATGAGCCGGCTACACAACAAGTGACTTGGAACCCACAGAAGTAGTGATCTGCGGCTTCAACAATCATAGCAAGACAACGCTCGGAGCCATCACCGTGAAAATTCAGATGTCCACCTTCATTTTTAAAGTGAGGTTCTTCGTCATCGACGCTCCCACTTCATACTCAGCTCTGCTCGGGAGGCCGTGGCTGCACAAGTACCGCGTGGTACCTTCCACTCTCCACCAATGCCTTAAGTTTCTCGACAACAATGGCATCCAACAACGCATCGTCGGCAACCCATCTCCGTACTTGATCCAAGAAGCACACCATGCCGATGCAAAATATTTCTTTTCAGTCACAAATGCTGAAAATCAACAAGGACGTTCTACACCAGTAGCTGACATCATGTTCAAGCCCAGCACTTCGCCACCTATCAAGGAAATGAAACACTTGCTCACTCCAAGCACCAGATCCGACTCAAGAAGCAACTCAAGGAGTCAACGAGGAGGCTTCGGTCGTGGTTTCAACCGCCGACACCCATCAACACCTGGTCAAGACAACCCTCCGATCACACTAAGGGTAAGGCCGTCTCCTAGCAAAAGCGTCTCCTCAACTCCAGCTGTATTGGGGGCAACATCATCCTCAAATAGCGACGTGCCTTCATCAAACCCGCTAACAATGGGGGCAAAGCCATGCCCTAAGCCTGGTGCTGCTTCAACAACGCCAACACCTTTAAAGCCTATCCTCACACTCCGAGATCGAACAAGCTCGAAGGTGAAGGATGACCTCGCACAAGATGGGATCGTCAAGAAGATCGTGTCCGAGATGGAGGAAGCAACAAAAATCATCCAAGTCATGCAGCCTCCATCACTATACACCTTGGTGGCCACGCCGTTGGAAGTCTGGATTGTCCCAGGACAGTACAAATCCTCGCCACCAACCGTCTTCTACAAAGCCCCACCTTCCTCGGAATGTGATGTAGTGTTTGGTCTTCACGACCTATTCCACAAAGAAGAGGAGGTCGTCACCACAAACATCAAGGTTGATTCTCGGCTAGTTCACATGATGCAGCGAGCTGGAATCACGCTACGAAACAACAACAGGATGCCTCCTCCTCCCGCCATCTGTGAGATATGGTGGGAACAAGCTGAGAAGCTCGTGAGACTCGGAAGCAAACACCGAACCACACCAAAATATGGGCTAGGCTACATCAAGACCGAAGACTCAGACGATGAAGACGATGACTTCTTGGACTTTGTGCAAACCATGTACTGCACCGTCACCACCACTCCGAGGATGATTCCATTCGGTCCACGAAACGCCGCTTCTACTTTCCAACAGGCTATGACACGTGTCTTTGGGAGCCCTGCACCTCAAAACCAAGGTCCTAGCAATTTCATCCAAGTCACATGCAACGCCACTTCCGTGGAGGATCATCAATTTCTCCTTGCCAACGATCCCACTGAATTGGAAGAAATTGAGACCACGACAGCACCTCAACAACTTGAAGATGGCGGACAGCCCACCATCGACGAGTTAGTGGAGATCAATCTCGGCACAGAAGATGACCCTCGCCCAACTTTCGTGAGCGCCACTCTCACGGAAGATGAACGAGAAGACTATCGAAGATTCCTGATGGAGTTCCGGGACTGCTTCGCATGGTCTTACAAGGAGATGCCGGGTCTCGACCCACGGGTTGCCACACACAAGTTGGCAATCGACCCACAGTTTCGGCCAATCAAACAACAACCACGACGTTTGAGGCTGGAATTCCAAGAACAAGTGATAGCCGAGGTGGAAAAAATCATCACTGCTGGATTTATCAAAGAAGTTCAGTACCCTCGATGGCTAGCAAACATCGTCCCTGTGGAGAAGAAAAACAGCCAAATCCGAATCTGCGTCGACTTCCCCTTCCCCATAACAGAGTTGGTCGTCGACTCCACCACTGGCCATGGCGCCCTGTCCTTCATGGATGGATCGTCTGGCTATAATCAAATCAAGATGGACCCAGACGATGCAATCGACACTGCGTTCCGAACACCAAAAGGTAACTTTTACTATACCGTAATGCCATTTGGTTTGAAGAATGCAGGTGCCACCTACCAACGAGCCATGACGCACGTTCTTGGTGACCACATCCACCACTCCGTGGAATGCTACATCGACGACATCGTTGTGAAAACGAAGGATCGCCAACAACATCAAGACGATCTGCGCAAGGTGTTCAATCGGCTTCGCCAACACCAACTCAAGATGAATCCGCTCAAGTGCGCCTTTGCCGTCCAATCCGGAGTCTTCCTCGGCTTTGTCGTCAGGCACAAAGGAATAGAAATCAAGCCGAAGGACATCAAGGCCATCATCGAAATGCCCCCATCAAGGAATCTCAAAGCACTGAGAAGCCTGCAGGGAAAACTGGCGTACATTAGACGCTTCATCTCCAACCTGTCCGGGCGAATCCAACCATTCGCCAAGTTGATGAAGAAGGGCGCTCCATTCATCTGGGACTATGAGTGCCAAGCCGGACTCGACAGCATCAAGAGATACCTTCTGAATCCTCCTGTCCTGGCAGCTCCTGTAAAGGGGCGCCCTCTCATTCTCTACATCGCAGCACTACCTTCTTCGCTCGGCGCGCTCCTTGCTCAACACAATGACGAAGGGAAGGAGGTGGCTTGCTACTATCTAAGCCGCACAATGGTGGGGGCAGAGTGTAACTATTCTCCAATTGAAAAGTTATGCCTAGCTTTGATCTTCGCTCTTAAGAAGCTACGACATTACATGTTGTCCCACCAAATTCGACTCATCGCACGAGCCGATTCAATCAAATACATGCTGAGTCAACCGGCTCTCATCGGACGCCTTGGAAAATGGGCCTTGCTCATGATGGAGTTTGATATCACCTTCGTCTCTCAGAAAGCGGTCAAGGGTCAAGCTTTGGCGGAGTTCCTCGCAGCACACCCAGTTCCGGACGATTCTCCTCTTGTCACCGACTTGCCAGATGAGGAAATCTTCACCACCGAACTCGAGACACCATGGGAACTCTACTTTGATGGAGCCTCAAGCACCGAGATGGAGCTCGACGGTACTCCACGACGGAGGGCGGGCGCAGGACTCGTGTTCAAGACCCCGCAGGATGGAGTGATGTACCATTCATTCTCGCTTCTCAAAGAAGAATGCTCCAACAACGAGTTGGAGTACGAGGCGCTCATCCTCGGCCTTCTTCTAGCTCTCTCCATGGACATACGGTCTTTACGTGCCCACGGAGACTCTCAGCTGGTGGTTCGCCAAATCAACGGCGTCTACGACGTTCGCAAGCCGGAGTTGGTGCCCTACTACAACACAGCACGCCGGCTCATGGAAAAATTTGACCATATTGAAGTCCTCCACATCCCGCGGGGCAAGAATTCAACAGCGGATGCTTTGGCAAAACTTGCAGCTTCGCTGGTTCTCCCCGACGGGAAACCCATGCAAGTAACCGTCGAAGAAAGATGGCTTCTCCCCACGGTGCTGGAACTTGTCCCAGAAGACCACGAAGTTAACACCATCACGACTCAGGCAGTTGAGGAGGACGATTGGCGCAAACCCTTCCTCGACTACTTCAAGCACGACACCCTTCCCGAAGACGCAGTGGAGCGACGCCGGTTTCAACGACGAGTCCCCTCTTACCTGTACCAAGCGGGCGTCCTCTACAAGCGCTCCTATGGACAAGAGATTCTTCTCCGGTGCGTCAGCCAGAAGGAGGCCGAACAAGTTCTCCACGGAGTACACCATGGCATATGCGGAGGACATCAGAGCGGACCCAAGATGTATCACAGTATACGTCTTGCAGGGTACTACTGGCCCGGCATCATAACGGACTGCATCAAGGTGGCCAGATCCTGTCATTATTGCCAAATACACGGCGACCTCAAGCATCAACCTCTAGTTCCTCTACACCCAACAGTTCCCGCTTGGCCGTTCGATGCCTGGGGGATCGATGTCATCGGCATGATCGACCCTCCATCTTCCCGGGGGCATCGTTTCATCCTTGTCGCTACCAACTACTTCACTAAGTGGGCGGAAGCCATCTCCCTCCGCGAAGTCAAAAGCGACAACGTCATCAACTTCCTGGAACGCCACATAATCTACCGTTTCGGAGTGCCACACCGCATCACCTCTGACAACGGCAAGGCTTTCAAGTCCCACAAGATCTACAAGTTCATGGCGAAATACAAAATCAAGTGGAACTATTCTTCTGGCTACTACCCACAAGCAAACGGTATGGTTGAAGCTTTCAACAAGACCCTCGGGAAAATTCTGAAGAAAACAGTGGCAAAGCATAAGAGAGATTGGCATGATCGTCTCTTTGAAGCTCGTGGGCGCATGCGTGTCACCACCCGCATAATCGACACAAACCACCCAGACTCTCTCGCTCACGGAGTGAAGCCGTCCTCCCTCTTGAGATTCAGCTGCCCTCTCTCCGGGTAGCCATTCACGAAGGCCTCACAAAAGACGAACAGGTTCGGCTTCGCTTCCAGGAGCTGGACACCACGGAAGAACTTGGGCTGGGTGCCGTCCAAAACTTGGAGATGTACCGGCAAAACATGGCACGGGCCTACGACAAGCTCTTCCAACATCGCGCCTTCAGAAAAGGCGAGTTGGTGCTCGCACTCCGACGTCCGATCGTTGTCACGCACAAGACGAAGGGCAAATTTGAACCAAAATGGGAGGGTCCATACGTCGTCGAGCAAGTCTACGACGGAGGAGCCTACCAACTCATCGACCAACAAGGGGTCCGCCCCATGCCACCGATCAACGGGAGATTCTTGAAGAAGTACTTTCCGTAAGTCTTCACGACTCAACCACTCTCCAGGAGAAGGTATGCCTCCTATTCTGCTTTCGTTGGATGGTTTTCCCTTCGAAACAGGTACACAACTCATCACGCTCACTCAATAATGATTTTCAGATCCTGCTCGTTTTCTTTGGATGGTTCTTCCCTTTGAAAACAAAACACGATTTTCGCCCCGGATAAGTTCATAATGCACAAAAATTGCATATATGGGCTTCCGTTTTTCTTGGATGGTTTTTTCCTTTGAAAACTGACGACCATCGTCCACAAAAAACGGCTTTTTCCACACTCATATCATACTGGTCAACAAGAAATTGTCTGTCTCAGAGCTTGCCAAAAGGGGCCTAAGCAAGGTCATGATCGGGCGTACTTACAACAGAGCGACCCACACACCTAGCACAAAGACGCATGCCAGGTGGACGCTCCCAGAAGCGGCAAGGTGATTGCTCGGGTTACTTCATGGTGATGGATTCCCCATGCTGATCACGCCCCCAGTAGCCTCAGACCGGTGGAGACATCAAGCCGCAGGGTCAGCCTATAGCGAAAAGATGCACCAAGTTGCCAACCCTGTCAGGCGAGATAATCAAAAGCTCCGAGATGAAATATAGGAAAAGATGCGGGAGAAGGCCGCCCGACTGGTCAAAGTCCGGTTGGTGTGAAGCTACCTGTCAACCTCGGAAGCACGTCAACAAGGGCCAATCAAAATAATCAGCCTGCGAGGTGTAGTTAGTCCATAAAGACGGGCGGCTATTGTCAAAATTGCCTTCAACTCACGCAGAGCACAAAGGCAAAACACTGGAAAAGTCAAGAAAAGAGGGGACAAAACATACACCCCACTCATCCAATTCAGCGAACTCCATCAAAAATCAAAGGAGGAGTTAGCCGTCTGCCAACCTCGGCAAAAGGAAAGGCGCAAGTTTTTACCAAACTCCCAGAACCATCAGCCAACATTAGCCGCACCTAAGTCTCTTGGTTCGATGAGGCTACACACAGGGGGCAAGATCGCGCTGTGGAGGTAATTTATCATATTGAAAGGCTAAAGCAAGATCTTTCGCTGTCTTTCAAGAAACTTTACCAAAGCATGTCGTTCTCCAGCACAAACACTAAGGGAAGCAAAGCTGTATAGTCGCAATCGTCATGGTCCTTTCGACGACTCATGAAGGCAAAGACCTCTGACAGGCTCTTTCAAGACCACATATAGTTGATGTGATTTAGGAAAGCCAACATTTTTTTTAAAAAAAAACACTTTCTCTTTCATGCGATGAGCTTTTCCGCAAAATTCCCTGCCTTTTGTTGTGCTATGCGACTAACAATGCAGGTACGACCAACAACGAAAACTTGAAAACACATGCCAATGGTTTTCTGGCACCCACCGATGTTCATGCTAGAAGCAAGCAAGCTCTGCGTCAACACGCACCGCCAATGGCTTTCTGGCACTTCATCAACAATGCCAACGGCTTACTGGCGCTTCATCAACATCTACGCCAATGGTTTCCTGATGCTTCATCAACAATGCCAACGGACTTCTGGCTCATCATCGATGTACAAGCTGAGAACAAATCCGGCGCATGCTGGTGTCCATGTTGAGAACAAATCGACATCACACCGACATCCACGTCAACGGTCTTCTGACACTTCATCGATGTGTGAACTGAGGAAATACCGGTTCAACATCAACAATAAAGCTGAAGATCATCCCGGCGACCTTTCAACATCAGTGTTGAGAAAATTCCGACATCTCGTCGAAGTTCGGGCTGAGAAAAAGCCCCATCACCTTGTCGACCATTTAAGCTGAGAATATCCCAGCACCCTTCCAAGCGATGCTGACAAAATTCCGGCACTTCGTCGACATCCAAGCTGAGAATATCCCAGCGTCTTTTCAAGTGGTGCCAAGAACATGCTAGCGCTTCACTGATGCAAGCTGAGAATATCCCAGCGTTTTTTCCAAGTGTTGCTGAGAAAATACCGGCACTTCACTGATTCAAGCTGAAGAAAATTCCGGCAATTTTCTATTGACTGGGTTTGAAACTTTAAGCGTTTCGCCCAACGATGGCTTCCAAACAGTAAGATACCTCCGAATCAAAGAAAAGGAAGGAAGGAGTTTAAAAAAAAAGAGAGAGAAAGAGAGTGTGGCAGCCAAAAAAAAAAAAGGTTACACCAACCCGACTCCGAGTTCTTTCTCCGTCCTCCTCGGATTCGAATTGGTGGGGGGCATTTGTTGGAACAAAAAAAAAATTCACTTAATTTCGTTCAACTTAAAACGGGATTATCTATTATTTATGATTGAATCAGATTGAGAGTATATGGAACTCTTATCACAATCCTAATCAAATCGATCCCTTTCTATTTCTATCCTCGCAAATCCTAATCAAATCGATCTCTTTCTATTTCTATCCTCACAATCCTAATCAAATCGATCCATTTCTGTTTCTATCCTTCCAAATCCTAACCAAATTGATCGGTTTCCATCTGGACTCCCCCTCACCCCTATAAAAGCAGTCCTCGTCTTCCTCTCGCAGAGGTTTTTGGGCAGCCGGTGAAAACACACACACAGATCAGATCTACGGGAAGCGACACACGAAAAGTTTTTTTGCAGCAAAAATCCACTGAGTCTTCCACGAGTCCAAGCGCGACGACGGAGTCGAGAGGAAACCCGGCGATTATGAGCGATCGGACGCAAGGCAGATCGGAGAAAGCCACGTACCGGAGGATCAAAGGACGGAGCGGACCAACGAAAAGAAAAAGGGTAATGTGCATGGCCAGATGGCCGGGGCCCGAGGATCTGCTCCTTTCCCATCTAATCCTTCTCTTTTATGGCTCCTATGCCACTGTTGCCTTCAGATTTTTCTGGTCCTGTTGTCTTCTCCCTGACAAGTCTCTCCCCCACGTGAGTCTCTTGTGGGCTGGCTTCCTTCTTTTCTTCTTTGGACTACTCTCTTCTCTGCTCTCACCAAGCGCGCCGTCGGCCGTGCTCAACGCCTCACCGCATCCCACCGTACTACCTCGCTTGTGCCTGCTCTCAGGCTTCACCGCCGCGATCGCCGCTTATTAGTGCCTCTGCTACCTCAAAGCCGCCGCTCCTCCTCATCGCCGGCGCACCGCCACAAACCACCGAGCCGCCGCGCTCTCCTCGTGGAACGCCGCCGCCGCGTCTCGCGCGTGGAGCGCGCCGCCGCCGCGCCTCACTCGTGGAGCGCCGCGCCGCCGCTGCTCGCCGACGAGCCGCCCCACCGCCGCGTCAATCGCTCGCCGCCGCTGCGTTAGCCCTACCTCAACGCCGCGGCCGCCCGACCGCCTCGGCGTCACGCCGCTGCCGCCTTTGATCCGCCTCGTCGATGGCGTCCCCCGGCTGCCGTCGCCGCCCTTGTCGTCTCGGCCCGCCGCCGCAGCGTCAAGGCGCGCCACGGCATGGCCACGACACACGGCTCGCATCGCTCACGCCGCCCGGCGTCATGCGTCTTGAAAGCCGACGCCGCTCTATCCTATCTCGGCCAGCCGCCCGGCGCCGCCGCCACGTTCGCCAGCCGTGCGTCCATCAGCAGCGCTTCGTGTCGCCGATGCTCCACTCGTCGCGCTCTCTCGACACGCCGACGCCAGAAGCGCTCGCGCCTTCGCGCCAACCGCGCTGCGCTTCGCTTGCGCCACACTCGTCGGCGCCGCCCCACGCCCAGCGCCAAGGCCAGATTGCGCTATGCCGCCCTTCCCCAATCTTGCCATGCCCGCAGATCGCTCATGCCATGCCAACCGCGCACACATCTCCTCGATCTCAGAACCCCGCCTGCTAGCGAAGCTCTCTATCACGCCATCCGAAGCTTCCGTGGCGATGGCTATGCCCGGCGTCGTTATTGTTTAATACATATACGTATACGTATAACCCACACATGTGCATATGCCACCTAGAACCATCAAGAAAAATTGCTGCATGAGCACCACGAGTTCCAAGGCATGCAAAGAGCTAAGTGCATGTACGTATATTGTGCTATTGCATGGCACATGCATGCTAAGTACGTATGCTAAGTATGATGCTCGCTGCATGGTCACGTGAAGAGGCCAAGTCATGGCTAACATCCATGAGAAAGAAGCCATTACGGAGCTATCGCCGAAGCCTTTAAATTCGAAGACAGTTTGAAAGCCACCGATATGGCTCAAGAAATTGACACCAAGCTGTCACTATTCGTTGTTTGGAGGATTTTCCCGAATGGTCCACCACTCAGCATTCAGAAGGATTTTCCGGACTATCAATCCAATAGCCATGTGACGTCCGGCGAGTTTCCCGGACAGCGATCCCCTCAAGACATGTTACATAAAATCTCAACTTGACGATCAGAACTACATCAACGTTCTCATCCAAGACTCGACACCTGAAGACACACCCGATGACGCCAGCACAGTCGTCAATTTGAACTCCAAGCTAAGCGCAAAGCCGTGCACTTATCAACTACAGATTTCAATGTGCCGTTTGACAAAACAAACTCAAGCGACACAGGCGGGTGGAGCCAAACAACGGCTCCGCTAGGCATCACGTGGGCCCAAATCTACCTCACGTGTTCTGCCGTCGCCACACCGGTCTACACCAACAAACACGGCAATCCACGAAGCAAGGAGAAGAAGAAGATGACTAAGCAGCTTAATCGGAGGTGTTCCGTGTGACCACTCGCGGATGTAGTTAACTGGGTGTCCTTCCGAGGCCCCAGGATTCAGAGCCCCACAATCGTCAATGACGGAAGTCTACAGCGCGCAATCCTATCTACAGGAACTTGTATTTTGTTGTGATAATAAAATACTAGTTTTTCCTGTTTTCTTTCTTTTGTGTATTTATATACACTGGCACGCCTGCAAAAATCTCTTTCTTTTAGAAATTTTCCGTGCTGACAAAGCCTAATTTAAATATTCACTAACAAACGTAGCTTTCAACGCTAACTACAATCCCTAAATATTTTTTACTACCAAACCTACCATTAAACCCTAAATACAATCCGTAAATATTTTCCCTAATTAAACTGAGTCGTAAATCTATCCATCAAACATAAACCCTAATCTCCACATATTATTTTCTAACTACATAATGCGTGTCAAAACATCAATAAAAATATTATATTACATAACGATCTAACGTATTTTAAATCATATTATATACAAAAATTACTAACCAACCTTACTGACCAGATCTTATTTTCAAGCATATTATATAAAAATTGCTAACCTACCATGTCTTAACTATAAAATAAACTAAACCATAATATATCAAACAAATAAACTAAACGCTAATAAATATAAAAATTGCTAACCTACCATGTCTTAACTATAAAATAAACTAAACCCTAATATATCAAACAAATAAATTAAACCTAATATATAAAAAAAATTTAATACATGTAATACTAACCAGATCTGTGTTTTTTTACTTCTCCTCCTCTCTCCTCTCCTCTTCTCCTCCTCTCTCCTCTCCTCTCCTCTCGGCCGCTCCCTCCTCTCCTCCCCTCTCTCTCCCTCTAACTCCCAGTAGCTCTCCTCTCCCTCCTCTCCTCCTGGGCGGCCTCTCTTCTCTCTTCGCTCTCTTCTTGTGTGGGTGTGCAAATGAGGGTGTGGTGGGGGCGTGGTGGGAGGGGGAGGAAGGCATATGGGGCAATGCCGTAGCGTGGTACTGCGGCAATGCTATTGCCGCATTGCCACACTGCTATTGACGCTACACCACACTGCGGCAATAGCATTGCCGCTGTACCGCGCCGCGGCATAGCTATTGCCGCGTTGTGGCGGCGCGGCAGAGGGGTATTTCTGCAAATGGCTGAAAAACATGGGCATTTTGATATTTGTGATTTTTTGGGTAAAAAAAATTTCCAAGTTTTTACCGCTACCAAGATGCGGTCGATAGAAGCAGATTATAGGAAAACCATAGAAAAGTTAAGATTAGGATATTTGTATGTCTTTCAAAACGTGCATAAAATTTCTAATATGATATTATCAGTATGTCACACATTCTACAAATACTTGATCCGAACAAAAAGAATGCAAGTTAATCTTAATACTCATGCAGGTAGGGTTGATCTTAATAGTCCTTCAAGTGGTGTTGGTTAGATAAGTGATGTTAAGTTGTAATAGTTTTTCTATGATTGTAACTTTTTTATTCTTTAATGAAAGGGGAACTAACGTTGCATGGAGGTTTCTATTGGACGGAGGTTTCTATTGGACGCTATGTTGGGAAAATTATAGAAGTACTATAGATATATTTTAATCGATGTTTCGTACATACATGAACATATTTTAGAGAAAAAATCAAGACGTTTAAATCCATACGACAAAATGTTTCAACGCATATTCAAAAGTGTTTCAAACCGAGCAAATGTTTCACAAGATCAAAATAAAATATATCTAATCAGTGTTTTGACGGTTATGAAAAATGTTTCAGCATTTATTCGAAGATGTTTCAATCCATACGAGTAATGATTCATAAGAGCAAATAAAATGTTTTAGATATGTTTTACGTGTTTCACAAAAGGAAACAAAATGTTTCAAAGAAAGCCAGTCGGCAATGACGTTGGACCGCTCACCTTGCCATCGTCCAAGCTTGTCGGAGCCTGATTCACTAACCCCACCGTCATTCGAGGAAAGAGTAGGTGGTCGGGGAAGTAGGGGTGTTCATGTCGGAGATGACGGCGAGCAATGCCAAGCGGCACCCAGCCTGTGCAAAATCCTATCCAGCTCAGTGGCGACCAATGCCTCAGTGTCCCTATCAAAGAGTCGAAACAGGCAGTGGCGTTGCCCCACGCAGTCGCCATCATCATCGTCTACATGACACATGCACACATTATCTGTTGAGCTCGTTGTCGTCGCCCCGTGGGCGCCCACTCTCGTCACCGAGCTTGTCGTCGGCAAGGCTAAACTATAGAAGGGGAAGGAGGAGAAGGAGCAAAGAGGGGGAGGGGGAGAGGGAGGAGGATGTTGAGAGGCCTACGGGGTGTGGGCAGAGCTTCGGATGGATGGGAGAGGAGAGAGAGAGAAATTGAGGAAGGGAAAAAGATAAGAAGAGAGGGGCATGCTAGCAAGTAGGAGACGACGTCCATTTTTTTTGTCAGCGTTAAACGCCTGTGTATAAGTGATTCCAAAAAGAAAAACACATGAATATGAAATCCAAATGGTTTGTAGATCATGGATGTGAAACGGACTAAATACACCCTAGATTGAGAAGGAGAAGTTCTATGGTAGTATGTAGGTATGTACATCGTACCATTCATTTGAACTATTCTCTCGAGGAATGGATTGACAAAGTTATGCATAGTTAATTGACAATTTGTTTGCATCCAATTTTGGACTTAGCCGAAGCTTATAGAAACTATCAGAATACTTAGTCTAGAAGCCAATATGATATAAAACAAGGTTCTATGTGGGGGCTTTAGCTCGGAGGTCTTGCACTAATCCCTGGATCAGTAGACTAGTACATAACATTATATAGCCAGATCATAAAGCATACAAGAGTCAGAGTGAAATGGATAACTTAACAAAATTAACGCCTTTCGGCGAATAGTTTTACATCAGGGCAGTCCAGGCCAAATAACAATACAGATACACACGAGAGTTCAGAATACAAATGCAGAAGTCTTCATTGCAATGAAAGAGTATCCAATGGCTATACATCTATGCAAGTGGCTGAAGAGAATGGCCTAAGCATCGTCTTGGCCTTCATATCTCCGGTCTCCATCCTCGAAGCAAGTATAGGGGTCTTCCAGGTTCTCTCCATGTAAAGAGTGAGTGAGTGCAAAAATAAGTGCGTAATCAAACCACACTTGCGAATTAACACCCTCGTAATACAATTAATGATAATGGCTCCAAGAGAAGGCTAGGATTTATTTATTTGCATAAATCTAGTTGGAAATATTTATAGTATAAACCTATGACCTGAACCAATTCTGTCTATCCCGATACCATTTCATGGTACAACTAAACCAAACACCAAAGCTAGAACCATGGTTCCTGTTCATCCTTCTTACACCCGCCATCATATTCTGGGATTCGGCAATCCCATTCTGGATTATCGTTCCTGGATTGCCGGTCTAACGAACGCATGATCTAGATCACCCTTGGGTGACGGCGCCCTTCCGCTTGTCTCTCGGGTTGGAGTATCATCTAAAGCCTTCGCAGAGCGCCACGCTGGAATCCACACCCGCACTACCACGCGATGGCCATGCGTTATGTCGAACACATCCAACACTTGTTCATATCCAAGGAATCCTTTTGATCTCGCTTTTCATGGCCCAAGAGCCGAAGATCCTACACTCCGCTCTCTGCCTCAATCTCAACAGGTCCTCGACCTTCCAGTCTTGAGCCACTCTAGACATCAACTCAAATTCCGGGTCTCAATCCGTATCTTAGCCTAACCAGCTCACATCTAGAGACCAACTGACACAGCCTATACCCAAACCAGACTATAACTAGTTTATAGTATAAAGTAGTAGTTGTAGTGGTGAGCCAGTGTTCACCACTATAGGGTAGTAACACCCCGAAAACAAAGCATTGATTAGATCTACGCATGTCTAATCAAGTTTTACCTAAGAACTAAAAGTCCAAATGTTTTATTTATTTTAATTGGTGTCACAAGAGATATAACTATCAAGACAATAATAGCATGATATTCAAGACAATCTTATCATGGTAATTGAACTTGTCAATGGTCATGGCATGTGTATAATATGATTAATAAGCTAGGTATTAAATCATAGAGCATGCAATTTCTTAATTGAATCAAAATAAACATTTAAGTAAAACTAGATAAGACATGAACTAAGAATGTTAACTCGCCTTGTCCAGAGGCTTGAATGACATAAATGCGTGTGATTTGAACCATGAATGACATAAATGCGAAAATCAGAAAATGACAGGTGGGCCTGATGTTGTTTGCTGTGAGTGGCATTGGCTCGCCAATTCATTGGTGCTGTTTTTCCGTGCCCACGGAACGGCCAGCTGCTCGGTGCAATTTCGTTGCTCGCCAATTCATCAGGGCGCGGCAATCATGGGCTACTAGCCAAACAAAGGTCAAATCACATTAGAACGAACAAATATTAACGTGGCAAGTGAGAGTCATGGACCAAATATACCCGCAGTGGCTGCCGAAAAGGGGCTGAAAGCCCCCGTTAAGCCTCGACTAGACCTTCGCCACTGTCCGCCCATGCCACACCGCGCGACGGATTTGTATTCTCCGTATTTGTACTTCTCAGCCATTCACTTTATAGATTACTGTAGTTATAGCGATGAAAAGTAGCTTGGCACATTAAAAAGGTATTGTTCGATATTACTGTTTGCTACAGTATCGATGCTGCAATGTTTCACTATAATGCTATGCCGTTTCACTTATATATTACTGTGCGCATCTGCCTTTGCCGTACTGAAAGCAGAGGAGGTTCTCCCCGTGCGGCGCCTGCCACGTTCCTAGCGGCGCCAACACGCACTCTACGTGTGAGTTTGGTGCAAGCCCTACCGTTTTCGTCAAAAACCAAGCCATTATCACGTAACTAACTATCACAGTTAAAGTTGATTATTTTTTGTCGAACAACTCAAATTTTGGATTCGAGTTTGGACCAAAATCTACTACTATTATCGCTAACGCCGAGGTAGCATTAATTTTTGTGTCGGAAACGATAGTTGCATGTCAGTGCATGCTCTCCTGGCTGATCAGACCCGCGGGATGGGTCCTCTGTTGTACGTGTCGCACCGGCGGCGCACCTCCCCGTCCCGGCCGGTCTTGACGCCGGAGAAGCTGAGCTTCTGGACGGCGCGCGCGAAGTCGGCGAAGAAGGCCGTCTCGTTCGCCGCGTACCGCTGCACGAGCGGCCGCGTCCGCGCGTCGCCCCACAGCTCCTGGTCCGTGCCGAGCAGCCCGAGGCCGCGCTGGAGGTTGACGTAGTACATGTTGTCGAACTTGCCGGGCGTCATGACGTCGTTGAAGGCGGCGATGGTTGGGTCCCTCAGGTAGTTCTTGCACGCGTCCTGGAGACCCTTGGCGTACGCCGGGTTCATGGACGGGTCGTGCGGCAATGGCGCGCCGCCGCCGCCCTTCTTCCGGCGGTAGTTGTAAATGCGGTCGGCGAACTCCTTGCAGTGGGCGAAGCCGAGCGTGTGGGCGCCGGAGAGCGCGACGAGCTCCTGCACGGTGAAGCCCTTGGCAGCGAACATGGCGATGAGGCGGGAGACGGTGAGGTTGGAGTGCGGGAGCTCGACGTCGGGCGCGGTCGGGGAGGAGGAGAGCCCGTCTTTGCGGCCGAGGCGGAGCTGGTAGAAGGGCCCGCCCGTCATGACGACGAGGTCGCGGGCGGCGACGGCGAGGAGGTCGGCGCAGGAGACGACGCCGGGGCACTCGAGCTCGAGCGCCGTCTTGGCGCGCACCACGGCCTCGAAGGCGTCACCCGGGAGGGACTGGTTGGTATCGGCGTCGTGCTCGGAGCGCGCGAACGCGTTGGACGCCACCAGCACCGACGCGTCGCAGCCGCTGACGAAGCAGTCGTGGAAGAAGAGGCGGAGCACCCCCGCCGCCGTCGTCGGGTTGGCGAGCTGCTTCTGCGTCACGACGTCCGCGATGATCCGCTCCGCCCGTGGGCACGTCTTGCTGTAGTAGGTTGTCGCCATCTTCGCCTCCGCAACCGGCACCAACGCCAACGCCAACGCCAACGCTGACAACGCCGCCACGAGGACGAGGAGGCGGCGGCGGAGGGAGTGTGACTGCGAAGTGCGGTGATCAGCGCCCATAGTTGCTACCATGCGTGCGACAGGTGTGATGTGAGCGGCCGCTTCAGCTTCTCTTCTTGCCATGAGCTGAGGGAGGAGTAGATGGCGTTTCTTGGAGGCGTCGGGAAGGAGTCGTCAATGGAGGGGAGCAAATGGAGGGAGAAGGGTAGAGAGTGGCAGGAAATGGTCTTAGCTACTGCATGGTTTTTATCACTCATCAAGGGAACTGAATGAAACGATCTATTGTTGTGCGTAACTCCGAGTCTCCAATGAAACTGACTGGAATGGGATTTCAATGAACAAGAAACCACGAGGTGTTCTTCGATTTCTCAGAATTCAGATGCTACCATGCTGGCTGAACTGATCGCTGCATGTAAGGCTTATTTGTCTGATTTCTCAGAATTCAGATGCTGCCATGCTGACTGAACTGAATCGCTCAATGTTAGGATTATTCGTTCGATTTCTCAGAATTCAGATGCTACCATGCTAACTAAACTGAATCGCTCAATGCTAGGCTTATTAGTAAAAAGTTAAAGTTTGAAAGGATTCGAGAAGTCAATCTGCTTCGTTCTACATATTTTGTTCTACATATTTTCTAGAAGTTTAAAAAACATATACAATAATGTAGACAACAATCGTTTATATCTTTATTCACAATATCTATAGACGACCGGTATGATGGGTCCTGTCTTCATTTATCTCTATAGATGACACACTTTCACTTATATTTAATACAGTTTTTTAATTCTCGGGCTAGAATCAACTACATGCATAGAGATCAGATGTGGCAACTCCTCTAGATGTCCTGTTATACATGCTTTAAGCATGCTTGGAGAAATTGCTTCAAGATTTTAGAAAGAGATGTATGAGGAGCTAAAAGTTTTGAGCAACTTATCTAGATGCATTATTTCCAAATACGGTAGCGCCAATCGGCACAATAATCCAGCACAGGGGGAAATGCTGTATTTACACATCAGGAGTACAGAAAAGAACCAGGACAATGTGTACATCATACAGAGGGACAAAAAGAACTAATATGTACAACTTTCAAGAAGGGAAGGAAACGAGTACCACTTGCAATGGCAGTCAAAACTAACTCTACATTATCACACGATTGAAAGAATATGGAGTTCGACTATGGTAGCAACATATAGCCTTGCAAGCTACAAATGCTTCATATCCATACATCAGGTACCTCTTGTCTCGATCCATCATGACCATTGGCCACTGGGCCTGTAAGAGCTACAGGGGAGGAAACTAGAAAAAGGGCAATTCTTCACATCATATCAGGCTTGCACCAAATCTTTCTAGAAAATAAGCTAGGCAGCATAAAAAGGAATGGGGTAACATCAAGAATGGTGTTCTGGGAGCCAAAATGCTATGTATTTCAATTTAGTGCCAAGATGTAGGGGATTGCCTACAAAAACAGCAAAAGAAAAGAGAGGTGAGTACCACAGAAGAAAATTCATAACAAAATAGCACGGTATCAGAATATATTATTACATTGCTCAGCAGGGCTTTCTCCTGTCAACTTTGAACGGAATGTTTAACCATCTCTTCCTTGGCAACCGCTCTTTGGTTTTCTTTTCACTGGGATCCTGATCATCACTTCCACATCCCTCCATGGGTTGATCCTTCACTTTCTTTTCCTTTCTCTGATATTTTTCTTCATCGCCTTTGGAAAAATTTGAAGGTGATTTTGGTTTGTTCCTGCTGGAATTCCGTTTTAGAGGTGGATTGTTGGTATAGGATGCATGGATTTCATTCCTTTCCTTCAGAAGATCATCGATCTACAGAAGGACATGAGGGCTCAGAACATAGTATGAAGCGAAAATGACTATAAATGCATCAGGATCATACATACTGTTTGCATTTCTTGTGTGTACCTGCTGGTCATCTCAGTGAACTTGGCCAAAACCTGCAAATCATAGCATTTGAAAAATGCAAACCTATGAAAACATGCAAAGAAATAACCTAAAAGAAAAATAACTTAGAAGAGAAATCGAGCACATACTTCCCTATACTCTGTCTCGAATTTAGACAGCTCAGCTCTTTTTGTGAGTATCTTTGCCTCCACATTTTGTAGCTTTTCCTTTTCACCAGGAAAAGATTCACCACAAATGACTTCAATAGTATAGCTTGCACTTTTGAAGAAATTGTCACCTAAGCAAAGTAGTACAGTTAAGTTCCATAATGCTTCAGTTAATTAACATTGCAGCAACCAACAAAGTGACATACCATAGACAGCGAAAAAGTGGGTTCCTGGTTTCAGTTCATTTATGTCACATGGTTGGAAGCTGTCCAATCTTTTAAAGAATGCACTATCAGGATCCTTTGTGGCAGCTGCCTGAAATGGTTTAGGACCTTATAAAGAAAAAAAATCCCACAGAAACACTTGGAGAATACAAAACCAAGCTACAGACAGAACTCACCGAGTAATTTTGCTCAAAACGATAAACAGGAAATCCTAGAAAATACATCCCTGCAGAACTAATTTTCCCCGTCTTTACACTGTCCTCCTGCAGCAGGCTGCGTAAGTTATATACTCAAGCCAAAACACAAGAAAATCTTAAGAGTTGTTGCCACATTGGATGAAGTGAAGGTTGTCAAAGTGAAAGCATATTTACTGGTTACATGATTTTCAGTCTAACAATAGAAACTCCAAATCTACCTCGTTCATGAATTGTCAAGAGCATATGAATTCTCCAACTTGTTCATGAGGTTGTAGAAATGAGCAATCACACTGATGATGCCCAATGGCATATTGTCATGTGCTTAAACTATAAAAAAGAAACTATCTTTTTAAGATGAACAAGCTAATTAACAAGTCATTCTGCACTTTTTCTTGTAATAGGGGCACAAGGGCACAATTTTCCTTGATAAATGTGTCATACAAAACCTCCATATGATCAAACTCGTCCAGCTTATTTACGTATAAACAAATAATAGGATTCTAACTTCTTTTTCAATGGAAAAAAGGGGAAAGGTATATCTACCTGTAGGGCAAGGCTCAGCCCACCATTTTCTTCAAGCTCAAAATAGAGCAACTGAAATTCAAAGAAGGGAAAAGTCAAATTTTATAGAGGTATAACTTAAAAAAAACTACATTGAATTAGGAGCATTTGAATTATCAATTCTATATAACAAATGTTCTATATGTTAAGCACTTGATGATGCCTTAATTTTATGAGTCTGCCTCACAAGGTAGTTAACCAAAAGAAAATCATCTTGTCTCTCACCATACAACAGCAAGCAAATAGGATTACCACTGAGCCTGTTCATGACTTGAAACTTAAGACACACGCAAACCCTAGCTCCAAATATAAATTTCCAAATTAACTAAATGCAAAGCCCTATCCACAGGGAAAATAGCACAGCCACCGTTTGAAGTTCCAACCCATTTCAGCCACAAATAGAAGACATTAATAGCACTTTAAGTTCACATATACATTAAAGCCATAACCTATCAAGATATTAGGCAAACCCGTTCTGGACCACTGGGTTAAAGTTGAAATATTGAATACAGAGCAACCTAATTAAACCCAAACTATTAAAAAATTCAGCATTACATGACCCATTTCTATCAGCTTCTGTCTCAAGCTATGAAATAACAACCCATTATAGCGTACAGTTGGGCCCAGAATTGTGAACCACTACCGGACCTGCTTACTACAAATCAATCACATGGCAATATACATGGTCCATCTACCAACTCAAATTTAATTAAAATGTTTTGTATGTCTCTTTTTTTTTCCTTTGTTTGTGACACCCAAAAGCACTCTTCGTTTGCACATTTGCCACACCACAATTAATGAAGTAAAATTCAGGAGTAAGAATCTGAAAGGAAAACAGTAATATACTAATTTAGGTGCATTCCAATAATTGAATAAGAACCCAATTTTTTTTGTCTTTGATGATTCTGGAGAGAGCTAAAACAAGGTGTTGAGAACCCAATCACTCCAATGGAAGAACAAGGTTGAGCTTAATGGTGAAACAAATCCATAGTTCTTAACCAATTAATTCAATATATTTCATTACACTGACACATAAACCATTACTTTAATAAAACTCCACACATATGACAATCTTGCGCAACCAGAAAAAAATAGTGCTCCTTGAAAAAATAACATTAGCATAAATTCAAATGTGTGCATACCGAAATCAATAATAACTGACATAACAATTACATAAATACATGTAAATATTGCATCCCAATCCAGCAACCATTGAACTTGGCAACTGCTATTTCAAAATTATTTCATGACCACATTATTGGAGCCCTTTCAAATAAAACTATGAAATAAACATGGCACACATAAAAAGTAGTGTAGTAATGCACCATAAATTCTGATTATTCTATGTTGAAATAATTGCTAATCACACAAGAAATACAGAAAAGGGTAGGTTATCATTAACATTATTTGTCAATAGTAAAGCATAGAAACTATCGAATTTCACTAGCTAAGGGAAATTTTTGTTCATTGTGAAACAAGAGTGGACTTATTCCTCAAGAATACAGGTATACAACTACAAAAGTTAATTATAAATAACAGAAGACAAACATACACCAGAAAACATGAGGACCACATGGAATGTATTGTAAGTAGCCACAATAATGGGGAAAAAAGCATATGCTAATAAGAACAAACCTTAAATTTACTTCTATCAGTTGAGTGGACACGGCAAACTAGGCCCATTTTGGCTTCCTTTTCTGTTATGTCCACAGAATAAAAATGAGCTGATTGCTTTTCCACCTGGCCACATACAACAATTAAGCAATTACTATATAGAATGGAAAAGAAACATTGTATAATGGACAACTAGCTGCCAACCTTCCTGTGTACAGAATTTCCAAGCTGGAGCTGACAAACCATAACCGACCCATTCAATGCCTCCTCCAAAACTGTTGCTGAAACAGTTGTCTTAATTGGCACACCAAGTTTACTACACGGATGCACACAAAATCAAAATAGCATTAGCAGCATAATACAAGCTAGCGAACAATCAAAGAAAAACAGCATCTTGTACAAGCTTTACCTGAAAAGTGCTGCAAACATGGTGTTCACGGTATTGAGACTTGATAGGTCCAGCTCCAATTCCTGGCTATCTGATTCGATGGCCTGAAACATAGAGGAACAATTGGCACACCATGTTCAAATAAAAAGGTTAACACACCAATTCATCAGTAAATCACCTCGAATCCCGATGTGTCGTACTGCCGCCTCTTATCGGCATCAGACAGAATGTTATAGGAGAATGTGACTTCCTGGAACATGTCTGACGCCACAGGGTCATCACCATTCTTATCCGGATGGTACCTGCCGCGATTTACCAGTAGAAAAAACAATCAAACCAGTGGTTCATGTCTACACTATAGTACCACTACACAGACCAACCAATGTCCAGATAAAAATGGCTCGCAATTTCAGACAGAGAAGATGAAGTGCCTAAACATGGCCCATAGCTTAAAATTCACTAAATAGTCATACAAACAAGAAAGGCGAGTGGCAAAATTCGCCTAAAATGTGCCCTTTTTCGCAAAAAAAAATCGAACAGATAGGTTCCCTAATCACGGAGATGGATGGAGAAACAAGCAACAGCAGCAGCAGAGGTAGAAGCGCCCAAATCTGAGCGAGAGGTGGCGGCCGACGGACTTACTTGAGTGCCATGCGGCGGAAGGCGCTCTTGATCTCCTGGTCGGTGGCGTTGCGGCCCACGCCGAGCACCTCGTACGGGTCCCTCCTCTGCGCCGCCGCCGCCGCCGCTGCCGAGTCCCCCCTCTCCGACTTGAACGACCCGAACCTGGACCCCGCCATGGCCGCTGCCCTCCTCCTCCGCCGCCGCTAGCAACTACGACCACCAACCTCCGCAGCCGCAGCCGCAGGCACGGCACCGCACCCCCCGGATCTCGCCGCGGCGGGAGCAGAGGCCCGGCCGCGCGCCGCGAGCGGGCGGCAGGGGGTGGCCCCGGGGCTAAGGTCACAGCATCGCAGCGAGCTCGCTGGCGATTCGGATTTCGGAGTCGCGAGTGGAGCAGCGGAGGCGAGGCCGGCGAGATGGGAGGGGAGGAGGGGTGAGTCGGGGCGGGGGAGGTGGCATATTAGTTGTACCTCGTGGTGGGGTGGGGCCCGGGCGCAGTGGGCGGGCGGGTGGCGTTGGTGCCTCCGCTCCCGTCGGGTCTGGACGCGCGTGACCTTGCGCGACTACGCTGCACTGGCACTGTGGCAGTGTGGCCGTGCTGGTGGTTACGCGGTACCTGCAGTAAGTGTCGTGGTGTGGCCGTGCTCGTGAACGGCGGTTGGGGACTTTGGTCCTGGTTAGATGGCGGCTATTTATACGGCGGGCCCGTAACTTCGGTGAGCTGCAACTAGGGGCTGAGCCTAGTGAATTTTTTATTTAATATTTATTTTAATTTTTTTCAAAAATAATCATGGAAAAAAAATTACGGAATTGAATGCCCGTCGCTCAAATATGGAATGATAGGTGCCCCGCCAATAATCAAGTAACGCTCGTGACCGGTAGCCATTACCCACCTGCCACCTATCGCCCTAAAGTAGGGCGATCGCCCGTTGTAGGGGCGATAGACGGCTTTTTAAGCCTCGGCCTCCTCCTTCTCTCCCTCATTCTCACCGAGCTGCTCAGTTTCACCGAGAGCGAGTGACTGAGAGCGAGCAAGAGCCGAAAGGAGGAGAAGAGGAAAGAAAAGAAAAGAGAGGAGAGGAAAAAAGAGAGGAAAAAGGGTGAAAAAATAGAAGAGGAAGGGAAGAATAGAAGAAAGTTGATCCGCCATTTTCGCGGAGGAAGTCCAGGAATTTTTTGTGCAAATAATGTATTACACAATATTTAGAAATGTAATGTGGTAGGATTGTGTAGTAGTGAAATTTAAATATTATGATGAATATGGTAGGATAGCCATATGTTGTGCCGGTAAAGTTTCGAAAAATGCGACGTAGAAATTAAAGGAAATACGATATATCATGCAGATATGCAGTTTGTAGGGTTAGGAAAAATTAATAATATATAGTAGTAATGCCGTTAGGAAAAAATGAGTAGTTGAATTACTTATTTATAGCAGTAATTTACAGTATGATCGCCATACATTTTATATATTGTATTTTAGAGCAATATTTAAAAACACATGGTAGGCTAGCCACATATCGTACGTTGTTACCATGCTACAAATGTCAGGCACCGTTAGAAATTAGTAGAGTAAAAAAAATTAAAAATATATAGTAGAAATAACGAGGAGTAAATCAATGACATAGGATAATGTAACAATTGTATGGTAATGCATGATGTAGTTAGATGGACAACTGATGAATTTGTTGGTCCGACGTTGTAGGCAGCATGCCGGAGAAATTGTATTTTTAAATATTTTATAAAGATAGGGAGATAGCACAAGGGGCGAATGGAGTGGATTTGTCAGCATTTTCAAGAGTCATACGGGGCATAAACCGAGCGATAGGATATACCGGGCTTTGTTGAAGTGGATATTTCGGATGTTCAATTTGGATGACCAGATTGTTCGACTGCGGATTGGAGCACTAGTAAGCCGTGCGCAACACTGTTTTTATGGAGAGTTGATTCCTATTAACGCGACATCATCATGGAGAAGCTATGTTGGGTTTGCTGTAGAGCGGGGCTGGCTGTTGATGTTGCTGGTATAGTGGTACCAGGTAGCTCCATCGGTGTCGAAAGTTCATGATGTCAGGGAAGATATTATGGAGGAGGGGGAGACAAATATGCAAGAATGCCATAATGAAAGTGGTGAGGAGCCCGAAGACTAGGGGCATGAGATTGGCGGTGGCAAGGGGATGGGGGGCGAGGAGACAGTCGTGGAGACGTGGAGGGTGGCTGACGAGGAGGAGGAGGTGGAGGACATAGTTGACATGATGGAGGAGGAGGACCGTGAGGATGAGGAAGTCCCTGATGGCGAACACTCGGACGAGGAGGACAATACTCCTGAGGTGCCTGTCCCTGGTGCGTGGACTAATTATAATTTTGAAAACCTAACAATGAATGAAGAGAACAACGATGCATGGGAGTATCATGAGAACGAGGTCACACAGGGGCCATATATAAAGACAAGAAGGTTGTGATGGATGCGGTGAAGTACTGGGCAATGTCTTTGCGGCAGCAATTCAGAGTAGTGAAGTCTAGCAAAAAGGAGTACGACATGAAGTGCGTAGTTGATTCGTGCCCATGGCAGGTGCATGCATACAAGGGAATGTGAAAGGACTACTGGAAATACTCTATAGTGATGGAGCATAACTATGAACTGGAGGAAGCGGCAGGAACACCGCAATCTGTTGTCCACTTGGGTGGCAAATGTGTTTTAGGTTAGATCGTGGACAATCCGCACCTGCAGCCTCGATCTATTATCAGAGCTGTTGAGGAGAGGTTTCAGTACAAGATTAGCTACGGAAAGGCATGGAGAGCAAAAAGGACAACTTTATTTCATGTATTTCTATATGTATTTCTTTAATTCACGTACTTCAATATGTACCAGTTAATTATTGTCCCCGTCATGTAATTTTTTATATTATGTGCACGATCGAACATATATTTAAATATGCAACATTTTGTTATTTTCCATTTAATTGTTTTTAGCTGTAATGTGTAACATTTAATTATTGTCCAGTTTGTTGTATTTGCTTTCTAACCATGTAGACACATGCGTCGATGGCGGGAGCTGGGCGTGGTGCTGATGCTTGCCCTGAGCTGCTAGACCGGACCGTGGATGCGACGCACCAGTCTAGGTTGTCCGCCGTTCAGAACCGATAACTGGGAACACTACGGCCTCGTGTGTCGAACAAGATGCTTTGCATTGACCCACGCTGGGTTCCACAGTAAGCCGCCAACGCTTCCTACTCTTTTTTTGTATATATACTTACCTGTAAATGCAATTTTAACGACGCTACATACTACATGCAGGTTACGAGCGGTTGGCTTACTTCCGCTCTGTAAAATGGTAGAGCAGGCCACTGTCCCGGAGGAGGGTAGGTAGGTTCCACGGTTCGGGTACGACCGGTCCCTACTGGCCGCACTCGTCGACCAGTGGACATCAGAGACGCACACGTTCCACCTGCCCTGCGGAGAGATGGCTTCGACGCTGCAAGACATGTGTTACCTCCTAGGACTCCCCTGTGAGGGTCCTGCAGTTGTGCCGCACGACGTCTCCGTCACGTGGCATGCAGAGTTGTCTACGCGGTTCACCAACGTGCAGCGACACCCCTGGGCCGGCCTATACGTGCCCCTCAGGCAGGGTGAGCGGCACGAACCGACGAAGCCGTGGCTGCTTCAGTTCACGGTTAGTACCTCCTTCATTACAATTTAACGGAAGCGCGCTAAGTTGCTGATAATATTGTACCAAATGTTGTAGACCGATCTGATCCACCCGCACGCCGAGGACGAGGACGTTGCCCGCCACCTAGAGGCATACCTGCTCTTGCTGTTCGGTTTGGTGATGTTCCCGTCCTCGCACGGGAACACGGTGGACTGGCACCTGATCGAATACGCCTAGTACATCGCCGAGACCTCGGAGCATGAGGTAAGACATTCCGTTAAAATCTCTTCTACCAAGACATGTCTAAATTTCTCGTTGTAAACAGATGGAGCAATGGTCGTGGGCCTCTGTTGTGCTCGCGGCGACGTACAGAGGTCTGTGCGACGCTGTTTGTTGGGCAGACCAGGACGCGACGATGTCGGGTTGCGTCCTACTGCTGCAGTTGTGGTCCTGGGAGTGCTTCTTCGTCGGTAGGCCTCTTGTTGACACCACGCCGTACCCACAGGACCTGTACGACGACAATCCGATGGATTGGCCTACCATGGGCCACTACTGGGTTCGACGACAGGTATGCCCCCTCGTCCCTTATTCCCCACTTACGCACTTTCATAACATGCACCATTTTTTATTTCCCTGTAACGGTTGTACGCACACCGACAGGTAAGGAGGTCGTACCTCGAATTCGTTCGAGAGTTCGACAAGCTCCATGAGGAGGACGTGCGGTGGACGCCGTACAGCGCGTACAACGTCCACGTCCGAGCACCTTACGGGATCTCCGTGCTTTGCATTTGGGTCGAGCCGTTCTGGTTCACCCGTATGGTCCTCGTCTTCGACCTATGTGTGGAGGAGTACTCGCCGCACCGAGTGCTGTGGCAGTTCGGCCTATTCCAAGCTTTTTCCTTGCCACCTCGTCACGTTGTCTCACATGGCGCTCACAGGTACGTCTCCTGAGCACGCTGCTTAACATTCCCGCCGAATGGATGTTGTATGTAAATCCCTTTTTGCATTGCAGGATGACCCAGATGGGGGCTGCAGCGGGCACTTAGTTCACGCATTGCATGCAGCCATGAGCACAGCAGTGGGACGATGCACTCACAGACAGGGTCACCGAGACCCGGGCGTACGACCACGACACATACAACGAGTACATGGAGTGGTTCGCGCCGCGGTCTCGGCTCAAGGTAGGGTACACACCGGCACCGTATATCGCAGAGCGGGCATCGGTGTCAGACACTTACCCTTCACAGATGTCCGAAAGGGACAACTACACGGTAAGTGTCACAATCGAATCTCTATGGGTACGTCTTTTATGTAAATTTTCTCATATCAAACCGATACTACATGTTGGCACAGCTAGCAGGGGAGATGCACGTGGAGGCTACATCCATGTTGGCGCGCCTCCGGGCGGGCATCCAGATGACCACCGGTGAGGTCGAGGCAGCTTGGCAGCGCGTCCTTGACAGGGCAACGCGGTTGTGTTGCCTGGCCACCTGCCGAGGGCGTGGAGACGTTGTCAGACACAGCGCACCACGCCCCCATGGGCCCGCACCTCGCCCTCCCCCGGTGGCTCCTCGTGGACCCGTGCCCGCGCCTCCCCATGGCAGTCGTTTCCCACAGGTCGACGTCGGCTACGGCGAGTCCCCGCGGCCTACGGCGATGCCGCCTCCCGCACAGCAGCAGTGGGGACAGTGGGGTGACACTAGGCCTTCTTCGTCTCGTGCGCAGCAGCAGTGGAGAGAGTGGAGTGACGCGGGGCCTTTTTCGTCTCGCGCCCTACTAGGACCCTAGGGTGGTTACGGTGACGTATACGACGATAACCGAGAGGAGGCAGCGTTCGACGTGGCGCAGTACCTGTCGAGCGAGTTCCTCGCCCCCTCTCAACTCTTGGGAGCACCGTACCAGGACACACCCAACTCGCAGCCGGACTACTCTACCCCTGTGCCGCAGAGCCAGCCTAGGAGGGACGTCCGTCCTCCGTCGCCATTCACGTACCCCACGGACCAAATCAGGAAGCGTGGCCGTGAGTGACTTGTTGTCCAGATGTACTTTTTTTTTATGCCTTTACCTTCAGCACCATCTTGTATAACTGTCTGAACTTAGTGCTAGCGGATCTTTTTACCTTATCCGTCTCAATTAGTAACATGTGTGCTTCTTCCGATTTTCGCACGTTCGTGCTGGGACAACGTCCCACCTGCTCGCCCATAGATAAGTGGTACCCTGTGTTGCGTAGGTCGCTCGTGATTTTTTCTATATTTTCTGGACCGCATCCGTTGGGCCCCGCGAGGCTACAAAAACCCCCTAAGTGGCCACAATTTCATGGTTTTGTGCCCGCGTGTGCCTTTTCCAATTTTCACATATTTCTGCTAGGACATCGTTCGACCTCCTCGCCCATAGATAAGTGGTAGCCTGCATTTTGTAGCTCACCCGTGATTTTTCCTGTATTTTTTGGGACACATCCGGTGGGCCCCGTGAGGCTACGGAAACCCCTAAGTGGCCACAGTTTCGGGGTTTTGTGGCAGCGTGTGCCTTTTCCGATTTTCGCATATTCCTACTGGGACAACATCCGACCTGCTCGCCCATAGATAAGTGGTAGCCTACATTTCGTAGCTCACCCCATGATTTTTTTTTGTAATTTTTAGGACTCATCCGGTGGGCCCTGCGAGGCTACGGAAACCCCTAAGTGGCCACAATTTCGGGGTTTTGTGCCCACGTGTGCCTTTTCCGATTTTCGCACATTCCTGCTGGGAAATCGTCTGACCTACTCGCCCATAGATAAGTGGTAGCCTACGTTTCGTAGGTCACCCCGTGATTTTTTTTGTATTTTTTAGGACACATCTGGTAGGTCCCACGAGGTTACGAAAACTCCTAAGTGGCCACAATTTCAGGGTTGTCTCATCACACCCGTGATATTGCCTACTAGGACACCATGCGTCGCCCGTGAGGACGAATAATTCGGAGTTTGTTTATTGCAAAACAAGGGTGGGAGAGGGAGATTAGAGGGAGGGTGATTCTCAAATCAGAAGTTTCTGCGGAAAATAAGGTAGGCCACGCTCTTTATTACAACTTAAAACTGGGAGGTGCATCACGAACAAGGAAAATAATAATTACAACTTCACGTCTACTGAGTGCATCGAGGCCACTTCCCCTTCGCCCATGCCTCCGGTGGGGCTTCTCTGGCACGACATGCCCTCTCTCGTTTCCTCTCTCTCGGCCTCCTTCTTCTCTTCCTTTCTACGTGCCTCCTCACGTGCGGCGTCACGCTGCTCTTGAAGCTGCCGCCTGAACTCCTCATCCCGTTTGGCTTGATCAAGGAGCCTTTGGTCTTCAGGGTTGATCTCCATGTCAAACCACTGCTCAAATTCACATAGTAGCGGAGGCGACTGCATGGAACATAAATTAGCAAAGTTTCATGTAGAAATATTACGAAATACGTATGATTATTACCATCTGGCGATTCTTCAGGCTCTTCTCCGGCGGGTCGAAGGCATAGTTGTGGCACTTCCAATGCCTCCTTTTTCAAGTTGGAATTTTCCAAGAGTGGACAAGCCTGCAAGGATCTCCACACATACATATCAGTGGGACAGTCCCACGAGGTAGGAAGAGGTCCTGGTACGCTGAATTGCGTGGCCAGTCCTAAGCGCCTCCCTCTTTCTTTGCTTTCCCCTTTCCCTTTCCACTTGCATGCCTCGGCATTTTTGGTTCTCTCTGATCCTCTACTTCGTTCTATTCTTCCCTTCCTCTCTTTTTTTCTCTCCTTTTTCCTCTTCTCCTTCCCTTCTCTCTTTTCTTTTCTCTCCTTTTTCCTCTCTTTTCTTTCCTCTTCTCTCGGTTCTACCTTTGCTCTCGGTCTCGCTCGGTGAGAAGGAGGGTAGGGGTGGGGGTGGATTTAAAGGGCACCTATCGCCCGAATATGGGGCGGTTGCCCTATATTGGGGGCACTAGGTGTCATGGGCGCTAACGGCCGTGCCGGCCATGACGGCTAGGGACGGCTAGGTCATGACCATTGACGGAGTAAGGCACCTATCGCCCGAATATGGGGCGATCGCCCCATATTCGGGCGACGGGCACCCAATTTCATAATATTTTTTCTCATGATTATTTTTGAAAAAAGATTTAAAATAAATATTAAATAAAAAATTCGAGCCTAGTGTATGGCACTGAACCATGTGATTACCTGCTTAAAGTATGAAAGTGAACTTTGACCGCTTGAAAAGTTACTTCGAAGACCTGACAGAAGCCAGATTCTGAGAATGTTTATATGGTGACTTCAAGATTTTTAAGAAATAATGTGAAAAAGTCAACACATTCAAAAAGGTAATGAAATAATTTAAACAAAAAAGTTGCACAGATCTTCAAACTTCAGAGTATTAGGCTTGGCTAGTTCAGTTGGACTCCGAGAGTTTCCAGAAACAATTTTGAAAAGTCGGGGCATTTGGTTTGGCTTTTGCGACTTTTGATTATGCGGAACTGAAATCAAATAGAATTTAGTTGTTCCAAACGGGGCAGTTTTGTCTGAAGTCCAAATAACTAGACTGAATGGATAGGCTAGAGGATGTGTTTCGAGTGGCTTTGGCTGAATAACTTTTTTTACATCTTAAATCATCTCTTTGTTGACTTCATCGACCCACCACCAAAATTCTTAGGGCCACATTGAAATTTGCTGAGGATTGGGTAACACATGTAATTATAAAAATACCCTCGATGGGCGAGTCAAGGCACCTTTTAATACCCTTAGAAGTTGTGCCTAAGGAGAAGCTCAGATAGCTTGTGAGTGGGGCTTACGCGAGCACTACCGCGTTAGCATGGGCTTATGGGTTAGCCCGAGCATGTGTGCTTGTGGCACAAGCATACAGTGGATAAAACAACTAAGCACGCTAGCTCAGAGATTTATGCCTAGGTGCAACGGTCATACCAGATGACGTGCCCACTATGTCCACGATCTTTGAAGCGGTTACCCATGACGTGGACATGGCACTGGAGTTAACGTAGGACATGGTTATTGCCATAATACCCCGTAACTAATGGGAGTATATAGTGGAGTCAGTGCATTGAGTCGTTGCTTATTTGTAACACTATAAATACCCTCTTTCACTTGTAGAGAAAAAGAGATCTTGGTCACTTGTAATCCGAATTACACCAACAAGCATACACTGAAGTAGAGTTATTATTTCCACAGTGAGAGATCCGAATCAGGATAAACCGAGTTCCCAGTTACCTGAGTGCTTGAGATTTTTCTCATGTTCCAAAGATTGTATCCAACGGAAAGGGGCCTTGTTTATGTTTCATTCAAGAAATAAGTTCGGCTGGGAACCGATGTCCTAATCGTTGACAAAAATCTTAAATCCATTTCAATGTGACTCTTAGATAGAAGCTCGAGCCATCTCGGAAGAAGATGAGACATTTGGAACATGTTCGGAGTAGCTGACCTGAATAAATAATCTGACTTAGTTGAATGATAAGGAGGACTTCGAGAGGTTCTTGAATTCGCTTCTCAAAGCTGGCCTATTTCGTTTATATTATTTTTAAGAGTTTTTAGAGGTGGCTTCATGATAAAAAAAAAACTAGAGTAAAAAAGTCAAAGCATTGAACATTTCAATTAAGCTAGGCTCACTGTATGAACCGGGCCAAACGAGCCAACGGGAAGGGGGGTATCGGCCCAAGCACGGTTCGCACAGTAATCCGGTTACAAGCGGGCTAAACTGGGCTATCCCGGTTACAAGCAGGCCGACCCATTTTAGCCAAAAATAATATATAAAAAGATTATATTTAATAAATATGTGTTATAAAATAAAGAAATAAATTATTTATCATAAGAAAATAAACATATAAATATATATTTAATTAAATATGTGGGATATAGTAACCAGCCAGAAACGGGCAGGGCCACCACTATTCGAACCAAACCGGGCTAGCCTGGCGGGCCGAGGTCTCGGCCTAGATTCGGTTCGGTTGAACGAATCAGGCGGCCTAGTTCAGTGAACAGTGCGGGCCGGCTCGTTTGGCCAGCTCTAAAAGTAACCACTTTTGAAAATGCCATTAAAACTCAAAAGCTGGCTTGATATTTCAAAATATGTCATCGATCACAAACTTCTTTTGACCAATATGACCCTACTTTCTCCTACGTCCTACCTCCCTTCCTCCTCCTCATCGCCGCCGGCAACCACAGTCGGCCTTCCTCAAGCTCCAACCAATCTGCTACTTGTGTTGTTGACTACCATCGGCTCCCTTTCCTTCCCCTTTACGGAGTCCCTGTTGGCATCACAAGCAAGCTCCAAGGAGCAACCCTCAAATCTACCTCCTCCACGTTGTTGTCCGCTAATGTCACTCCCTCTATGTCTTGCTCAATATGTGTGGAGCCCTAGTGACATGTGTAGGAGAAGGACACTAGGGACATGGAAGCCTCCATGGCATGCCCTCTGCACGGCCTTTATCGGTACTCCCCAGCCCCCACCAAGCATCAAGCCCTGGCAATACTGAAGGAGGACAATAGAGCAGGGAAGCCTCCTGGCATCCCCGTTGTAGGTAGATCCTAGGAGTTGGGCCGTGCTTTTATGGGCTAGCCCAAGCACGGCCCAAAACACGACATGACATGAAAAAATTTGGACCGTGCTAGCCTGGCCTGAATGGCGTGTCGGGCCAGGCTTTGAAACCAAGCACGATGGGCTACCCGGGCTGGCCTGGCCGTACAGGGCGTGCTCGGGCTGGCATGACCTGAATTACAGTCTGAGTTAGTTATTTATGTTTTTTGAGGTCTTTCTATATTTGGATGATGTTGTGTTCTACATGAAAGTTGTAAAGAATTTCGAGGCGCATCTTTTTTATTTGGACAAAATTTTCATTTGAACAACATATGAATTTAAAAAAATTATTTAGTGTGTTGCAGTTTTTGGACCAATGCCACCCATCCCAGTGCCATGCTCGGGCCAGCCCAGCCTAGCCCGATGTGCCTACAGGCTGTGCCAGGCCTTGCTGTCGTGTCAACCGAGGCACGATAGACCCAACCGGTGTCGGCCCGGCATGGCCCAATTCCTAGCACTAGTTGCAGGGCACTAAGACAAACCGCTAGGAAGACATCGTTAGATAGTGGAACACCATGAGACAAGGAAAGAGGAGATGGGAAGAGGTGCGGAGAAAGGAGTAGGAGCATTTCTACCATTTTGGTCAAAAAAAAGTTTGTATTAACATATTTCAAATGAATCTAACTCGAGAGTGGGTGGCAGAGTGGCGTTAGGCAGGTTTTCAAATTTTTAATGGCATTTTTAGAAGTGTCCGCTGTGTAATAGCATATATCTAAGAGCATCCCTAACAGGTTGTCCATAATTCCACTTTATAACACTATTTATCATATTTCCTAAAAGATTCGCTCCACTATTTAAAATTTTTCACACTTTATACTACATTTTCCAAACCATTTGTTCCTTAGCTTTTCTATCCCTTAAAAAGTAAAATAAACAGTAAAGGAACCATGCGAGGATGCCCTAACTAATAAAAAATAGGGTGCCTGAAACAGAGTTAGAAGCCGGATCTCAATTTTTTCTCTTTCCCCCTTCGTGCCATCTGGTGTTGCAGGGTCGAGACTCGAGATTGTAGGTAAGCAATGACAGGTGGGCCCTGACATGTTGGATTTAGGTAGTGTTTCTTTGGGCGGTTGCGTTTGCATTTGCCTATAGGCTGAAAATTTATTATTTTTATATAAGCCAAACGCTTTAATGTTTGATAGTCAATTTTTGTAGGTCTTACTATTTCTTCTTAAAGCTCTCAAAACCATTTTTTCTATGATTTTTTAATCCATCGGATGTCCTTATCGAGGAGGTACAAAAATTCAGCTTATAAGCAAACGCAACGCATCTGTCCAAAGAAACACTCCATTAGCTGTTGGCCCACCGAGCAGTTGTTGGGAATTGGGTAGCCACACCTGGGGTTGGAGCTCACTCTGCTCTTGGCAACTCCCATTGGTTGCACCTGCCTTAACAAAAGGATTCTTAAGAAACAAACATCAGCGAGAACTTACTGTTCAGTTCGGTTTCAGATATTCTAAAGCAGTTGAGTTTGGATGAAATCAATATATATATATATATGTGTGTGACGTTGACTACACTTCCTTCAGCTGATGCCATGCTCAACACTTGAAGCAAAGATCATACGGGTAGCTGAAGATGCCCTCCAAAGTGGTGGTTACTTCTCCGAGGAAGGTCAGCAAAGTGCTCAACTTTCACACCAGTTGTTCCCTCTTACACAAGGCTCCCAGATTAGTTTGCAGGAGTGCGCTGCAACCTAATCAAAGATCAAAGCAATGATTCAGTTTATCAAGTTCATGTGCAGCTAGAAGCAAACTGCCCAGCTGCTTCGCTCACATGGCACGGCACATTGCTGTACTTCAAAGCATACGATAGCAATTTGTGCGTTAAAGGCCTTAAGGGTCCACCTATGGTCCATGAAAAATTCCAAACATCCACAGATAAGATCAAGTGTTGAAGCATGAGTGTCTGACTGCACATCTCTTTCAAGCTGGTAGGCTGGCGCATCTCACCAGACTTTGCGCTGATGGAGACTGAGGACATTAGATGAATCTAACACAACAATGTATTGTTCACTGTCAGCTAATGCCTGCCTGAAAACCACAAGCCACCTCAGAAAGCACAAGAGACCGGGTGCTTCAGATAGCCAAAGCAACTAGTTGGTTCTGATCTGTCGGTGCCTTTTTTTTCTATTTGGCATGCTGCGTAGAAATTTTTTTCTGCGTTCTTGTCCACTCAATGTAGCCAATGAGATATCTTTTGATAAGTTTACAATCTCTATCCTTCTGCTTCTCGGCGCAACTGCCCTACTCTACTAATGTTAGGTAAAATTGAGTTCACATGAAGGATATCTAGCCTGAAATCATACAGCTAGAAGCTCCCTAATAACAAAACATGACAGGGAACCGGACAATGCCATTAGATTGGATATGAAAATAAAAGGTCCACAACACACAAGTCCTTTCACCATTAGCGTTGTTGGGAGGTTATGGCACCTCTTGTCCTCTGCTAAAGAAACCAACAGCGATAAACAATTCCTACACAGCAAAAGAGGACGTCAGAAATAATTGGACGGATTGTAACAATCATTTAGGTATGCTATTTCACATTTCCATAAGTGCTTTTGCCAGTAAACAAATATCTGTGTGAGAAAGGACATATGATTTTACACTATGATATCCAAAAACAAAACATGATCAAACATTCTACGAGCAAATAAATTGTTAAAACATAGAATTTAAACATGTTCATGTTCATACAATAAGTACATGCATGATAGCAGATAAGAATAACATTGTGTAAAGCTCAGATACTTGGAGTACAAAATTTACTATCAAAAAACTATTAATATCATTTCGGCCCTTCCTAGTTCCTACGCTGAATAATAAGCAGGTACATAGTTGACCTCTCTTCCAGTTACATATGTGTAGGAGAAGTAGAAAATAACGTTCAAGATCAAAGTAGAACAACCAGCACAGGATATAACTTCAGAAAGAAAAATAATTAGTTAAGCAAAATAAATTGTATCAGAGGCAACAGATATAGCAGTAATCCAAGCATATTATAGCATTTCTCATATTGTTTTGAAATGGGAGCAAAAAACTTACCTTGGCTATTGCTGCATCTTTTCTTCAATACAATAGTAACTTGCTAAGGGGCAACCAGAATCGGAAACCTTGGTTTCCTGGCCCCCTAACTTTTTGATACATGATTGACAAAGCTTCCCATGAGTCACAAATAAACAATTCAAATCAAACTTTAGATCATCAGGAATCTTATTATTCAGATGAACATACGCCTTCTCCTTGCTAGCTGTTGCAGGAACCCAACCCATAGCCTTTGTAATGCGAAGTACCTATTACAGAAATATATGCCACCGGCTCAGCACAAATATTTGATGCACACTGAAGTGACTAAGCTGATGCATGATGGTCGATGACTGACAAATAAAGATTCACATACATGAGTGTCTACTGGAAAATCATCCTTCTGAAGATAGAACATCAACACACATGCTATCTGTCATAACATGCATAATAATAATAATAAGTAATCAGTAATATATTTGTTTACTCATGCAGAGACTGACATGTCAGAAAGTCATACAACCAAATAATGGGATTAAATCATACGACAAGTAATTAAACAGCATAAGCAGATAGTTGGATCATAAACATTTAGAACATTCTTTTGAACAAGGCTGATTGAGTTCCATGGTGGACCACAAACTACAAAGGCTTAAATTGATGACCCCAGCAACAGTAGAAAGTTGTAACTAACATTAAGTAAGAACAGAAGGGTCCCAAATCATTGTACACCATATAAAAAAGCCTACAAGATGCGTGTCATCACTGGACAGCTCTCAACCACCTGTTTTTGTTAGCCATTCATTGCAAGGCAAAATTGATTGTTGCTGGCTACTGCCAGCCACAACAATAGTTAAGCTAAACCAATGCGAACATAAACCTCTCCCATCAAGGTGCAAGACTAATTTTTTTCAATTATTGTTAAAATTACTCCTATAGGACAGTAGGAGTGTAGGACACCACACACTTGCAGTCTTTAGCTAAAAGCCTGGGTTCATGCTGACAAATACTACACCAAAACAGCCTTACAAATAACTTGCGATGCCTTTTGGTGATGACTACCTCGTGACTCTTATGACACTATTGAATTCACCGTGCATTTTACTTTGCCACAAAAAAGAACTAAAAAATTGAATGGCGAATTCACTTCGCTGAAAGAACAAGAGATAGAACTCACGGTCTTTGGCCCGATCCCTTTGAATTGCGAGAGCTCTCTCTTCACCTCATCCACGGACAGTTCACGCAGGTACTCGAGGCAAATCTTGCCCCTCCTCTCCCTCACGCCCCGCAGCATGGCCCGGATCCTCGCCGCCTTCGTCGCCGCAAGGCCCCCGCACCGGATGGCGTCCTCCAGCCTCTTCCCCTCCTCGTCCACCACCTCAAAAACGAAGAAGAGGATCTCAGTGTCAGGAGCTTCTAGAAGGTTCCTAATGGAGCCTGGTAGCTAGGCTAGTCGGTGGTCCCTTCTACCTACCTGGTCCCAGGAGAGGAAGGCGGTCTTGAGGGAGGCGAAGGCGCGGCGGGAGATGGCGTCGGTGGTGTTCTGGGACAGGAGGGTGGTGACGAGCCCGTCGAGGACGGTGGGACACGGAGCCGGCGGGTCACCCTTGTCCTCCGGCGAGCCGCCGAGGCGTAGGAGGCGAAAGGGCGCGAACTCGTCGGGGAAGCCGTGGAAGGCGAGGAGGGCGTCACGGACAGCGAGGCATTGGGCGGGGGAGGGGGAAGGGTGGGATGGGTAGGGTTCCGGCGAGGGGCCGCGCCTCGCCGGCGAGGCCGCAGGCTTCCGCTTGGGCTTCCGGGTCATCTTGCCGATGGGATGGCGCCGTGGCGGTCGCCGGCGAGGCGGGTGGAGAAGTGGGGATGAGAATGGGCCGGGCGAGTTCGAGGAAATTGTGAGGCCTGGACTTGTGATGGAATATGGGCCGTAGGCGAATATTGGCCTTTTGCCAAGTGAGAAGAAGCATGTACCGTTCTGTTCTCGATGAATGATGAATCTTGCACACAGAAAGCACTTCCAACTTATTACCACTACATTATAGCTCCTAAGTAAGACGCGTCCTCCCATAGCCACGTCAGCCACAAGACGCTGGCCGTCCGATCGTCGGCCAAAATAAGATCTGGCCGTCCATTCAAAAGTTATATATAAAAGCACGCCTTCTCTTAGCTTCGAGACAAGACGGAAACTTTGGCGGGTTGATCCTCCACGCCGCATCTCGGGTGGCCCACCCGTGTTCGATTCCTAGCCCCACTCCTTTTCCAGTACTACTTACTGTTGTAGGGGCAGCCACCCCTTCTCCGGGAAAGGTGGATGTCCACGAAGAAGCTGTAAAGATCCTTCATGAAGATTCTTATCTGAAGGGGTGAGCAGTGAAGCGTGTCTAGGATGACCTCAAGACCCCTTGGGATGGGAGCAAGAGGCTAGGACATCGGCGAAGGGTCGGAAGGAGGACGTGAAGGGTCAAGCGTTCGCGAGTAAATCTCAAGCAACGAGGATCCTCAGGGCCTCTACCGAAGGGTGACGGAGGGGTGAAGTCTCGACGAGGAATCTACGAAGACGCTTCGGAAAGACCGACAGCGATCATCGACAAGTCTTTTGCCAGAGGACGAAGACCTCGCGACAGCCCCTGACAAGAACAGATCAAATCAACAACCTTGTCAGAATATGTCCCCTAGGGGTACATTAGGGATTAGAACAACTTGGATTGTAAGAAAGCTAGTCTAGCCGCGGATCGTAGGATCAACGGTCCCGAGATCAGGGCAATCTGGGTATTCCCCTTGGGCCAGGGTAATTTGGGTATTTCCCATGCATGTAAACCCTGACCCTAGAGTTGTATAAATTAATAAGCTCATCAATGAAAGAGGCAAGCATTCTGATCATACACATTAGCACTAGTCTATTCATCGAAGACGCTCTCTCACCACCACTTCTCGGCGTCCTCTCTAGCACGGGGGGCGCTGAACCTCACCGTCGGCGGGATTTTCGTGACGATTAGCTTGGCCGTGGGAGAGGCGGCGGTTCTTGATGATAGCTAGACCAGGAGGAGTGTCGCAGCGGCCGGGGGTGAGCCGTCGGAGTCGGGGCATGACGGAGCATACGCGAGGCAGGAGCGGCAAGTCCAGAGTGAACAAGACATCACTGGTGAGACGATGGAGGGAGCGGCCTAAAGGGCGATCGCTACTGCGCCAACGACTGAACGGCGGTGGGAGGACGCGGCGGTGCAAGGACCTAGCGGAAACATCCCAAGAGCCCCCGGCATCAACCTGTAGGGCTGGAGGAACCAGAGTCAAGATGCCTCGGACGTGGGCGGTAGTAGACTCGACGAGCCAGGACCCAGCAGACTCGTCAGAGAGGAGATACAGCAAAACCCACCCACCCGCCCCATGTGAGAAAGGCAACACGAAGACCCTACATCAGCTGAAGACATCCTGCAAGATAGAAGAAGACTGTTGGAGGAACAAATCGACATGCTCCGAAGAGAGCTCGTGACAATGTAGCCCCAACAGCACTACGTGCCCCGAAGGATCCCGTACCTGGAAGAAAACCATGAGCAACATCAGAAAAATGTAATGCTGGCACAGCCGAGGAAGGCTACCGAAGGACCTCTGAGCGTACACCTTCATGGCAAAAAATGGCCCGAAGGGTTCAAGATGCCAAGTGTATTCAAGTTTTCTGGAGACACCGACCCAAACGAATTCCTGGATGTATATGACACGGCGATTGAGGCAGCGGGTGGAGATGATGATATCAAGGCGAAGAGTTTGTTGTTAACGCTGAAGGGTACTGCGCTCTCATGGTACACTTCATTACCACAAGGATCTATACACTCATGGAATCAACTCAAAGATGCCTTCGCTAACAACTTTCAAGGAAATTATGTCCAAAGAATGGTAGAAGGGGACCTTTTCGCCTTGGAACAAGGCAAAAAAGAAAGCACAAGGGACTACTATAAAAGATTTGCTGCTATACGGTGCCAGATAAGAGATGTGTCAGACTCTTCGGTAATCAACGCATTCCGAAGAGGGCTTCAACCAGGACCCCTTCTACACAAGTTGACTCACGACCCACCGCAAACGGCGGCGCTTCTCTACGATGAAGTTGAGGGTATGCAAAGGGAGAAGAGGAGAATTTGAGAAGACAAGGCCAGCTGAATACAAACAAGGACCGTGGTGGCCACAAAGAGAGCAACTCAGAGAAGAAAAAGAGACATCATAATTCCAACAAAAGGGTAAGCAACATTGAACCCAAGCAAACTGAGGAGCGAAAAGCCATTGATAACAGGAGGGGGGATTATTCTCGAAGAGATTATAATTCCCGAAGGGATGAGTACAATCAAAAAGATAATACGAGAAAAGATGATCGAAGAAATGACAATCACCGGAGGGAGAATTATCACAGGAACGACAGATTCCAAGGAGGCAATCAGAAGGAAAAGAAATACTGCGCGGTGCATGGTGAGAACTATTCACATACAACCGAGGAGTGTAGGGATGTCAAAACGCAACGCGAAAACTACCAAAACCAGAAACGACAACGAAGGCAAGACCAGCGTCCGAGGGATCAGTACCGCAGATCCCCCGAGAGGGTTCACAATGTTAAAGAGCCAAACCAAAGAGTTATTCATGTCATCACCGGAGGATCCTCGTTGAATCTCCCATCAAACAGAAAGAGGAAGGAATTCATTCGTGAGGTGTCGCACTTCTCAGTGTCAAGTAGACCAACACCGGCACCACCGATAACCTTCGACACAACTGACGCCAAGGGCGTGAAGTTTCCACACCAAGATCCCTTTGTGATCACCGCTGAAATTGCAGAATATGACGTCCAAAGGACGCTGGTGGACGGAGGAAGCTCGGCAGATATCATCTTCGCCAGTGCATTCAAACAACTCAACATACCGGAAGATAGACTGACACCATCGAATATGCCCCTCATCGGGTTCGGAGGAGAGCCTGTGGCCGCCATTGGCCAGATATCTTTACCAGTAACTTTTAATGAAGGAAGGAGAAAGATAACAAAGAGCATTTGTTTTGATGTTGTTGACATGGAGTATCGCTACAACGCCATCTTCGGAAGAGGAATCATCAATGCCTTCGAGACAATTATACATCACAGCTATCTGTGCATGAAAATGCCCGCCGAAGGGGGAGTCATCACTGTTCGAGGATGTCAACAGTCAGCAAGAAAAAATGAACTCCAAGACATACCAAAACTCAAGCCAATTCAAACTACGGAGAGGATCGACTCAATCTGAATCGAAGGGTTATAAGCCCTGTGTCGGCCGAGAGCTTAAACGAAGAAGATGCGATTATTCCCTGAGAATGAAGAAAAGATAATATCCATCGGAACCACCCTCTCCGAAGAAGAAGAAGAAAACGTCATCAACTTGCTTCGGCAAAACAGTGACATCTTCGCCTGGGTACCAGGAGAATCTAAGGGGGTCCCTAGGAGTACAATCGAGCATGCGCTAAATGTGAAAATGGATGCAAAGCCAATCAAACAGAAACTCAGGAAAATGGGACCAGATAGACAGGAAGCAGCGAAGATAGAAGTTGAAAAATTGCGTCAAGCCCAAGTCATTCGGGAAGTTGCGTACCCGGAGTGGCTCGCGAATGTCGTAATGGTGAAGAAGTCAAACGGCACCTGGAGATTATGCGTTGACTTCACAAATCTTAACAAGGCATGCCCAAAAGATGATTTTCCCTTACCAAGGATTGACCAGCTGGTGGACGCGATAGCGGGTTGTGAACTGATGAGCTTCCTGGACGCCTACTCAGGCTATCATCAAGTGTATATGAGAAAGGAAGATGAAGAGAAGACAGCATTCATAACACCCTTTGGCACATACTGCTTCCGAAGAATGCATTTCGGTCTAAGGAATGCAGGTGCAACGTTCGCAAAACTCATTGCGAAGGTACTTGCAAAACAGATGGGAAGAAACGTGGAAGCATATGTCGACGACATTGTCGTCAAGAGCAAGCGGAGAAGGGACCACTGCGAGGACATTCAAGAGACCTTCGCCAGCCTGAGAGCGGAAGGCATAAAATTAAGCCCAACGAAATGTGCCTTCGCGGTAGAAACGGGAAAGTTGCTGGGATTCCTGGTATCACACCGAGGGATAGAGGCAAACAAGGAGAGGATAGATGCAATCCAATGCATGAAGGATCCAGAAAACAAGAAGCAAGCACAGAGCCTCCTGGGAAAGCTGGCAGCCTTAGGGAGATTTCTCCCGAAGGCCGCAGAAAAACACAAACACTTCTTCAACACAATTAAAGGGACAATACCCTTTGAATGGGGACCACAATGCAAAGACGCCTTCGCAAGGATGAAATATCATCTTCAACAATTGCCAAGACTCGCCAGCCCGAAGGGGCATCACATCTAACCTTGTATCTAGCGGCAAGCCACTTCACAGTCAGCGCAGTCCTCGTCAAGGATGAAGCCGAAGGAGGACAAACGCCGGTATATTATGTATCGGAATCATTGGAAGGAGTAAGAAGAAACTACATCGAGCTAGAAAAAATAGCTTATACATTACTTATGGCATCAAAAAAATTGCGGCACTACTTTCAAGAATTCAAGATAAAGGTGCCCACAGCATACCCTCTGAGGTCTATCTTTGAAAACAAAGACGCCACGACAAGAATAGCAAAGTGGGCCGCTGAACTAGCACCCTTCGACATCACCTTTGAGCCGAGGACAGCCATAAAAGCTCAGGCACTTGCCGACTTCATCTCTGAGTGGTCAGCTGGGGTTTCAGAAGAAGAACCAGCACTGCCCCCTTGTGGAGCATAAAATCTGATGGTTCTTTCACAGCAGAAGAGGCAGGAGCATCGGCAATTGTAACTGACCCCAAAGGACAAAGTACAGAGTATTCACTCAGGTTAAACTTCAAGACAACGAACAACGCGGCTGAATACGAAGGACTGTTGCTAGGTCTTCGGAAAGCAAAATCCCTCGGAGCAAAAAGAGTCGTCATCCATACCGACTCAAAGCTGATAGGACATATAACAAAGGACTTTCAAGCCAAAGACGCCGAAATGGCAAAATATCTGGAAGCAGTAAGAACAATAGAGAAGCATTTCGTGGGGATCTCTGTGAAAACAATACCAAGGGGGGAAATATGAGAGCGCATTTAGGCCAAAGCAATGCATACTTTACAAGAATACCTGATGGGGTGTTTTATGAAGCAATATCACGTGCGTCTGTATGTCTCGAAGTGCAGCTTATAGCAAGATCCTTGGAAGAAGACTGGCGAACAATCATCGTAAAATATCTTCGGGATGGTGAATTACTCGAGGATAGCAAGAAGGCGTACGCAACAAAGCAACGTGCAAGAACATACATCATGATGGATGGCCTCCTTTACAAGTCGGGAATCGGCACGCCGTGGATGAGATGTGTTTCAAGAGAGGAGGGCAAGGTGGCGCTAGCGGAAACGCATGCAGGAGTCTGTGGTTCGCATCAAAGCCCGAGAGCTCTAGCAGCGAAGGTGTTGCGCATGGGTATATATTGGCCAACGGCCAATAGCGACGCAGAGGAGTTCGTAAAAAGATGCCGAGGATGTCAATGGATGACAAACTAGCCGAAGGCTCCGCCAACAAATCTCCAGCCCTTGCCCCCAGTGTGACCTTTCGCGAGGTGGAGGATCGATATAGTGGGGGAACTCAAGCAGGCTTCAGGAGGGTTTAAATGGATTATTGTTGCAATCGACTACTTCACCAAATGGGTTGAAGCAGAGCCATTGACGAACATCTCAGCTGCGAAGACCCAGCATTTCTTTTGGAAAAATGTAATATGCAGATTTGGCATACCACAAGAGGTAGTGGCTGATAATGGATCACAATTTATCTCATCAAAATTCAAGTCATTCTGTGAAGACCTTAGCATCAGAATATGCTATGCCTCTGTGGGACACCCACAAGCGAACGGTGCAGTTGAACGGGCAAATCAAAACATCATGAAATCACTGAAAAGAAGATTAGTGGATGAATCAAAAGGAAAATGGCTAGAAGAATTAGAGAAGACACTCTGGGCAATTCGCACAACACCCACGAGACCAACGGGATACTCACCCTTCAGACTGGTGTATGGCGAAGAGACAGTAACGCCGGCTGAAATCCAAACTAAGACCCTTCGATTCATTACAGGTGGAGCCAAGATTGGTGATCAATCGCCGGCCGACACTGTAGAAGAGGACAGGCTTAAAGCAAAACAGGCCTTAGAGAAATATAATGAGGTAATGAGCAAAACCTACAACAAGCGCATAAGACCACGGGAAATGCAAGAAGGGGATATAGTTCTTTGGAAAATGCCACAATGGTCATCCAAACTAGAGCCCACATGGGACGGACCCTTCATCGTCAACAAACAAACAAGACAATGATCGTTCCACCTCTCCAACCTTGACGGCTCTTCGGTCCCAAACACATGGAACACGAAGAGCCTGATCAAGTTTTACCCTTGAGAATGAATGAAGCGCTGAGTACTCTTTTCTCCGACTCGGTTTTTCCCTAACGGGTTTTACGAGCGGAGTTTTTAATGAGGCTCAGACGCCCAAAAAACCGGCTGCGACCGGACAAATCCTTCGGGAATGTAACTGCCAACATGTAATCGGAAAAGAAATGAAAACGTGCATTCCCGAGCAAACAATTCAACCTAAACAAAGGGCTGGCGCAAGGCCAAGAGCGCTCGCGCCACACCCAAAACATCATCCTCGCGGGCCACGAGCCTTCGCGAACGTATAACGCGCAAAAACGCTAAGGGCCGGAGCGAGGCGAGCGCCGCGCTGCATACCCAAGAATCATCTCGCGGGCCACGAGCCTCGCGAACGAGTAACGCATAAAAAGCGCTAAAGGGCCGCACGAGGCGAGCGCCGCGCTGCACACCTAAGAATCATCTTCGCAGCCACGCAGCAGCCGCGAACGATAACGCGCAAAGCGCGGCGGCCGGGCGAGGCCAAGAGCGCTCGCGCCAGACACCCAAGAATCATCTTCGCGGACCACGAGCCTTCGCGAACGTATAATGCGCAAAAGCGTTAAGGAGCTGGCGCGAGGCCAAGAGCGCTCGTGCCAGACACGCAAGAATCATCTTCGCGGGCCACGAGCCTTCGCGAATGTATAACGCGCAAAAGAGCTAAGGGGCTGGCGTGAGTCCAAGAGCGCTCGCGCCAGACACCCAAGAATCATCTTCGCGGGCCACGAGTCTTCGCGAACGTGTACCCGAAAAAGCTCCAAGGGGCTGGTGCGAGGCCAAGAGCACTCGCACCAGACACCCAACATACCACTTTCGCAGGCCACGAGCCTTCGCGAACGTGAAATACGCTAAAAACGCTAGCGGGCTGGCGTGAGGCCAAGAACACTCGCACCGAGCACCCGAAACATAACCTTTGTAGGCCATGAGCCTTCGCGATTATCGACTACGCTAACGATATTACGCGTAGGGAGTGCAATAAGACGGAGAATATCGGGCGGGCAAAATGAAAATAGAACATCACGAAGATAAATAAGGTCATTTACAATACAGGAAAACTTCGAGATGACAAATCATATATTACATTAGCAAAAAAAAATTTAAATATTACAACCCTAAAACTATTACTATCCTACTCCGCTGGCTTCTTGCCCTTCGGATCTGCAAGATCCTTGGGATCCTGAGAAGCAAAAACCGTCGGAATGCCTTCGCTAGACACCTGGAGCCCCGCTCTCTTTGGAAGCGGAGTCGAAGAAGTCCTCTGCCTCGCGTAGCCCATGAAAGCGCGGCAGAAGGCCGGTCCGCCAGTTCACCAGAAATTAACCAAAAAATCCCAAACAACTTGGCGGCTGTCGCGGTCAAATGAGCTTGCGACGAAGGCCGAAGGGTACGAGCCACTTGGAGATGAACCGCCTAAAAAGTGTGTGCACCCAGTGCTCTTCAGCATTGTTGAAAATGCAAAGACAGAATCGACGCAGCTTGATCCGATCCAGAAGCGCAAGAACCCTCCACGAAGGTCCCGATTGCCTCCTTCAAATATTTGAGGCCAACGCCGGATTCTTCTGGGGGCGCTTCAAAGAATTGTTCTGAGCCTAGTGATCTCCTTGGCGAAGGCCTGACTCAAAGAAAGAAGCTCTGCTTGTAGCGCCTCCAGTTGTTGTTTCAACTTCGCCGCCGAGCCCTGAAGAGCCCCAAGCTCCATGGCTCCATTTCTCACTTCGTCGCGCAGGCCATTGCATTCCTTGCGCGACGACTCCAGTTTGGCTCGTTGAGCCTCGAACTCAGCACGAAGCGCGGCCAGGGCCTCCTCGGCGGTCTTCGCGCGATGCTCTGTCTGCTCCTTTTCTGACCTAAGGAGGACCACCAGCTCCTTCTCCTTCGCGCTCACTTCCCGAAGGGTGTGGTTCTCTCGGTCGAGGGTAGCGACGCGACCCTCGAGAACAACACACCTCTCCGAGAGATCCACCACTTGCGCCGATGTGGCACGATTCCAAACCAAGCTCTGCAAAATGGGATACAAACATAAATAACACGAAGACCTTCAAGAAAAATGTAATAAATAAATAATAGAAATATATACATTACCGAAGCAAGGCTTAGCTCGACATTGCGCATGTTCACCAGTAAAGGGAACGCCTCGCAACGATCGAGGACTGATGAAGGCACCCCTCCCGAGGATAGACTCCACATGTTCATCGTGGAGGATGGTGGTGGGCTCAACAAAGAAGTCACCGGAACCAGGTGCGGCACTGGGCACGGGTGTAGCACGCGAAGCCCCACCCCTATAGTCGTCGCCGCTGCCGAGGAAGTAGCGCCGAGTGTGGGGGTGGCAGACAAATCTGAACCGCCAGCGCCAGGCGCAAACAGGGCAGGAGCCGAAGGCCTCCTCTCCGCGACGGTGGTCGCCACCAATGCCAGAATGGCATCAGCTGCAGTACCGGCACCAACGGCCCCAGAGATGGCCACCGAAGGTGGCTCCTGGTTGGCCCCCTCTAAAAAAAATAATAATAATAAGGAAAAAGCTAACAAGGTAAAAAACATACCGAAGGTTAGTAACTAACCTTCGGCGGAAGGAGAATCCGCCAGCCAGAATTCTATGTCAACAACGAAACTGGCGGTGTAGTCCTCAGCCTCCGCCTGGACATCCGCGGAGCCTTCTTCAGGAGTCACGGGGCATCGACCCAAAGGAAGAGACCCAACTCCATGGCTATCCTAGAGCTCATTGGAGCCATGTCCGGGATCCAATGGTCCCGAAGGGGTCTTGCTAACCAGGACGTCCAGTGGATCGTCACCACCACTGGCGGTACTTTGCGCGTCCGGTGAAGTGCGATCGTCCTCGGCCAGGCGTCCCTCTTCCTCGACCTCCTCTTCGTCCTCCTCCTCGTCTTCAGCACTGGTGGCTTCTGATTAGAAAAAACAAAGTTAGGGACGATAGACCGAAGATATATGGTAGTAAGAAGAATACTCACCACGGGGCCGCTTTGACGGGCCCGCGGCGGCGCCATCCGCAGCTTTCCTCTTCCCGCCCCTCTTCGGCACGGGCTCCGCCCAGGGGGTAACCACCCCAAGGATGCGGTTAATGCGTGCGCCCGCCCTAGCTTCGCGGGCCCGCGCGACTTCGTCTGGACGAAGTGGCCCAAACATCCCCTCGGCCCTCTCCACGGCCGATTCCAGCTTTCGGGGACGGTGATTCTCATCACGAAAAGTGAGGATGTCGCCTCCCTCACCAACGATAACGAAGTCTTCCCAGCTACGCATCAGCGGCCCCACCTTGGCCGCGTAAAACTCCTCGGTAAGGCAGCGCATGGAGAACCGTTTGCTGATCCTTTGGAGGAGCGGCCCACAGCCTCTTCTGAGCTGCACAACTTCTCCACAGGGAATTTGATGTAGTCCGCCGCTCCCGGGGTATATCTCAATGGAGCGTCCGCTGCATCTACCCTCTGGTAAAACCAGTACAGCTTCCAGCTCAGCCCAACTACTCCATCCCACTTCTTCTTCGTAGCCAGGGAAGGGAAGTCCGCAGAGTGCGCCGACTTCACGACAAAATTCAGATCCATGGCTTCGGAGTGCCCACTCAAACACTGCAAGCCACGCCACGGCGTTCGGGGAGAGGTGTACGAGCTGCGCCCTGTACAGGACCTCCCCGACGAGGCGAGTGCACGCAATCTGAAGACCCGCCTTCGCCTGTGAGTTGAAGACGACGGCCTCGTCGGCATTTGGCTGAGGAGTCATCTCTTGCCCTGGAAGCCTGAAGTTCGCCTCGTCAGCAACAGAGCCGTCCGACGCCTTCGCGAGCATATCAGGGGTCATCTTAGACTGCCCCAACTCCCAAGACAGCCGCGCAAGGTCCACCGAGCTCAGAATTTTCTTCGGAGCCATCGAAGGTCCCGAGGACTGCACAAGTAGTTGGAAATCAAGATTCGAGAAGCGGTCGCCGGGAACATCAAAATAAAAAGACGATTTAACGAGCAAGCGCAACCACCATGAACTTGGACCGTGAAAACTTTGTAAAATGCAGTACTACTTTTCAAACAGAAGGACGGGGATCGGTATATGAACGGCGTCGCAACTGATGCAAGAACCTCACCGGCACGTTCACCGGCGTCGAGCCTATCAAACACCGAAAACCATATACCCCAAATCGAACAAAAAACACAGGCAAGTAGCATACCTGCAAACTCCGATGACGACGAGGAAAGACGGTGAACCCGCGGAGATGATCTACTGGTGGCAGCGGAAGGAAGACCCAAAAGTGAGAGAACGGCCGCTGGCGGAAGGAGCGCGCAACAGCGAGTAAACCAGCGGCGGCCGGAAGAGGGCGCAGGAGCAACTGAACTGGTGGCGGCGAACGGAGTGCGCAAGAGCAAAAGCAACTGACGGCGGGAGGGAGTTTGAAGAGAGTGAAGTGGAAGAAGAATAGTGACACGGCCCCTTATATAGAAGCCAACCGGACACGGATGAACGCCGCGTGTCCGCATCAACAGCGATGATGCGCCGCGAAGAAACCGAACAGGCGCAGAAAATATATATATATATAGAAAATTCCAACGGGCGCCTATAGATCTGATGACACGTGTGACGATTGATCGCCAGGATCAACGCGTCAACTTCAAGGCCGCTGACACTGTCAGAGCGTCAAGTCCAAGTCACATCAATGGGCGAGGATATCATCGGAAACAAAAAGAATGAGCATCTTCGGGAAAACCACCTCGACGTGGAGAAGGGGGGCTGGATATTCTGGCCCGACACCACGGCGAGGTGGCGACATGACCATAAGGGGTTTCTGTTGTAGAGGCAGCCACCCCTTCTCCGGGAAAGGTGAATGTCCACGAAGATGCTGTAAAGATCCTTCATGAAGATTCTTATCTGAAGGGGTGAGCAGTGAAGCGTGTCTAGGATGACCTCGAGACCCCTTGGGATGGGAGCAAGAGGCTAGGACATCGGCGAAGAGTCGGAAGGAGGACGCGAATGGTCATGCGTTCGCGAGTAAATCTCAAGCAACGAGGATCCTCGAGGCCTCTACCGAAGGGTGACGGAGGGGTGAATTCTCGACGAGGAATCCACGAAGACCCTTCGGAAAGACCGACAGCGATCATCGACAAGTCTTTTGCGGAGGATCTAAGACCCATGACAAACCCTCGACAAGAACAGATCAAATCAACAACCTTGTCAGAATATGTCCCTAGGGGTACATTAGGGATTAGAACAACTTGGATTGTAAGTGAAAGTGCATCTAGGCCCCCAATGGGTTTTGGTGGTTAATAACAACAAAATTAAAGGACTAATGTGTACAATTGAGAATAAACAGGTATAAAGAATGAGTAACTCAATTGGGGATCCAAGTATATTCAAGAAGAGATGGAACTTAGACTATAGGGCTAAACTAGGAGTTTATTTTATTTTTGAGTCTAAGGACAAAACCGTACTATTAAGAGGGATGGGACGGAAATAGGTTTTTTAGATTTCTAAAATGCTCAAGTGGATGAACATTACCTATTTCCAAGTTCTATAGTCCTTAATTTGAAATCCTTGAGGCAAAATCCATTTTTTCATATCGGAACATCCGATCCGATTCGATCAATGTTCGATCGACCTCTCGCCAGAAGCGCCGAAAATATCGGAACATCCGATCGAAGTTCGATCAATGTTCGATCGACCCTTCGCCTAAATCTACCAAAATATCGGAACATCCGATCAATGTTCCGATCGGACCCTTTCGCCGCTTTGCTCGAAAATCATCGGAACATCCGATTCGGCCCGATCCAAGTTCCGACCGCCTCTCGTGAACTCTTTCGAAAATATCGATGTTCCGATATTAACATCGGACTATCCGATATGTTTTTGAGGGCAACGGTCGACTTTCCACCCCGGGGTATAAATATGAGTTCCTCACCTCTCCTAGGGTCGCTTGACCCTCGTAACACTGCTCCTCCATTCTCAAAAGCCCTAGATACAAACTCTCTCACTCTCTCCGTAGATCTGAGATTCAAACCTTGAGAGAGAGCCTTGAGAGCAAGAGTTCAAGCTCCAGCTGTTGTTGTTCATCCCTTGGAGCACTTTGGTCATCTTCAACCTCATCTCCGCCACATTTATTACTCTTGGAAGCTTGGGGGCTCCTAGACGGATAGGAGTCACCTTGAGCCACCGGACTTGGTGTGGTGGTCAAGGAAGTTTGTGAAGGTTTGTCTCCACCTCCGAAAGGGAAGGAGTCAAGGAGTAAGATCCAAGTTAGCTTGGTGCGGAGCTTGGAGAGGGAAGGGTCAAGGAGACCCCGGCTCAAGTGTGACCGAGCCGCCTCAACGGAGAGTAGGATCGCCTCAACGATCCGAACTTCGGGATAAAAATCGTCGAGTCTTCACTTTGGTGACCTTTTTACTCTCTAGCTCACTTGTGCCTGCTTGTGCTTGCTCTGCGTTGCGGTGTTGCTGTGATTCTGTTCTGCAGGTATCGGAGTATCTGATATTCACATCGGATAGTCCGATCCACATCGGACTATCCGATCCAAGGTTGAATACTCCGATACCCTTTAGTGTTTCCGCTGCATTTGGTTTTATTTTTTTTTGTACTCGCCTATTCACCCCCCCTCTAGGCGACATCTCAATCCTTCAGTAAGAAAGCTAGTCTAGCCGCGGATCGTAGGATCAACGGTCCCGAGATCAGGGCAATCTGGGTATTCCCCTTGGCCCAGGGTAATTTGGGTATTTCCCATACATGTAAACCCTGACCCTAGAGTTGTATAAATTAATAAGCTCATCAATGAAAGAGGCAAGCATTCTGATTATACACATTAGCACTAGTCTATTCACTGAGCGCACGCTCTCTCACCACCACTTCTCTCGGCGTCCTCTCCAGCACCGGGGAGGGGCGCTGAACGTCACTGTCGGCGGGATTTCCCAGCGACACTTACTCTGCCTTCTTCTTTTACTTTCTTTTTTTTTCTTTTTTCTACGCCGTTTACACTACATTATAGCGCGTAAGTAAGACGCGCCCTCCCGTGGCCACGTCGACCACAAGACGCTGGCCGTCCGATCATCAGTCGAAATAAGATCATGCCGTCTGTTCAAAAGTTATATATAAAAGCACACCTTCTCTCAGCTTCGAGACGAGGCGGGAGCTTCAGCGGGTTGGTCCTCTGCGTCGTATCTCGGGTGGCTCACCCGAGTTCGATTCCTAGCTCCGCTCCTTTTCCAGTACTACTTCTTTTGTCTTCTTCTTTTACTTTCTTTTTTCTTTTCTTTTTTCTACGCCATTTACACTACATTATAGCGCGTAAGTAAGACACGCCCTCTCGTGGCCACATCGGCCACAAGAAGCTAGTCATCGGATCGTTAGCCGAAATGAGATCCGACCGTCCGTTCAAAAGTTATATATAAAAGCACGCCTTCTCTCAGCTTTGAGACGAGGCAGGAGCTTCGGCAGGTTGGTCCTCCGCGCCGTATCTCGGGTGGCCTACCTGGGTTCGATTCCTAACCCCACTCCTTTTCCAGTCCTGCTTTCTCTGCCTTCTTCTTTTACTTTCTTTTTTCTTTTCTTTTTTCTACACCGTTTAAAAATTCCAAAAATTAGAAGGTTTGCAAAAATGGAACCATGTCTGCACAAAGAAGATCCATAAAAAGTTTGGATGTTTTTTAAAATTTTTGAAATTAGAAAAATTTTCGGTTTGAAAAAAATCCTCACTCTCTTTTTTCCTCTTCTATTTTCTTTTTTGTAGGCCGTTTAAAAATTCCATAAAAAAAAGTTTGCAAAAATAGAACCATGGCTCCACAAAGAAGGCCTATTAAAGACTTGGATTTTTTAAAAAAATTTAAAATTAGAACACTTTTGAAACCAAGTCTCCACAAAGAAGGCCCATAAAAGACCTGGATTTTTCGAAAAAAAATTTAAAAGTAGAACATTTTTGAAATTTAATAAACGTTTTGGCTTTCTTTTTTCTCTTCTATTTTCTTTTTTCTGGGCATTTAAAATTTTCAAAAAAATTGCAAAAATAGAACCATTGTTAGACGAAAAAAGTCTATAGAAGTTTGAACTTTTTCTAATTTCTTTAGTTCGAACGTAAAGCTTTCTATGTAACAATCATTTGCCATGTCAACTAGTGCACGGTACCAAAGGGTGGCGCGCTAACAATTCTAGTGCATATGACACACCGTATATCCGTACCATTTGATTAAATTACAATCTACCATCTACATCATAGGGTACAAGCATGGACGGTCAGCTTCCATCCAACCATGCTGAAAAAATTAGGACCAAACTGGTGGAGGATGCTTTATATTATATATACATCGATTTCAGGTCCTCGGTGTAAAAGAAGCATATAGGACAGTGGATGCACCGATAATGATCAGATTTACGGTCTTTACCGAGCTCACTCGAATCACCCCAGTTCCAGATTCGTTTCTCTATATGCCTGCAAAATAGAGAAGTTCTCTCAAATAAGCCACAGAGCAAATGACAAGACACTACTATCAGGTACAAATTTCGTTATTCCTTACTTTCCTCATACTATATTCCGATCTAGATTAACCATCGCAGTTCAAACATCACGTTTCCGGTTAGCAGTGACATCTGAGTTTACTACTGACCCCGCCCTACCATATAACATATAATTATCTCTTTGGCTCAGATGTTGCAGTACTTATCGAATCTATTGAACCCATCACACCGGTGGGCACAAGAGGAGCACCTGCCGATCTCTGAAAAATCAAGGTCATGGATGGAGAGTAAGTTCAATCGTTAACACTCTAGCAACCTGTCTAACAATCAACTTCCTTGCTAGACGAATGACCTATCAATTTTTTAATTGTCATCTATATACTAACAAACAAACATTAAGTTTAACACTTTGGGGACAAAAAGCAGAAGAATTTGTTACGCAACCTCGCTACCGGGTGTAGTCCGGGGTTGCCTAACAGATCTAAACTTAGGGCCCCTTCTTTTGACCTTATCTTATGTACTTATTTACTGTAGCACGTCACTTCGAGAATTTTTTGAGGTAACCTCGAGAGCCGGTTGGCCTTCAATTTTAGAATTTAGAGAGCTTATAGACACACCTACGAGATAAAAAAAAACCAACTCAAAAAGTAATAAAAAAGTGAGATAAGTCAAATAAGACACAAGATAAGTAGGATAAATCTTATATCTCGTGTCTTATTTTGACTTATCTCACTTTTTTTATTACTTTTGAATCGTTTTTTTTTTATTAAGTAGGCGTGTCTATAAGCTCTCTAAATCCCAAAATTGAAGGCCAACCGGCTCTCGAGGCTACCTCAAAAAATTCTCGAAGTGACGTGCTACAGTAAATAAGTAGATAAGATAAGCTCAAAAGAACCCACCCTTAGGAACAAGGAGACATAATGTGGGAGGAACGACGACTATTCTTTATTCTCTTTTCATGTATGTACAATGGGAAGACCCCTCCTTCTTTTATAGTGTGGCTCTACGGTTTCGGCATGGGCCAATACCGGGCCTTTGTGGGCTGGTTTCTCAATAGAATTCAAACCAGAGATGATGCTACCTGAATCTAGGGATGCAAACGGATCGGATACGGTCGGATAGCAGTGATATGATATTGTATTCGTATCCATATTTATTTTTCGGATACGGATCGGATACGGACACAGATAGTGTCGGATATGGACACGGATAGCTCAGATATGGACACGGATACTATAGGTTCGGATATTGTTCAGAACGGATAATTCCTTGGATAATACGCAAAATACAGACTTTCAAAGGAAGCATCAAACATTTAAAGTATGCATAAATATTTAATATACAAAAAACATGCAATCTTGTAGACAGGGCGGTGCGGTGAAGGCATAAAGCACCAGCACTCTAGTAGCCTAGCTGATTGGAACGGTTTGGCCTAAGCAGTGAGCAATTCGGCCTAAAGCCCTAAGCATCACCAAGTCCACCAGTGTGGTTAAGCTCGAAGATTGTGAGAGCGGTAATCTTATCGCTAAAGCGTTTTTGAGCAGTAGTAATACAAAGCAGTTGCAACGGATCAGGCTGAGCAATGTAGCAGATAATGGCTGGTGGGTGGGCTTAGCCTTGAAATGATTTGGATAATATCCTTCGGATATTATCCGTATTTTTCTTCGGATACTATACCATGGATATTATCCATATTATCCATATCCGTATCCGCATCCTAATATCCATATCCATATTCGTATCCGCAAAAAACAGCCAGATATCCATATAAATATCCAAACCATTATCCGTATTGGTTCGGTCGGTCGGTCGGTCGGAAATTATCCGCTCCGTTTGTATCCCTACCTGAATCACAACAACAAACAATGGTCATCTTATTTGTTGGGCTGATGCTCAAAGACCGGAACGGTATTATCACTAAACACGCTCATCCACTTTCAGTTTGTTTTAGATTCATCATTCATCCCTTTTTTTTTAATCACCGATTACCCACCCACCCCATGGTTCTGTATATGGCAACAATCACCTAACACTCAACACTAAGCAGGACAAATCTCTCTGCACTCGACAAGTGCAACCAACTGGTACATTGGTCCAGCTCTCCCTGAAGCAACCATGTTAAAGAACAGGTACAACACCAGTCCCATTTTGATTATTTAGATCCATTGATAGATAGAATCACTATTATGCCATACAAACATCTAATTTTTTCGAACACCACAGCAATGCACAAAACAGACAACCGTAATGGTAATACGGACAGCACCTATATCAGCTACTGTTGCAGAAGTAACTACTCTCAACCCACACGACGTAATGGTAATGTTATTCCTGCACCGAAAATACACACCTCCTTTCCATCTATATTGCTGTATCTATTTCTGTATACTATCCACATACGCAGACAACCGTATGTTCATAAACTTCCTGCTTTACAAACAGGGAAACACATACAAAGTACGCATCACTATTGCAGGAGTTTCGGCTAGTCAGCCATGGTGGTATTATTCTTGCGATCGATGTCGTAAAAAGGCACAGCCACACAGTGGATCATTTCACTGCTGGACATGTGGACCGACTATGGCGCGACCAAGGTATACTAAACACTACGCTCGTACATAAAAAAAAATCCACTCAATTAACATGGCAATCCATCCAATCCTCACCAACCACATTATATGCTTTGTAGATACCGAATTACTGTACATGCCGTTGATCCAACCGACATCACAAACCCAGACAACAAAATGCAGAGTTTGTTTTCTTTGGAAACATATGGCAGCCGCTCATTGGATCTCCACCGGATACACTCATCACAACAGAGCAGCCTGCCGACAGTCTTATCCCACGACAAATAGAACAGCTCTTCTCTGAGCAATACGACATCACTACCGCTGTCACAGAAAGAGCGTTCCAGCGACCTGCAATATCTTACTCAGTAAGTTCCTTTGTTCCGGTTTTAACAGAATTAGATACTCCTCTAGCCATACAAAGTGGTGAAGAACACAGCCATCAGCCCCATGCGCCGAACATCCAGCTTGGTAATGTCCAAGACCAACCAGAAAAGGTAACTACCAACAGCCCTACACCCACACAATCCTCTCTGAAACAAAAAAAAACGCGCCATTCAATAGCTCATTAACAAAACTCTCACTTACAGGAAACTCAGTTATCAAGCTTCACACCACCTTCCCAGCTGGTATCCTCTAGTAAGGGCATCTCCAGCAATGTGCTCAATCCCCATGCCCCATCACTATAGTGATGGGGTATGAAATAGAAAAGGTAGAGTGTATAAATAGTGATGGGGTAGTTGTTGGAAAGGTGAATAGGGATGAAGCAACCCCATTTAGTAAGGTGACACGTGAATAGGGATGGGACAAAAGGGAAATGAGACGGACCGTTGGAGATGCCCTAAGAGCATCTCCAGCAAGAGCCCCTAAAACAGGGCCCCTATTTTGGATTTAGGGGCTCCCCCTATTTTGGATTTAGGGGCTCCCCCTATTTTTTGGGGCCCTGTTTTCAGAGCACAAGTCCAGCAACAGCCCCTAAATCTGAATCCCTACTTTACTTTCTCTCCTATTTTGATATATCTACTATGCATAATCTTCATTTGACACCGCTAAAATTCAATAAAAATATTTGTAATACATAAAACATAAGCATATTAACATTTACAATTTGAAAACATGATATTTGAAATTTAAATTTGAAATTTTCAAAACATGATAATGGCATATCCAAATAGAAATTGTCAAACACACATCATAATAATAAAGAAATAACAAACAAACTAGATAAATAGAAACTCCGAACAATGAATCAAACTACGGTTACCGTGAATTGCCCACAAATGCTCGATAAGATCATCTCAAGCCTCTCATGTACCTCCACTGTCTTCAATCTCTGGTGTATCTGCAAGAACTCATTCAATACAAGTGGATCACAACAAATATCGATGTCTATTGTAACAAGAGTAAATACTATAAAGATATTGCTAAAAGTGGATTGACATCACTATGATCACCATGAACCAAAATATTTGAACCGCAAATGCTGATATCTATATATATATTCTACATAATACATCTTTCGAATTTCAATGAGTTCTACATAATATATCACCGAATTCTACATAATATATCACCGAATTTCAAGGAATTCTACATAATACATCTTCGAATTTCAATGAGTTATACATAATATATCACTCGAATTCTACATAATACATCACTGAAATTTCAATGAATTCTACAAAAATATATCACTGGAATTCTACATAATACATCACTGAATTTCAATGAATTCTACAAAATATATCACTGGAATTCTACATAATACATCACTTGGTCATCTTTGAAAGAACATAATACATCTTTCGAATCCTACAGAGATCTCCCTTTTGCTCTCTTAGATAAAGATATATTTGAAGCCTCAAATCAAGCAATCAATGCTCATGCTGTAAAGAACATCTACCTTAACACAATTATCTGATTATAATAGGCCTAGCTGCCAATTCTTTCGGCTATGGCTGTTGTCTTCATTATGCCAACTAATTGTGCAACTTAAATCCTTTGAACCATAATAGGCCTAGCTGCCAATTCTTCAGTAAGATATTTACTCAGATTACTCGCAGCAGAGCACACTTTTCGATAATCTTTTTTGGCAAAAGAGTTAAGCTTTGTTAACTTTAAGCACCAGCCATTGATTCCTAATTGCTTATTGCTCACTGCAATCATTGTACATCATTCACTTAAAAAATTTCAGCTTGATCGGTAATGGGGTATTGGTGTTGTGATGGATGGTCACCATGAGGTGAAGTTGAAATGATGATATTTGGATTAATTTTGAATGTACGAATGGTTCTCTGATAAGAAACAACCAAGCCAAATACATGATTTATGTACACTGCACACACATCTCAACCAAAAATTTGCTTCTTCCCTTGAGGTACGCCGGCGGTGAAGAAATCAAAGGCCGGCGAGGCAAATACATACCGGCGGGAGAGGCGGGCGACGTGGAGAGGCAGGCTGGCCGGCGGCGAAGAAATCAAAGGCCGGCAGCGAAGAAATCAAAGGCCGGCTAGAGATTTCGCGAGGGGACAGCGTGCCGACCGGACTGCGGACGGCGTGGGGTGGCGGGCAGCGATCGCCGTGGCGGCCGGGACGGCGGACGGCAGCGATTTCTCTAGAGCGGGCAGCGTGCAGATCTGGCGTGGCGATCGCCGTGGCGTGGGGCGGCGGTCGGCGTGGCGGGACTTGCGGACGGCGTGGCGTGGCGGCCGGCTGATCGGCGTGTGGCGGGCGGCGGACGGCGGCGCTTTCTCCCGAGGCGGCCGGTGCGCGCGCGTGAGGAAAATGGTGAGGGAAGGCACGCGTGAGGGAAAAGTCGCCCGGCGCGCGCGTGCTCCAACGGCCAAAATAGGGGCCGTCACCACGTCCATGGGGATTGGGGCTTGGGAGCAAAATTTAGGGACCTCCCTATTTTAGGGGCTTGAATAGGGACCCTGCTGGACTGAGTTTTTTTACCACAATCCCTATTTTCTGGTTTAGGGACTGATTTAGGGGCTCTGCTGGAGATGCTCTAAGACAACATCCTAGGATAAAGGAAAGAGGTAACCAAGACCAAGTAAGTAAACAATATGATAAAATAAAAAAACGAACCTAACAATATCGCACCATGCATATCATGCAGCATCCTCCCAGACATTGTCGTTCCCAAAAGATCTTCCGCCAAAAGAAAGCTGTTTGATGAGTCTCTACAGATCAAGGAACGAGAGAAAAAAAAAAGACTGACATACTGCTCCTTCTAACATCAATCAGCACCCCTTTTGTTGCACAACCGTGCATTCGAACAAGGCTATGTAATATAAGCTACACGCCACAGCAGTCAGCAACAGCAGCACCCCCCTTTACCCTTTTGTGTAACATATCTGTCCACCAAACTGGGTTATTACAATATGTACGGTAAACCACTACCATGAATGTTATTATACAGTGCAATACAGCATCAGCACCTCCTATAGTGGCCAGAATCCGATTACATATTTAAAAATCCGATGAGGCAATCATACATCATCATAACTTTCCATCAATATATTTCCATTTTCGTACCAACCATATGTCCACGAACTGACCATGCAGTCACTAAGAGTGTGTTTGGTTGCCCGGCTAGAGCCAGCCAGGCCCACGCGATACAGATTTGCATGTGTTTGGTTGCCTGGCTGGACATCTGAGCCAGGTCCCAGCGATGCAAGCATCACACGCGAGCCAGGCCCGACGAGAACGACGAACCTGGTCAAGTTTCCCATGAGCTGGCGCTCATGAGCACAAAGACGACGGTAAACTCATCACGCAGCATGACTAACTACTCATCACACGTTACTTTTTCAACCAAATTTTTGCCAATATCTTTTGATTAGTATCTCCGATCATCAAACCAATTTTATCTTTACGTTTCTGATATTTTTTCGAACAAAACTAGACCACACTTATCATATAAATTTCAAATGATTAAAATTTTGTTTTTCAAATTACAAAATTTTGATTTTTGATTTTCTTTTTTGAATTTATTTATTTTCTAGTATTTGATTTTCTACTATTTGTCCATCCCTATTAAATTTGACCATCCAATTTCCCTTCTAGTGCAGCCAACCAAACAACATCTCTACACAGCCTGTTCAACCTCATACAACCAACCAAACAACATCCCTTCTGACGGGAACCGGGAGGAACGTTTGGATTATCACTCCGCGCGAAAATTCCGGCTTCTCCCGAGTAAGGAAGTTCTCGCTCGGGCTCGGACACGCCTGACCTTGCCCGAACTGGAGTCCGGGTTGCTCCTTCCTCGGCCGAACACAGGCCTTCCCATCCCCGGCATTAAATGCTCTGACGTCTTCAAAGACCACTACGTCCCGTCGAACGCAGAGGACTGCGGCCACCAACTCACGTCTTGTTACACTATTCCTATGCCGTTTTCCCGTAAGAACGAATGATGGCAATGACACAAGGCGAGACAAGCTTCGACACGGACGGACAGGCGTCTTCTCCATACATTTGGATAATAGGCGTCACCACCATCGAACACCGATTACACCAGATATAAATAGATCGTGGCTTTGCACATGTAAAGTTTAGCTGCTAGAAAATACACCACATGCCATCGGACTCGGCTTAGCTCCACCTTGGGTCAAGCTCATCATCCATCAGAGCAGTTCGTCTCCCTTGGTTCGCCAAGTCGGGGGGGATTCTCTGTAATCTTCCTCACCTCCTATAAACATCCCCGACATACCGTATGACTCCGAGCACGAGACCGCTTCCCGCGGCGACACGGTCATGACGCCTTCATGCCCGGTGTTCCCGCGGGAAGTCGAAATGGCGACACCGGCGACACGCCCACTCCGCGGCTCGGGAGGTCGAGTCGCGATCGCCGCCGAAGCCGCATGGATCGGGTGGCCACTCGATTGACCGAGCCTTGGCTACCCGTCGCGACGACCCGGGCCCGAGTACCCGGCCGACTCCCCGTTCACCGCGTCCGGGGTCCCCGCCCCCGTCCCGCTCATCCGATCCGATCGATAGGAGCCGCCAACGCCTTCGGGCTTTGGCACACGTGGTGCGCGACCTCGGCAATTCGACCAGCCGCCGAGCTAGGCGTCGCCCGTGGCGAAGGTGGAAGCGATTGGTCGGCGATCTTCCTCATGCCGCCGACTCCCGGAGTACTTCTCAGGAGAGCCGAGCCCCAAGGGGTAGCTACTCTCGTCACGACCTTCGCCGGGACCTTGACCGGCGAAGGAACGACAGGGCCTCACGCCGACACAGTGGTCGTCCTTCGATCGATGGTCAGCGAGGCGAGCGTCGCCATTATAGCGGTTCAGCCCACGATTCCGCCTGGGAACAAGACCATTCCGGATCCGGGGCAAGAGGTGCTCGCGGTGAGCGTCGTCTTCGCGCCGACCAGGCCGGAACCCAGCCAGGCCACTCGGACGCTCAACGCAGCGGTGTCTTCTCACGCCTCGGCCCCCTTCAAGGGCGCGAAGGTTGTGAAGCTCGCGAGCACGACACCCGAGCGAGCCACGGGTGCCCCGCCTTTTCCCGCGCACTGCGGAGCGCTGCGTGGCCACCCAAGTTCAAACCGGGCCACATCGAGCGATTCGACGGGACTCAAAACCCGGACGAGTTCCTCTCGGTGCACGCTACCACCATCCACGCCGCGCGGTGATGAAGGAGTGATGGTGAACTATTTCCCCGCCGTGTTGGAAGGGCCGGCCCGCACTTGGCTCTTCAACCAGCGGGAAGGTTCCATCCACAGCTGGGCACAACTGTGCGAGGCCCTGCGAGTGAATTTCCGAGGGTGCTATCCTCCCCCGGGGAGGCCGCAGGATCTCAAACGGGTGGTTCAGATGGAGGACGAGAGCCTCCGAGACTATGTCCGGAGGTTCATCCGCACGGAGCACGATTCGAGCATCCGGATGAAGCGAGCCATCGAAGCCTTCACCGGCGTCAAAACGCCCGCTTCACCCAGATCTCGAGCTATACTCGGCTCCTCGGCCAGCGAACTCTTCCAAGAGGCGGAACGCTACATCAACGCCGAGGAGGCCGTGGAGCGAGCGCCTTCTTGGATCCACCAGCGCCCGCGGTAGGGCATGGATTCCGGACAAGAAGAAGTCCGACAAGAAGGCCAAGAAGAAGAAAAGAAAGCGCCAAAATGGTGGCCGCCATTCCAGCGATCGTCTCGCCTGCACACCGAGGCCAAGAAGCCTCGCCTTCCCCGCAAAGTGGGTGGTCGTGGCGGGCAACCCCGGCGCGGCGTGGGCCTCAAGGACCTTCGAGCAGCCGTTTACATCCATTGCACCAAGTCTGCAGGCACGATCTCCGAATCGCCGCGACTGGGTTGCTTTCGGCTCGAGGATTTTTACAACGGCCGGGGGCCCATGCCCGTCCTTCCGGATGCCGGGAAGGGTGGCTCCAACCGAAAATCTGAGCCACGTTCCGACCCACAGGGCCAAGAAAGCGAAGAATACCATGAGCCGAGTCACCACATCGCGGTGATCTTGGGGTCGCGCCTACTCTCCCGACGGAGTTGAAGGTCAGCGGCCGAGGTTCTGCCGCGAGACCGAGGCGGCTCGGCCCCGAACACCTCCGATGGTGGAAGCGACCGTCTCTTTCTCCCGAGAAGATTGTCCTCGGGAATGACAAAACCTCGAAGCTCCCCTCGTGCTCGCTCGACCATCAAGAACACGAGGATCGCGCGAGTGCTTATCGACGGAGGAGCGCTCTGGACTTGATATCCGCCGGGTCTTGGGCGAAGCAAATCCCGATCCAAGATCAAGGATATTGCTATGCCCTTTCATGGCATTATCCCGCATCGCCCATGACCCGGCTGGGCAGATCGTCCTACCCGTGACCTTGGCGCCCGAGCAACTTCCGGACCGAGTGGTCACCTTCGAGGTAGTCGACTTTGAGTCGGCCTACAACGCCATCCTCGGCAGTCGGCTCGCCAAGTTCATGGCAGCCACACATCATGCGCACCACCGCCTCAAGCCGCCAGACCAAAAGGGGTGATCACCGTCAAGGGCAACCACAAGGGCGCCTCGAGGCGACGAGATAGCGCCGCCCTAATCGCCGGCTCGGAGCGCTGGCCCGAGCAGATTCTCGCAAATCCGCTGCCCAAAGTGGTCCTCTCGGCCCAGGAGCGGACTCAAACACATCCGGTCTTGGGGAGGACCCGCCCAAGGTGGTCTACATCGGGGCGCCTTGGATCCGAATAGAAAACGAGCTCGTCACCTTCCTCCGCAAACGCCGACGTTTTCGCATGGGAGCCGTCCGATATGCCCGGGTCCCAAGGAGGTGATCGAGCACAGTCGGCGGTTCACTGGTAAAACCAAGGCGCCAAGAGCTGAGGAGATTCCCGCAATGGAAGGCCGATGTCATCAAGGAGCAGCTGGACAAGCTGTTTAAGGCCGGCTTCATTCGTGAAGTTGAGCACTCCGACCGGTTGGCAAATCCGGTCATAGTTAGAAAGAAGAACGGAAAGTGGCGGATGTGCGTTGATCACACCAACATCAACAGCTCGTGTCCGAATGACAACTTCCTCTCCCGTGATAGACCCGGTTGGTCGACGCGACGGCGAAGCTTCTGGTGATGAGTTTTACGACGCCAGACTCGAGTACCACCAGATCGGCTGTCGCAGAGGATGAAGAGAAGATCGCCTTCATCACCCCCTTCGGCACCTTCTGCTATACGACCATGTCCTTCGGTCTGAAAAATGCGGGGGCCACTTTTCAACGTTTGATGCAGAAGACCTTCCCCGACCAAATCGGGCGGAACCTAGAAGTCTATGTAGACGACATAGTCGTCAAAAGTATTCTAGCCGAGGCCCATATCCGGGACCTCGAGGAAACCTTTTGTAATTTAAGAAAACATCGGATAAAGCTGAATCCGGAGAAGTGTGTTTTCGGTGTGCACACGGGCATGGTGCTCGGGTATGTCATTGGATCGTCCGGCATTGGCGCAAACCCGGAAAAAATCGAAGCCGTCGAGAGGATGCAGGCTCCTTCGAGTGTAAAGGAAGTCCAATCGCTCACTGGTCGGATGGCGGCCCTTAGCCGCTTCATTTCCCGACTCGGTGAGCGCGGACTACCTTTCTTCAAGGCCTTGCGCAAACACGACGGTTTTGTCTGGACCAAGGAAGCCGACAACGCCTTTAAGGAACTTAAGAAGTACCTGCCGAGCCCGCCTGCCTAGGTCACTCCGGCGAGCAGAACCTCGCCGCTCTACCTAGCGGCCTCCCAGCAAGAGTGTCGTGCTTTCGTGGCGAGCGGGGGGAATCACGCCCATATACTACGTGAGTGAGGTGCTTCATGGACCTAAGGAGCGTTACCCAAAAGTCCAGAAGCTTCTATATGCCCTCCTCATGGCTTCTAAGAAGCTTCGCCACTACTTCTTGGCTCACCCAATCACGGTCCCGACCAGTTTCCCACTGAGGGAAGTTCTCAGGAACCCCGACGCCTCCGGGCGTATCGCCAAATGGGCAGTAGAACTCGGGAAGTTCGACCTCAAGTTCGCTGCCCGAACAGCGATCAAATCTCAGATACTGGCGGACTTCGTGGTGGAATGGACGAATCCCCCCCCCTCCGAACGAGAAGCCGGGCGCGTCGAAGAACCCACTGGACAATGTTCTTTGACGGCTCGCGCTCCTTCGAACGCTCGGAGGCTGGAGTTGTTCTGATCTCCCCACAAGGGGAGCAACTCCGGTACGTCATACAACTACACTTCGCCGCGACCAACAACGCGGCAGAGTACAAAGGCCTCTTGGCCAGACTACGAGCATGCTCTGCGCTAGGGGTCCGACGACTGACCGTGAAAGGGGATTCACAGTTGGTCGTAAACCAGGTTAACAAGGAGTTTCAGTGTTCCGACGACTCAATGGCGCGTTACCTGGTCGAAGTGAGGAAGTTGGAAAGGAACTTCAGAAACTTCGAAGTCCTTTACGTGCCCAGAAGAGCAAATACTCTGGCCGACTAGCTTGCCAAGTTGGGCACCTCGCAAGAACCCGTCCCAACAGGGGTGCTCGTGGAGCACCTGCTAGAGCCCTCTATTCCCTCCGGAGAAGAGGCAGATGAGACGCACGGCAACGTCTCCCTCCTCGAGCAAAACGCCACCTGGATGACGCCATTCATCCAGTTCTTGGCGCACAGGGCATTGCCCGAGGATGAAGCCGAGAAATCCCGGCTTATCAGGAGAGCTCCACTATACAGACTAGTAGAGGGTACCTGCTGGGAGAGGCGCGCCAGAGTCCTTTCCAAGTCGTCTCCCAGAAGAGGGAAATTCCTGCTAAGAGACTTGCACGAGGGTATCTGTGGGGCTCCTCCTCCCTGAGCAGAACGTCGGCAAGGCCTTCAGATGGGATACTATTGGCCCACGGCGTTGGGTGACGCCGAGATCGTCACCACCGCCGCATGCCAATTCCATGCCCGGCAGTGCACCAACCACCACGCCCTCCAAACTATTCCCTCACCGCCATTCTCTACCTAGGGCCGACATCCTAGGCCCATTCCCCGAGGCGAAGGATGCGATACTGTTCGCCGCCATCGACACGCTCACCAAATGGATAGAGGCTGAACCGGCGGCATTACGCCCAGCGCCAAGAAATTCTTCCGCAATAACGTGGTCACGCGGTTTGGTGTTCCCAGCCGACTGATCACGGACAACGGAACTCAGTTCACCAGCGAACTATTCCAAGAATATTGCGAAGACGTCGGCACCAAGATTTGCTTCGCCTCTATGGCTCATCCACAGAGCAACGGGGCTGTCGAGCGAGCCAACGGGAAGATCCTTTAGGGAATCAAGAAGCGAGTCTTCGACCGGCTCACCAAGCTACAGCAAGGCTGGGTAGATGAGCTCCCTTCCGTCTTGTGGGCTGTCCGCACCACCCCAGCGAGGCCACAGCGAACGCCCTTCGGCTCAGATATGGCACCGAGGCCATGCTCCCCATCGAATAACTCGAGGTCCCAGCGTGGACCTCGCAGAACGATCGAGCGATCTCCGTGGCAGCCGCTCGATCTCGACCTATCCGAGGAGAAGCGCGAGCAAGCGCTCGTCCGATCAGCGGCTTACCTGCAAGCTCTACGCAGGCACGCCGCCCGATCTACCGGACCAAGGACACTGCAAAACGGCGACTTGGTTTTGCGACGCGTCCAAGACCTGTCGCGCGCCAACAAGCTAACCCCAAGGTGGGAGGGTCCTTTCATGGTCGTCTCGTCTTCACGCCCGAGGGCTGTCCGCCTCGCCTTCCCCGACGGACGAATTCGCAGCAACTCGTGGAATATCGCCGAGCTACGCAGGTTCCACGTGTAACCTTCCCCCTCCTTTCTGGCCCATCCCCCCTTATTTAACTATGGAATCTTCGAATGACTTCTCAAGATTCCCGAGTCTGTTAAATAAAGAGGAATGGCAATCCAAGTTCTCTCCACCTAAAGTTCTTCGGTTTTTTCTTCCTGTCCCGCCCAAGTGCGAGTCTCTGTTTCTCACCGATTTCTAAAAACGGCTAACGGATCTAAAATATGCGCCCCGCCATGAATTTCATTGCTCGGATAAGCCGATAGCACATCGCCCCGGCAAGTTCTCGGCGGTGCCCCGCAGACTTTGATCCCGAAACCCAATTGAAATCCGGGGTTAGTGACTCGAACTCGCGGCTGCTTCGTGGACTCGGCCACACGAGAGGGCTGGACATCGCCTTTTTCACGCACCCTCGGCTGCCCGACTGCTTCGTGTGACCGGTCTCTTGCTCGCAACCAGGGGCAAGGACTCGGCCACACGAGGGGGCTGGACATCGCCTTTTTCGCGCACCCTCGCCGCCCGACCGCCGTGTGCCCGTCTCTTGCTCGCAACTGGGGCAAGGACTCACCACACGAGGGGTTGGACATCGCCTTTTCACGCACCCTCGGTGCCGGCCGCCGTGTGCCCGGTCGCTTGCTCGCAACCAGGGGCAAAGACTCGGCCACACGAGGCGGCTCGACATCGCCTTTTTCGCGCACCCTCGGCTGCCCGCCGCCGTGTGCCGGTCTCTTGCTCGCAACCGTGGGCAAGGACTCGCCACACGAGGGGCCGACATCGCTTTTTCACGCACCCTCGCCGCCTACCGCCGTGTGCCGGTCTCTTGCTCGCAACTGTGGGCAAGGACTCGCCACACGAGGGCCGACATCGTTTTTGGCGCACCCTCGCCGCTTTGCTTTCGTGTGCCTAGTCTCTTGCTCGCAACTGTGGGCAAGGACTCGCCACACGAGGGCCGACATCGTTTTTCACAAGACCCTCGTTTGCCCGTGCCGCCGTGTGCCGGTCTCTTCTTGCTCGCAACTAGGGGCAAAGACTCGGCCACACGAGGGGGCTGGACATCGCCTTTTTTACGCATCGCCCTACCTACCTGGTTGCTTCGTGTGCTCCTACCTACCCGGTTGCTTCGTGTGCCCGGTCTTTTGTTCGTAAGTCATGACTAAAGGTCCGATCCCACGAGGGGGCTGGGTGGGTATGTGGCAGCAAGTAGTAGTATAAATATTTTTCCTCAAAACCATGTAAGTATGCACAAGAGAGAAACAAAAAGCATCTTGTAATTAAGTAAAGATGTCTGTTACAAACACGTGTAACACTACGCACACTACCCCCTAGATTTACTCTTCAGGGCCTGAAGCTCCGCCTCCACATCCTCAAGACAGCTTCGAAGTTGAAGAACCTCGATCTGGGCCTCACGCCCCGGCCGGATCTCTTCACGAAGCTTCGCCACCCTCTCGGCCTCCACCCGGCTGCACTGCCGCTCCTCCTCGAGCTCTTTGCGGACCCGCTCGAGCTCCTCCTAGGACCGAGAGTTCCTCTCCAGACCCCGAGCATACTCCAAAGCATGCTCAAGCTCGTTCCGGACCTAGGCGAGCTCCGTTTGGGCGTCCCCTAACTCAGAGCGCACGGCCGTCACCTTGGCCTGGCACCGAGCTTCTATGCTCGCGGCCTAGTCATCCATCTCAGCAGACAACTACAAGCAAAGAAGCCATCAGCAAAGATACGAGCAAAAGTTACTCATAGCAAGAAATTACCTCATGACGGTGACGCTCGAGCAGCACCCTCAGCTTGGGTCGGGGCCCGACGCGGATGTTCCCCGAGCTTGAAGAAGCAGCGCCCTCCGTGCTCCGAGTCCGGACCGCCCCAGCCGTTCCTGCCTCCACAGGACCAGCCCGGACATCCTCCATACCCGGGGGCTGGGCTTCCCCAGCCACCTCTCTCCCCGCGCTCGGGGCACGGACCACCAAAGCTGTTTCGCCCTCGGCGCCCCTTGCCCGGGAGCCCCCCGAGCTCGGGGGCTGAGGCGTCCCAGCCACTTCCAAGCCCGGAGACTGCGCTGTGACACTATGCGCCGCGGCATAGGCAAGAGGGCTGCTCGGGATACGCTCTTCGTCCCCCGGAGGATCGACCGCGTCGTCACTCGGCGCTAACTCCCTTCAACGCCTGAGCACTAATGGAGCGGAGTCCTCCGAGTCTTGTTCGGACTCCTCCCCGCCGTCTCGCTCGGCCGGGCCCTCCCCCGTAATCGGCTCCGTCACGATCGTTGCCGCCAGATCTGCAATGATTTGGGACGCTGCGATTTGAAATGCTTCCGTAATCAGGACCCTAGCCCTTGCCTCTGTCAAAGGCACAGGGGGTCTTCTCCCCCACGGGCCCCTGACTATATTCGAAAAAAGAAAATTGAGACCGCAGTAACATGCGGTCGAATAAGGGAGAGATCGGACTCAGGGAAACTTACCTTCTTCTTCGGCGTCCCGCAGACCTTGCCCGCCATCGGTATCCTCCGCTTGGGGTTCTCCGTGCGCCCCTACTTGGTTCGAGGGCTCTCCGTCCCCGACGGTGGAGGGACAGCCTCCCCGCTCTGCTCGGGCCAAGACCGTCCGGGCAAGGCTCGCTGAGCCACTCCGGACGATGTTCTTCGACGACCGGAAGAAGCCCCGAGTTCTTCCTCGGCGCCGCCCGGGCAGTGGCGTCCCTCGGCCCTTGAGCCACGAAGACAACGCCGCCCCAGTTCGGTCCGGACCCAACCGGGCTCCTCCTCCGGCGTCCTTCTCCCGTTGAGCCCGCCGCTCGGCTCGGCGAAGGTCGGCCGCAGTCTGCAGTAACCAGGCAGTGTGATCGGGATAATCCCTAGAGTATTGCGCAAACCAAAGCGGACAATTATTGTACTGGTGCAGATACTCCAGTGAGGTGCGGCGGGTTGTGCCTCGGCGATGCAGCAGATCCCGGCCGACGGACACACGTCTGCGAGCCGCCCGAGAAGGCCCAGCTGCGGTCGCTTCGGCCGCGGTTCCCCGTCGTCATCGGACACCCGCGGTGCCCCCTCCTCTTCTTCGAGGCGACTTTCTTCGTTGGAGGCCGCTTCCCTTCCGCCTCGGCCGGATGATCGGCCGCCAGCACAGCCTCCAGGGCAGCCCGGTCCTGCGAGACGGGGGACGATCAGAACAGGGGACATTCCCGCCCGAGCGTGAAGATCGACGAGGAACAAACCTGCTCCGAGCGGTCGAGGACGTTCTTTGGTCCTCGCCGGGCCAGGTCCGGGTTCTCCTCCTTCCCCAAGGCGAAGAGCTCCGCCACCCGCTTGTCGACCCAACGGTCGTCCGAAGCTTCAAAGAAGGACAAAATCAGAAAAGAACCCGACAAAGCAAAGAACCGAGCAAGAAAACCCACGGTGTCCGCCATGAGTAATATCGCTCCAGCCGGCGATCTCGAAGAAAGGGTGCTCCCGGCGCCGCAAGGGAGAGACCCGGTTCCTGAGGAAATCCCGGGCAATAGCCTGCCCGGTCAGGCCGCTGTTACTCAACACTTGGATGGTGTCGAGGATCTTCTCCTCCGGCTCCACGCGCGGTCGGGGGAGCTCCTTCTCCGGCGGCGCATTCCGGAAGTGGAGTCCGCAGTCCCCCCTTCTTCGCGTAGAACCACCGCTCCGCCCAGCCAGCAACGGAGTCCTTCAACACAAACGTGGGGTACGCATACGGCTGTGAACTCCGCAACCGAAAGTACGCGCCCCCCACCGCCGACGACCCCCCAGTGCGATGGAGCATATAGAAGTGGAGAAACAGACTTACCGTCGGTGGTACGCCGACGAAGCCCTCGCAAAGATGGGAGAAAAGATTCAGGATAAGAATGGAGTTTGGGTGGAGGTTCGTGACTTCCAGGCCGCAATGGGCGAGGACTGCGGCCATGAACTCTGACTCCGGGGCATGAAGCCCGTTGATAGCGTAGAGTTTGCAACTCACGAACTCACCTTCCGCCGGCGCCGGGAGGACCTCATCGTCGGGGACACGCCAGGACCTAGGGTCCAGGTGGCCCTGCGCCACAATGTCTTCCAGGCGCGCAGCAGTAGTTCGTGAGGGAACAAACTTCGCCGTCGGACGGAGGAGACGGAAGAAGGCGGCGGCGAAAGAAGACAGGGAAGAAGACAAGGAAGAAGACGAAGGAAAAAGGATGCGTACTGAGTGGGAAGCGAACGGCGGTTTTTATCCCTTCCCACTAAAGAAACCGTCCCAGGAATCTCGGAAACTGGCGCACGTACGCCTGTCACGTCGCCTTAAAACCACCGACCCACTCACAAGTAACCGTTGGAAGACCGACATTTGGAATCTTGCTCGGCCGACCCGATGTTCTGCTCAGACGGCTCTTGCTCGGCCGACCCGAAGTTCTGCTCGGGTGGCCTTTGGCTCGGGTGGCTTTTTGCTCGGCCAACCCGAAGTTATGCTCGGGTGGCTTTTGCTCGGCCGACCTAAGGTCTTGCTCGGGTGGCCTTTCGCCAAGGCTAACCCGAAGTCCTGCTCAAATGGCCCTTGCTTGGCTAACCGGGCAATGCCTTGGCCCCGTCCAAACGTCCGGCCCCCGGATTTTCAAACACGGTTGAGCCTCGAGGGGGGATCCGGTTGAATCCCGCGCTCAAGGCTCGGGGGCTAGATGACGGGAACCGGGAGGAACGTTTGGATTATCACTCCGCGCGAAAATTCCGGCTTCCCCCGAGTAAGGAAGTTCTCGCTCGGGCTCGGACACGCCTGACCTTGCCCCGGCCGGAGTCCGGGTTGCTCCTTCCTCGGCCAGACACAGGCCTTCCCATCCCCGGCATTAAATGCTCTGACGTCTTCAAAGACCACTACGTCCCGTCGAACGCAGAGGACTGTGGCCACCAACTCACGTCTTGTTATACTATTCCTATGCCGTTTTTCCGTAAGAACGAATGATGGCAATGACGCAAGGCAGAGACAAGCTTCGGACCGCCCGGACAACAGCGTCTTTCTCCATACCATCGATAATAGGCGTCACCACCTCTGGAACACCGATTACACCGTATATAAATAGATCGTCTCCGTTGCACATGTAAAGTTTAGCTGCTAGAAAACACACCACATGCCATCGGAGCTCCGGCTAGCTCCACCTTGGGCCGAAGCTCATCATCCATCAGAGGCTTGCCTCCTTGGTTCGCCAAGTCGGGGAGGATTCTCTGTAATCTTCCTCACCTCCTATAGACATCACTGGACGTAGGGTCATTACCTCCACACGAGGGGCCTGAACCAGCCTAAATCATGTGTGTCTCCCGCTGATGGTTGCCTGATCGACCTCGCCTTCTCAAAAGCCCCCGAGATCGCAGGAAAGAGGTCGGTTGATCCTTACACTCAACAAGTAAGCTCGGCGCCTGGGGTCCCGTACTAATCGCCGACACCTTCAGATCCACTCACTGGCTCCACTCGGCTGTCTCAATATCATCTGACTGACAGATGTCGGCAACCAAACACACCCTAAGGGTCTGTTTGGTTGTTGATCTCTTCAGCCGTGAGTGATCTTGAGGATGTTGTTTTGTTGGTCGTATGAGATTGTGCTGTATAGAGATATTGTTTGATTGGCTGCACTAAGAGGGGAATGTGATGGACAAATTCAAGAAAGGGAAATCAAAAATAAATAATTCAAAAACAAAAATAAAAATTTTGAAAAAACAAGTATTAGAAAATCAATAAATTCAAAACTAAAAATAAAAATTCTAAAAATTCTAAAATTTTTTAAGACCTTGTACTTGAACCTACGGTTCCATTTTTTTTTTGTCTCATTGAATTTGGATGTCATTTAAATTTTTAAAAAATTTTGAAAGTCTTGAAAAGGTGATATATGTTTTGCTGTTAGCAGGCTTCGTTTCTTCTTTGCATCATTTGGTCATTGGCGCTGCAAGGCCTCCTGGCGAGAAGACGCCTGCGTTCGCACACGCTGAAGCAACCGATTCGACGTCTTAGTGGGCCAGTGCTTGGGTCAGTGTTGCATCCACGGACTGCCGAGATGGTCTTCGCTGAGCAACCAAGCAAGCTCATCTTGCATCCTCAGAGCCATTTCTCCAGCCATACACCTAACCAAACATACCCTAAAAAACACATCCAGAGATAACGAAACCGCTCGCGTGCACGGGCGCGCTTTCATTTCTAGTGCTTAAAAAAAGAGACGTACTTCTACTTTAAGATTATTTGAGATTCTAGTATTTGCTCCACTAAAAAAATGCACTTCTAGAATTGCCCTCCTTTTGTCACTGACACGTGGGGCTTAGACCCATATATCGGTGACACGCAAAAGGGCAAATTCTAAAGTGCAATTTTGAGATAACAAATAATCAATTTTTTCTTTGCTTTCCGATGGCCTCTTCGGCGATGGCGATTGCGGAAGTTCCAGGAGCAACACAGAGGATGTCAGTGGTGGATGTTATTTTGGAGAAGGGGGAAGCGCTTGAAGCCAACCCCACTTTTGGATCTGAGGCCCGAGCCGCCGGCGTCTTCACCAGTGGTGGTGGAGTCGTGTGTACTGGACTGACACTACCTAGTTGCTCATGGGCGGCGCCGCCGGTTTGTTTGTTCCTCTGCAAGCCCGATGCAGAGATTGTTGATGCAGCTTCACCGATCTTCAAGGCCCTCGCCTTTGTTGAGGATCTGGTTGAGACAGTCCAACTCTTGAAACCATCTGTAGGTATTGGCAAGAGGAGTCATGTCCGACGGAGCTGGCGGGAGTGGTTTCCTCTCAGCTCATCGGTGGGCAATGCGGCGGTGAAGGAAGAAGATGTTATCTTTTGCATCTAGGTCATGTGAGTCCTGTGTTTGTAATTTTATTTCTAGCAATAACCTTTGTGTAAATCTAGGATATATCTATGCACTCCATGTTAAAGCACAAGAGATCTTCCAATTTAAAAGAAAAGAATAATGTGGCAGCGTTTCACGTATATTTGATTGAAATATGCTCAATGTGCATTAATTGCCGTGTTACGAAATCATCACGCCCTGTCCGAGAAGCTGTCTCTCTAGATATTGATATGGTCCCTAAATGCAAGTTTTATTACTATTGTTGTTTACTTATAAAACCCGATAAAAGTATAGGACTACTTTTCAATTCAAATCTATACATATCATTTTCGAGTGTCCAACCTAAATCTTGAAAAAAATAGAGTGGTTAGCCAAAGGTCTAAAGGTTTGCGATCCGGACCCCCTAATATTGGGAGTACGAGATTACACTCATTGTAGTAGGAGCATGGTGCTAGACGTGAACTTCACTGACCAGCTTGCCTTTCCTGCTTTCCCACACAAAGGATAAGAGCATCTCTAGCAAATAATTCAATTTTTTTTTCTCTATAACACTATTCCTTACACTCCATTAATTCTTTAAAATTCATTCACACTTTACACTATGCTCTAGAAAATTCTTTTCCTCCGGTAGTTGTATTGTCCTAAAAAATTAATTAACAGTGTTTTCTAGATACGGCTAGAGATGCTATCCAGGGTAACATACTGGCACTGTATTAATTGACATTGTAGCAGGAACAAGATCTCCCTAATACTTTTAACTCTGCTCAACAAATTAAAAATCTCCTTTCTCATCTTGAAAGCATAAAAAAGGAGAGAAAAGGGGAAAGAAATGAATCTGCAAGCTGAACTTTGCCGCGCATTTGCTTTTGCTTTTCTGCAAAACTGCACATACCTAACTAGTTTACTCTAGGAACTTCAAGTTTCGATGAGAGAAATCAAGGGAACGTGGACAATCACTCAATCGGTTATTCGGCACAGTTCTTTTTAGTTTAAATTAAAATTAAAAGTTATAGCTAAAATTTATTATTTTTTATAAGACAAATGTTGTAGCATTTGGTAGCCATTTTTTAAAGACTTTTAGTGATTTTTCTCAAAACTCTCAAAACAATTTTTTAATAATTTTTTGGTCTCTTCAAACCTCTTATGAAGGACTCACAACCTTTTAGATTATAATATTTTGCTAGTTTCAGCGAAAAGAAAAACTAGCGAAAAGAAAAGGGCTATATGTATCAGATCATTCTTTATGCTAGCTAAGGCCAAGCAGTTGTTCTCGTGTGTACAAGATGACAATGAGCATCGCTGCATTAGGTACTTGGTATTTCTTTTCAATCTGGCGCAACAGCAGAGGCAACTGAATTCAACTGTCAATCATGTACTCCAGTTGGTAGCAACTAAAGAACTTAAAAAATTGCAATTGAATTCCTCTCAAAGAGAGACTTTACAAGGGAGAAGAAGAACATGTTTTCAGTGAAAACCATGGTGCTTAATTAACCCTGAGGAGACCAGCTGGCAGAACCAATTATTGTGCTTAACATTACTCCAGTCACAAGGACGTGCTGGTATTTCTCCCTGTCGTTCTCACCTCCTCTCTTAGAGAAGACAACAAAATGCCATCAATACGGATTTGTATCCTCTGCTTTTTCACTTCTCTAGCGTTCCTCTGCCACCCACATCACATTTATGTATTTACAAGAATATCTGAGAACTTCAAAAGCGAAATTAGATTATTTAACGCTATTGTTTCTACTGATAGATCATTCTGATCTTCACCGCATGAGCATACGATCATCGCATGTCTGTCTTTGCTAGGATGCGCGTCCCATTGACACCTGTTAATACTGACGCAAATATTGTGATTTTTTTAGGGGAATAAATACTGTGATTTAGGGGCACTAGTTTGGTTGTGCGTCGACTTCCGGCCAATCGGCCAAGGCTGCGGAGATCAAGTGAAATGGTTGTCTCCATGCAGGGATCCAAAATAAGGACGATTATATCACGATAATCGGTCGCATTGCTGCGGTTCAAGACAAATCACTCTAGGAAATCGGCCCGAATTGAAATTCAAAATTACAAAAAAATTTTTTTGAAAACTCTTCGATCGATTCAAAACCATGCAAAAAAAAAAAAATTCTAAACAGATCGACATCATCGATTGTCACTTGATATTGAGTGGTATTTACCGATTTTCGAACTTGGATTCAAAATTTGGCGAACAAATCTTGCACGATCTTCGAGAGATTTTTTTTTACAATAATCAAAATCGCGACTATCGCTCAGAACAATATTATTTTGTCCGAAAGTAGGCACACATTATTGCGACAAATTAATATCAGTGACTCAATGCTTGCACACATGCTGGAGACGGAGACCGCGGAGATAGGGATGTATTAAAAGATAGATCTCGCATTCGATCACAAAGCGTTGGATCACGCATAGATCCCGCCGCCATGAGACGCCGGATCAAAAGAAAGAGAGTATTTTATATGAGCCAGCACGGGAAAAATCTGATGTGTGTGCTGATGATCATCAAGACATTAACAAAACACTTCAGAGAGAGAAGACAAGGGGGCACCAGACAGCATTACCAGCTCGTTTCAATAAAAAGTACTTTAATTTGTCAGTTCCAGCATGTCTAACAGTGGATCTGTTTCTTTATTGTAACTGATCCTATTACTGTAGAGAAAATGGAGTTGTAAAAAGCGAAAATAGAGTTATAAGTAGGATTGTAAAGAGTGAAAATAGAGTTGTAAGTAAAATATAAAAGAGAAAAATATAGGGATAAGAAAATAGGGCCAACATTACTCGGACAGAAAATATGGCAAAAAAATAAATAGTAAAATAGAACCAATCAGACATACATACTGTCCATGGAAAGGAAGATGCCTCCAAATGGTCGTGTGCTTGTGCCGGCAGCGTGTACGATCAGACATCAACATTTTTTATAATTGTGTTTCTTTGTAAGTCGATAAGGTGGCTAGGCTCCTCCATGTGACGGGATCGCCCGTGAGACTATCTCCAACTATTTTTATTTTATTTTTTTTCTTCCCCGTTCCTTTCCTATATTCACTTCCTTTATTTTTCACCATCTTTAACAGCATTCTTTCGAAGGAAATGATATGGGGAAATGAGAGAGAATTCTTTTCTAAATAAAATGAAAAGAAAATCCTTCTGAAAAGAAACGGTGAAAAGAACCTGTTGAAACCACGAAGGAAACAGGATTTCCTTCGTGATAGGAATCCCACCGCGAAGGGAAGCTCTCGGAGATAGTCTAAGGTCTCTTGCTAAACGAATCGTGCGGCCGGCCCAGAAATTGTTCCAAGAAGACTTCAGAGTCCCAGATGTTCAGGCCACTCTCACTTTCCAGCGCAAAAAAGCTTTAGGATTCAAAGCTCTTAAGGATCTAACTTTCATTCATTCGATTTGCAGGAAAGGATCGAATGAAAAATAAAGGAAGTTAATAGGGAAAATCAACATCCACTCTTGCCTATTCTCTCTACCATGAGGATCAAACACACCACCCTACAAGATTTGTGTGGTCTTTTTACCTACCATGTGTTTTCCTGTTATATTCTTGCGCTGTTAAGATCCTGCGAATAAAAGAAGTCTTGTCCCTCGACATCTTCAGACCCCATTTTAAAAAAAAATTGCAAAACATAATTATAAAACTATATAGAAAAAAGTTTAATTTCCGTATGATTCAGAGAAGAAAAAAATGGTATTTTCGATCAGGCCATTGATATTTTGTTCTTTATGTCCGTGCTACGCGACACTATGACAGAACCATGACGACTGATAACACTAAAATAAGTGATGACATGGGTCACCTAATACTGTCAAAAGTAAAAAAACATTCGGGTACTCCTGAGCTAAGGCCCTGTTCTATTGGGCTCATGAGCTGTGACTTATCTCAAACTTCGAGAATTTTTCGAGGTGGCCTCGAGAGTTAGATGGCCTTGAAATTTAGGATTTAGGGAGCTTTTAGACTAGCCTACAAGATAAAAAAAAAGCAGTTCAAAAGTAATAAAAAATTTTGTGACTTATCCACTAATATTGACTCATCTGAATTTTTTATTACTTTTTGAACTGCTTTTATTTTTATCTCATAGGCGTAGTCTAAAAGCTCCCTAAATTCTAAATTTCAAGGCCATCCGACTCTCGAGGCCACCTCGGGAAATTCTCGAAGTCGGAGATAAGACAGATAAGTCACAGCTCATGAGCCCAATAGAACACCCCCTAAGCATCAGCTTTGGCTTCTGGATTCATGATCAGAGCAGATAAAGTTGCATCACACAAACTGGCTTCTGATTGTGAGCAGAGTAGAATCCAGAGTAATCGTGACGTTAAGATGTATCCAAACTATTATGAGTCATTTATTTAAAAGAAAATTATATTCTTTTCTTCTAAACTTATAGCGAAGTCTCACTTACCACTTTGAACTTGAAATTTAATTTTTTGGCTCTTCAACTTGTATCCGTTTGCACCACATGGCCTCAAAACCGTTAGAGATGCCATTAAATGATAAGGTGGCCGTTAGTTTTTCGTTAAATGTTTATGTGGTTGCCACGTGTGCTTCTATTAAATGAAATGCCATCCACGGCACTTCTCTCCCCTCTCTCAAGAAAAATTCAACTTAAAAATTTTTTAAATTTGAATTTTTAAAAAATTCAAACTCAAACTTTGGAATTTTCAATACGTTCAAATTTGAATTTTGGAATTCAATTTTTTGTTTGAATTTTTGAAATTTTGGAATTTTTTATAGCTTCAAATGTTCAAATTTTGAAACGAAGTTTTGAATTTCAAAACATGGTTTAAAAAGTTGGATTTTTGAAATTGAAAATTAAAATTTGAATTTTCAAAATTTCAAAGTTTTGAAAATTTGAAATGCTAATTTTCGCATTTGAAGGTATGAAAAGTTCCAAAATTTTAAATTTGAAATTTTCAAAAATTCAAAGTCAAAATTCGAATCCCAAAATTCAAATTTGAACATATAAAAAATTGTGAAAGTTTGAATTTCAAAAATTCAATTTTAAAATTTGAATTTCAAAACTTTGGAATTTTTAAAGTCAAATTTTCGAAAATATTTTGAAGTTGAATTTTTTCTAGAGAGAGAGAGGGAAAGGAGGTGACGTGGATGCCATTTTATTTAGAAAAGGCACACGTGGCAACCACGTAAGCATTTAACAGAAAATTAACGGTCACCTCAGCATTTAACAACAATATCTAACGGTTTTGGGCCTGTGGTGCAAACGAGTACAGGTTTAAGGGCCGAAAAAGTAAATTTCAAGTTTAGCGAGCTAAGTGAGACTTTGTTACAAGTTCATGGGGGGCAAGAATGTAATTTTCTCTTCATTTAACTTGATCCAATGGCCCAATGAGAGTACGATTCTAGCAAAATTTAGAGTTTTGTCGAACTGGAGTGTTAGGATTTCACGCAATGCGATCCAGGAATGACACCGGAGGCATGATATTTGGTAACACAGTTCGACGCTCGCCTACATCTGCGGGGCATGATTATGGGCGCTCCTCCCCAACAACGCAGCATACCGGCCGCCTGGGTCTCGACCACATGCTAGCCTCGACCCTTTGTGTGCCTATGCCGCTGTTGCATCGGTACTGCCCCCTATATATAGGGCATAGGATACAGAGTCCGACTCAAACTCTAATCTACCTTGCCTATTACAACTCAGAGCCCAACTGTAACCTTATTCGTACACATATTCGATACCAACTCTAACAAACTCCACCTTGGTGAATATGCCTTTCGCCATCTCGAAGCTATCGTAACGTCTTGTGTGAACCCATGTACCTAGACTCTGGTTGTTTCCTTCTTCACAGCTTGCACCGAGCCGCTCAACGAGTCTGACTTGGCCTCAAACTTGCCTCGTTTTGGAACAAACGCCGCTAACTCAGCAATACCTAACTCCATGACTCCACCTGCAACAGTACTCCCTTACACCTAGTAAAGATGTGAAGCCAACATCTCTCCAATCATCACAATCTCGCCGCCCTTCACGATCTTGATGGTCTTCCTATTTGCTGTTTAGAACACCATCCTATCATGTAAGGTTCTGAGCGAAATCAGATTTTCTTTACTCCTGGCACATGCTTCACACCCAAAAGTATCCAATAAACTCCGCCATGCATCTTGATCTTGATGGGTCCTGCTCCAGTGGCACGGTATTTCGTGTCATCGCCTAAGTAGATCGATCCAAAATCACTAGCAGTGTACAGAGAGAACCACTCTTTTGTATGTTACATGAAAAATATCAATTGAATCTAACATTCACACTCCAATTAACTACATATTTGATATTGAAAGAACATCACCACCGTCGCTTTTTGAGTCACCTGTAGCCATTGTCATATTAGCACTTGGTAGTTTCTTCCTTGTCGACCCAATCCTACGTACGACCATGATTTGCACCTTCCGATCTGTTCGCCTCCTAGGATAGATCCCCGGTCTCGCCAATTAATCCTGTTGGAGAAAATATGTGGCTCATGGAGTTTTGGCCCACTTACTTACCCGCAGCCCCACAGGAGGTAAGCTCAGGACCAGCAAGCCCGCGCCCGAGCTTGGTAAGCTCGAGCCCGGGCTTCCCCGCCTCGGAAGCTAGGGCCTCTTGCTTCCTCTGAGCTTCGAGGTCTGAAGGACGGGACCCAGAGCAAATCATCACGCGCCACGGACAGGATACGCTTCGGGTCCCCAGAGTCATCAAGAATTAAATGCACTTGATCTGCATCGAGGAGCGCTCGCCGCAGCTTTCGACGGTAGGCGGCGGTCCGTCAACCGCCCAGAGGCAGAAGACACGGCCGACCGGTAGCGGTCCAAAGACGGTGATCAAAGGATTGCACTCGATTGTCGGTGGATTGATGCGCTACCGACATGGGAAAAAGGCAACGACTAATTCAACGGACCAAAGACAAGCTACGATGGAGGGCGCTTATAAAAGGGGCGCCTGAGCCACAACAACGAGGGCTTCACGTCGACACACAACTCACTTGGAGAATAGCTACGGTAGAACAGAGCACTTGCACCTCGTAGGAGCTCTAGTTCGGCGGTAGTTCTCCGCATCCGTAATCAGAGGAGCACACACACGCAAAGGCCTTGAGCACTTATCAGATCGGCCGGGCTTCCCAAGGCGGACTTCACCCCTTGTACTCGTTTAAGCTCGGCATTAAACGAAGATCGGACGAGGGTCGTTATCCCGCATGGAGGCTGAACCAGATAAAACACTCGTGTCATCGCTCCCATCCATCCGGTCTTGACGCGCCAGCCGCGTCGGGATCAAGGTCTTTTCCTTCGGCAGCGTCCGGCCAGGCGGCCGGGCCTCGGTCCGGGGCGGGCCGCTTTCGGGCCTCGCACCCTTTTTCTTGCTTATTGGCGCGCGGGCTCGCCTCCCGCCGCCGACAACCGGCGCCACCGTGGGGCCCGATTTCGGTCCTCTCCCCTCGATCGAGTCGAGGATGGCCTTGTTGTCTTACGACGACATTGATACTGTGGACCTCAACTTTGATGATTGCGACAATCTCGATGACGTCGAGGAGTCGTATGAGAAATGGTAGGCTGGTATCCTCGCCGGAGCTCAGTCCGACGAGATGGAGGTGGAGGCAACGCCCGCCCAGAGTAATCGTGTATCGCTCCCGGCTTTGCTCGGCACTTCGCTGACTCACGTCAGCGAAACCCTCATGGAGGGGTTGGAGGCACCGCCACCAGTGCCATATCCGGGCGGACGGGCGGGCGGATCACAGATTCGCGCCACGCCAAGAGGAGGACGATCCTGCACGAATCGGCCGCGCCCGCCTGCCGAGGCGGCGGCGGACCAGCGTGAGCCCATGGCGGTTGAGGGTGCCGAGGGCATCGCCTCCGTGGGTGACACCGACATGTCCCCTTCAGCGGAGCCCGCCACATCATGTCTTTTGCGGCGTCGGCGGGCGACCCAAGACCAGCCCACGCGTCTTGACCCAAGCGAAGAGCACCAGCGGCGTGAGGCCGCTCGAAACCTCTTTGCTCGGTCGGTTGGGCGAACCCTGGCGGATATCCGCCGCAGCTGGGGCGACGCCACAAGCGCTTACACGCACAGATTCGCCACCACTACCGCCACCAACCCGGTCTTCGCAATCGCCAGAGGGTTAAGGCGATGCCAGTCATGCGTGACTGGAGAAGGACCCGCGAGGGTTCACCATGGCCGATCTAGGCGCGCATGGTTGTTAACGGCCTAGAGGAGCTCGGCTGGGGATCTCGGCGAGCACCTCGAGCCCATCGCACACCGCTGGCTCCTCGAGGCGGCGGCAGAGCGTTGGTCGCGCCAGTGGCGCCCACGTCCACAGCGGACGGCGCCTCGGCGCAGACACCGGCGGAGTTTTTTCCGCCTCGGGCCGCTTCAGCGGGAAAGCTCCGGCTGGGAATAACGGGCCGCCCGGATGCGGCTTTCTCCCGAAGCTTACGCGAGGCCCCCGCCCCGCAAGTTTAAGCCCGGAGCATTGAGAAGTTCGACGGAGTAAGAATCGACGAATATCTCGCCGTGTATACTACCGCCATCCTGCCGCAGCGTAATGAGGCCGAATGGTCAACTACTTCCCTACCGCCTTGGAGGAATGGTCTTAACCTGGCTGTTCAACCAGACCGGGTTCGACACGCACTGGGAACATTTGTAGGAGGCGCTCGACAAACTTCTGTGGCTCGCAGCATACTGGGAAGCCCCAGACCTCAAGCTTGTGGTCCAAAGGGCGGGAGAGGGCTGCAGACTACGCCCGCAGTTCGCCCAGATCGCAACACCATTCCGTCAATCTCCGACGAGGCCATCGTTGAGGCCTTCAAGGAGGAGTGTGGAACACTGTTTCACCGAGGACCTTGAGCTCTATCAGGTCCACACCGACCGATTTATTTCGTCTTTGCGGAAGGATACATCAACGCCCGAGGCGGTGGAGCGCAAGAGAGGGAGAACGGAGGAGAAGGCGGCGTCGGACCGCACCGATGCCAAGAAGGACGACGCGAGAAGAAGAAGAAGAAGAAGAAGAAGAAGAAGAAGGAGCCCACCGCCTCGCCACGCCGCAATGTAGAGCTCGAGAGGCCCGCTCCTCTGAGTGGCGCCTCCATGCCGCCCGACCGGGCTGGTGGCGGAACGGCCGGGCGCTGCCCGAGGTGGGCGAGCTCCCGGCCTCGACCTCGACCGCCCAGGGGCTAACCCTCCGAACAACCGCTCATCGCCTCCTCCATCGGCAAGATCTGCCATGACTCGCAGAATCGCAGGACGAGGACGCGCGTTGAGGACTTCTACGCCGGACGGGCCCATGCCCGAGCTCCCGATCATGGGTGCCGGACGACCGGGCGCCAGGCGCCCATGGCGACGCCTTCCAGAGGCTCGCGCACGCCGCCGCCGTGATCTTCGGCGACGCCGCTTATAGCTCGCGACGCGAGCTTAAGGTCAGCCGTCCGGAGGTTTACCACCGAGAAAGGTAAGCCCGGACGCATCCTCGCGGTGGTCCCACCATCAATCACTTTCTCCGGATGATTGTCCCCGGAATGACCAGCCCCAGCGTCTCATCACCGGTGCTCGTCAACCATCGGCAACACGCTGGTCGATTGCGTGTTGGTAGATGGCGGGAGCTCCCTGGACATCGTCACTGCTCAAGTTCTTAAGTAGATGCAGGTCCCGCGGTCCAAGATCAAGGACATAGCCATCCCTTTCCACGGCATTGTCCCTGAGTCGTCCCTACAGCCGATCGGGCAAATCGTGCTGCCTGTGACGTTTGGGACCCCCCAGAACTTCCGGACGGAGTACGTCACCTTCGAGGTGGTGGACTCCGAGCTCCCATACAACGCCATCCTCGGACGCCCCGCGCTGTCCAAGTTCATGGCGGCTACCCACCATGGCTACCACTGCCTGAAGATGCCGGCCCCTCGTGGGGTCATCACGATCAAGGGCAGTCACAAGGCCGCAATGGCCTGCGACGAGAGCTCCTTGGCTATGGTCGGACAGCTTCCCGAGCGTGGCCAGGCCAAGGCCAAGCGGCCACCCGTCCGCCCCAAGTTGGCCCTGCAGCCTCAGGAGCCCACCAAGGCAGTCCCCCTCTCCGAGGACGACCCAACCAAGGTCGTCCACGTAGGGGTCAATCTCGAGTCCAAATAGGAACTCGAGCTCGTCACCTTCCTCCGGGCTAACGCAGACGTGTTCGCGTGGGAACCGTCCGACATGCCCGGAGTCCCAAGGAGGTCATCGAGCACAAAGCTACTGTTGACCGACAAAAGCTGTCGAGATAGGCCTTACGGCGTTTCCCAAAATGGAAGGCCGACATCATCCAGGAGCAACTTGGCAAGCTCCTCCAAGCCGGCTTCATCCGAGAAGTCGAGCATTCTGACTGGCTAGCTAATCCGGTCGTCGTGAAGAAGAAGGGCGGGAAATGGTGAATGTGCGTCGACCATCGCGACCTCAACGCCGCCTGCCCCAAGGACAATTTCCCCCTGCCGCGCATAGACCAACTGGTCGACGCAACGGCGGACTTGGCACTCATGAGCTTCCTGGACGCCCACTCCGGCTATCACCAGATCGCGCTGGCACGAGAAGACGAAGAGAAGACTGCCTTCGTAACACCTTTTGGTACCTTCTGCTACACGACCATGTCTTTCGGTCTGAAGAACGTGGGGGCCACGTTCCAGCGACTAATGCAGAAGACGGTCCCTGATCAAATAGGGCGCAACATAGAGGTCTATGTAGACGATGTTGTTGTAAAAAGCAAAGTCCCACGGGACCATGTGACCGACCTTCAAGAAACTTTTGCTAATCTTAGAAAGCATTGAGTTAAGCTGAATCCTGAAAAATGTGTTTTTGGTGTCCGATCTGGGATGTTGCTTGGCTATGTGATAGGAAAGGCAAGTATCGGGGCAAACCCCGAGAAAATCGAGGCCATCGAGAATATGAGGTCGCCAACCTGCACCAATAAGGTGCAAGCCCTCACCGGGCGGATGGCGGCTCTCAGCAGATTCATATCTCGTCTCGGCGAGCGCAGTGCACCTTTTTGTAAGATCCTGCGTAAGCACGATGGTTTCAATGGACGGAAGAAGCCGAGGCGCTTTTAGCGAGCAAAGCGTTACTCGTCCACGCCTCCCGCCTTAGCCACGCCAAAGCTCGGGAAGCTCTACTTTCTTTGGCGGTTGCCCTTGCAGTCGTAAGTCTTTGTACTAGCAATAACGCGAAGGCAAGCAACAACCCGTCTACTACGTAAGTGAGGTACTTCATCGCCTAAGGAGCGTACCCGAGGTTCGAAGCTCTTGTACGCCTTTGCTTATGGCCTCGCGAAGTTGCGCCACTATTTCCAAGCCCATCCACCATCGTCCCGACGAAGTTTCCGTTAAAGGACATCATTCGAACCCAGACGCGAACGGAGGGTCGCAAAGTGGGCAATCGAGCTTGGTGAATTTGACATCAAGTTCATTACTCAACAGCGATCAAATCCCAAATCGTGGTCGACTTCTTGGCCGAGTGGACCGCCCGCCAACCCCTCGGAAGGCACGCCCAAACTCGCTAGTCAAGAAGCGACTTTGGACCATGTTATTCGATGGGTCGCGCTAATTCGAGCGATCAGTCGCGGGTTTGTTCTCGCTTCCTCAAGGAGAACAAATTCAGCATATAGTCTGACTCCATTTTCCGCGAACGAACAATGTTTGCGGAGTGAAGGCCTCCTAGCCGCCTATGAGCATGCATGCGCGCCGCATTAAGCTTAATCGACAATGAAAGGGGATTGAAGTTGGTCGTCTGCCAAGTAAACAAGGAGTATCAGTGTTGCGACGACTCAATGGCGCGATACTTGGCAGAGGTGAGAAAGCTGGAGAAGCACTTCACGAACTTTGAAGTATGCTACGTCCCCAGACTGGCTAATAGACTAGCCGATAAGCTCACGAAGCTTGGCTCCTCACAAGAAACCGCTCGGCGAGGGTGCTCGTGCAGCACCTACTAAAGCCCTCTATTCCTCCGGAGAAGAGGCCCCGAGAAGACGGTTGCCTCGACCCAAACGACCGTACCGTTTGTTCCTAGAGCGTATGACACTGGATGACGCCATTTGTCCAGCTTGACGATGGGACACCGCCACAGACACATACCGAGAAATCCTGCCCAAAGACAAGCCCGACCTTACCGACATTACTCGGGGTTTGTTGTACCAAGGGGTTCTAACGGCAGCTTTGTAAGTGCGCGTGAGCCAGAGGAAAGCAAATTTCTCCTCCAAGACATCCACGACGGATCTGCGGGGCCATGCCTCTTTCGTAACCCTAGTGGGAAAAGCCTTTCGCATGGGATATTATCGCCAAGCGCGTTGACCGACGCAAGAGAGCTCAGAAACGCTTATTTGCCTACCGCCAATATCACGCCGGTATCCCACCACCAAGATATGAGCCGCAGACTATCCCGCTAACTGGTCATTCTCAACATGGGGATGGACATACTTGGTCCGCTTCCCGAGGCTTAAAGGGTCTGCACACACTGTTTCGCCGCCATCGACACTTTCACTAAGTGGATCGAGGCCGAACCAAAGGTCGAGCATATCCGCCAGACGGTCAAGAGGTTCCTTAGGAACAATATCGTGATCAGTTCGGCGCCCCAAGTAAGCCGATCACGACAATGGGACACAGTTCACAAGTGAGCTATTCCAGACTCATGCGAAGAGCTCGGATGAAGGTCGCCCTAGCTTCAGAGCTCACCCACAAAGTAATGGTGCAAATTAACGCGCGAATGGGCAGATCATGCAGGGTATTAAGCGCCGAGTGTACGACGCTCTCGCCGAGCAAAGACACAACCGGGTAGAAGAACTACCTCCGTGCTTTGGGTACCGAACAACCTCTAATCGAAGCCATTGGCGAAACCCCGCTTAGGCTTGTATACGGCTCGAGGCGGTCCTACCCGCCGAGCTAAGAATTGGTTCAGCTCAGATTGATTTTGCAGGCAAATCGACAACGACGAGGAGCGGTTCTTGGACCTCGACCTATCTCGAGTCCTACCGCGAGCAAGCACTATGCGAGTGGCGGCAGCATCAAAGAATCCTGCGGCGCACGCAGCCAAAAGGTACAGATCCGGACCCGCAAGTGGGCGACCGGTTCTAAGACGAAGTTCGAACTCGCTCACGCCAACAAGCTCATCCCCAAGATGGGAAGGTCCGTGACACGGTCAGATCACCGACGCCCGGAGTTGTAAGGCGGCTATGCCAAATGGGAGAGTCCTCAACAGCTCTCGAACATCGCTCAACCGGAGGTTCTACGCCGAGAAAAGGTCGAAGTCTCCATTCCCCTGTCTTTGTTTCCTTTTGTTCATCCCACTATTCCTAGAGAGCCCCCAAACTAACCCCAGTGACCCAAACTTATGATCGGGCTTGGGAGAAAGCCCGGGCCATTCCAGTACACATCGGCAGGATAGTGGCTACGCAGAAGGCAACCCCCGGGATTCCCTTGCACACGGGTAAGCCGATATCCATCACACCTCACAAAATCCCGTGCGGGGACACGCTTTCCGGCCCTATACCATAAGCCCAAGATAAACTCGCGATAGGCCCGGGATACCTTTAGAGTCCAACAATCTGCCTCTCGCAAAGGGACAGAGCCAGGACCACAAGCTTCGTTCAAAAAGCGTGCGGTCTCTATGCCACGTCCGAGCTTCTCCTCAGAAGCTCGGACATGGCTCGGGGACTAGGGTCGATTTTTCAAAAATTGATCTTCTCTAAGCCACGCCCGAGCTTCTCCTCAGAAGCTCGGACATGGCTCGGGGACTAGGGTCGATTTTTCAAAAATTAATCTTCTCTAAGCCACGCCCGAGTTTCTCCTCAGAAGCTCGGACATGGCTCGGGGACTAGGGTCGATTTTTTCTAAAATTGCGATCTTCTCTAAGCCACGCTCGGGCTTCTCCTCAGAAGCTCGGACATGGCTCGGGGGCTGGGGTCGATTTTTTAAGGTCGATTTTTTCTAAGGGTTGATTTCTTAAAAAGTTGATTTTCCAAGATCAGATTTCCAATCAAAAGACTCCCGATCTCCTCTAAGCCACGTCCGAGCTTCTCCTCAAAAGCTTGGACATGGCTCGGGGGCTAGGATCAGTAGGACTATACTACGTTTTCAACCCTTTCTTGCCCATACGACTACTAGCGCTGCTTGCATGCAGAAAAACAATGAAAACAAAAGAGAAGCAAATGACAACCACCAACAATTTTATTAAGAAAGGGTTCTGGGATGACCCACAAGACGGTTACACTTAGCCCCAGCCAAAGGGTCCCAGAAACCCGACAATGACGTCGGCCACCTCGGCAAGCGCCGGGGCAGCCTCGACCAAGGCCGCGGCGGCAGCAGCATCGCGGGCACGGGCACCGACCAGCGCCTCCACGAGCGGATCAAAGGCCCCGCGAAGACGCGGAACGACTTCAACCAGTGCCTCGACCCTGGCGACGTCACGGGCGCGCGCCTCCTCCTCCGCAATCTCGGCCATTGCAAGGTCGAAGTCCGCCCAAAGCTCCGCCAACTCCGGGTCGTAAGCCATGGAAGCAAGAGGAAAGGTACGGAAGAAAGAAGTCTCGATAAGAAGTGACCGACGATTGGTCTCTTTATAGCGTGATTCGGAAGCCGAGGCAATCCCAGGAGTAATGGCGTCGGGAAGCAGTTCCGACGTGGAACCGTTTCCAAGACTGAATGCGAATGTCTCTTGGGACACGGCACGACAGTCAAAATGATGTTCGGCATCCCGGGAAGATGGCGGAGAGGCAGATAAAGGAAGAAGACGGAGGAACGCAGTAGCACAAGAAACACGAATAGCACAAGAAGGCGTGGGAAGAAATGGCGAAAAGGGAAACCACCTGATATAAACCGGCGAGGGGAGGCGAACCATCACCTGTCCGCTGGAAGACGTGGAACTCGAGGAGAAGGAAGCGGCGCGCGCGAACCGCGCCGATTTGGGATTCCCGCCGAGGTGAGGGGCCCCTGCGAAAAACCAAGCTTTTCGCCCAAGGGCGAGCATTAGATAAACCTCTCGAAGCGGCACGCCACCGCCCCGCCGAGGCTCCTGGGACTAGCTGCTGGGGAAAATATGTGGCTCATGGAGTTTCGCCCACTTACTTACCCGCTGCCCCACAGAGGTAAGCTTCGGGACCAAGCAAGCCGCGCCCGAAGCTTGGTAAGCTCGAGCCCGGCTTCCCCACCTCTAAGCTCGGGCCTCTTGCTTCCTCCGAGCTTTTGAGGTACGGGACAGACCCAGAGCAAATCATCACGCACGCCACGGACAGATACGCTTTGGGTCCCCGAGTCATCAAGAATTAAATGCGCGACTGCATCGAGGAGTGCTCGCCACAGTTGGGTAGACGGCCGTCTCACAACGCGCGCAGAGGCAAAGACACGGCCGACCGTAGCGGTCCCAAGACGGTGATCAAAGGATTGCACTCGACGTGCGGTGGATTCGACGCCATCGCATGGGAAAAAGGCAACGACTAATTCAACGGACCAACAAGAAGTTACTAAGGTGGCGAGGGCGCTTATAAAAGGGCGCACAGCCACAACAACGAGGGCTTCACGCCGACACACAACTCACTTGGAGAATAGCTACGGTAGAACAGAGCACTTGCACCTCGTAGGAGCTCTAGTTCGGCAGTAGTTCTCCGCATCCTGTAATCAGAGGAGCACACACACGCAGGCCTTGAGCACTTATCAGACTCGGCCCGGCTTCCCAAGGCCCGGACTTCACCCTCTTGTACTCGTTTAAGCTCGGCATTAAACGAAGATCGGACGAGGGTGTTATCCCGCAGTGGAGGCCTGAACCAGGATAAAACACTCGTGTCATCGTTCCCATCCATCCGGTCTTGACGCGCCAGCCGCGTCGGGGCCAAGGTCTTTTCCTTCGGCAGCGTCCGGCCAGGCGGCTTGGCCTCGGTCCGGGGACAGGGCCGCTTTCGGGCCTCGCACCCATTTTCCTTGCTTATTGGGGCTGCGGGGGCTCGCCTCCCAGTCGCCGACAAATCCATTCACATCCTCAAACAGATCCCTGGCCCTGACCTCCTGATCCATTTAACTCCTGGCATAGATCGTTGCTGACTTCGTCGTTAGCCAGTCTAACCTCTCCGGTCAAACCACCTTTAGCCTCCAGGAGCACCTCTCATTCAGAACCCATACATCTACCTTGCTCTGAAAATTGCATTTCAAACTGCTGTTGCCTCCGGGAGCACCTCTCCTACAGAACCCGCACATCCGCCTTGTTTCAAAAAATCACGCTCCAAATGGATGTCGTGGACCGCCGATCTGAGTTCTCCGAACCCTATTCTGTTTGTTTGTCACCAGCCTCTAGGAACACCTCCACTTCAAAATATGCACAATTGCTTTGTCCTAAAAACCGTGCTCCAACAGATCTGAATTCCCCCACAAACCCTTTTCTGTCTTTTCCTCTTTTTATTTTGAGCTCCCATGGATCTAAATTTATATATAGGGGGTAGGAACCCATGTTTCATGTGGTCCATGCATTACTGTTAGCTCTACTTTTGATCTACTCGGTGTGGCTAAAAAGAGATGGATACAAGTAAAGTCAATCTAAAATCGAAGAGAATTCTTTGACCTGCTTGAACAGATGGTGCTCTCATCCCTAGGCTGAACGTGCCATCCTGCATGTCACCGTTGATCGGGCTGCCTACAACCATCACCAAATTCATCGGAGTTATTGAAACCGGACCGATCATTGAATCCATCAATCCATTTAGGCTTCGTTTTACGGTTCATCGGTCCAATTGAACCTACAATTCTAGCCCAGCCAACTTTGCCCTTCCGGCCTCGGCTCGACCCACCAAGCTTCCCCTTCCGGCTTCAACGGATCAGCACACATCCCACCCGCAACCCACGTTCCTCCATCCATCCGTCTGGCCCATCATCCTCTACTTAACACCCCACTTGGCCTATCATTTTCGGCCCAACTAAGCCACCAGTCCACCACATATAACACCCTAACATTAAGTACTATACCTTCATTGACAAGTCACACCAACCAAGCCACCATTGTCTCCTCCCTCTAGCGCCAGCGCCGCCCTCTCCTCTATCTGGTGTCGGTGTTTCCCTCTTCCTCACTCGGTCGTGAGGGCCGATGTCACGCCACGCCGAGCCGCCAAACTCCACCCTCCCCTGGATGTTGAGCAGCCATGCTGCACGCTCCCCCAAAACAGCACCGCAGTATGTAAGTTCAAGGTAGCCCTTATGTGTTTTGATGATTAATGACAAACATAGTTAATGACAAACATGATTAATGACAACACATGATTGATGTGAATGCTTGATTTAGTTAGTACTTAATGACAAACCTCTAATATGCTTATTGTCATGAGACTAATATGTTTATTGATAAGATGGTTCGTCTCATCACTTTTAGAGGGAATCATGTGGATAAGCTATTCATCCATTGCAAGGATGAATATGTGACATTGAGGTATGTGTTCTGTATTCCACTCCTATCCATAAGTGCATCCCTCTTATGCTAGTACATGGTATAGTTGGATTGTATTTATGCTTATTGCTTCATGTCATGTATATTTGAGTATACTTATATTTGGTCTATGCCATGGATATGATGATTGCTTGTTCTAGGGGATCATTGCCCTTAAATATGCCATGTATTAGTGATCCCCTAGGTGACTCACTAGATATACTTCACCATGCTTGATTGGCTATGTGCATAGTTGCTATCCATGTTTACTATCATATGCACATCCTTTGTGGAGTCATAGTTTGTATAGGGCATTGATTAATTATCATGAGCCTTGGATCTAATTGTCTATGTATCATTAGGCATTGTTCTCTCATGTGTATATACATTCATTGTCCTGTTTTAGATGCACATGTGAGGTTGATCATATGACAAGTGTTCCTGTGCCTATTGTCATTTATTTATGGAACACTTGTAGTGTTTAAATGATTTTGGTTATATCAACTTAACTCATTTATGTGGAGTACTAGGAACTAATGTCTTTTATGAGTTGTGAAGAGAATTAGGTCCTGTAGAGGTACATGATGACCGAGGGAGTGTCGAAGGATGATGGCCAAGTCGAGGTCAAAAAGATGAGGATTCCCAAGAGATGAGGATGGAGTCAAGATCGATTTGACGGGAGGATCGTCGAGAGGATGATCAAGTCAAAGTCGATAGGACGAAGAGCCTTATGAGGGGATCAAGTCAAGGTTGACATGATGAAGGCGTCATCGTGTGTCAAAGGTCATCGTGCACGAGGTTGATTGGAAGCGCAAGGTGAAGGTATGCTAGTATAGGCTAAGGATCTTTTTCTAGTCTTGTTCCGGTCTTGGTGTTAGGAGAGAGACCGGTAGGATAGTCGCCGTACTATTAAGAGGGGTCCGGGTCAGTGTTGATCGGATAGGTTTCTAGCTCTTGGGTGATGCACATTGAGTCTCTTAAACTCTAGTTGAGCCTTGTGGGGTGTCAAGGGTGTTGGAGGAGTTTTGCTATAGAGAGAGGTGTTTGTAGGGTCGGAGAGAGTGAGATTAGGAGGTGTCTTTGGTTTCCCTAGGTTTTATGCACCTCTTCTTTGGGTTTGAGGTGGTTTAACCTTGTGGATTGTGTAGCCCTCGTTCTCAGCTTTCCGAAAAGCCCAAGATCTCCAAAATCAGAGTTTGGAGCTAGAAATTACGGGTGTTTTAGCGGAAGGCTATCAGAGTAGGCTGGACGGTCCGAGCCAAAAGTGAAAAATCCGCCCTGGAGGCCGGACGGTCTGGCCTATACTTCCAAGTTTCTGTTTTGGCGCCGGACGGTTCGGCCTGGGGTCCCAACGGTCCAGGTTTGCCTGTGTTTTTGAGGATTCGAGCCTCCAATGGCTAGTTTTTTCGGATCTAGCCTATTTAAACACTTGAGTGGCTCCTTTGTGGCTGCGGTTTTGAGGGGGCTTGAGGTATGGTTTTAGGTGAGATTTGGATGTGTCCCAAAGTGTGAGAAGTGAGAAAGAGGGAGAGCACCATCTTGTGTGGATTTGGTGAAACCTAGTGAGAGAAGTGAGTGACTAAGTGCGGATTGTGTGCATCACTCTTAGGCTTTGATCCGGTGTGATCAATTGGCTTCGGGCTTGTTACTCTTGGTGCTTGCTGGCACCTAGATGGCGTGGGAGGCGTCGTGCACCGGTGACCTTCTCAAGGAGTATGTGAGAAGGCCCGGGCAAACCGTGTGAGTGGCATTAGTGCTTGCCATCTCTGGATAGGAGGAATTAGCAACCACTAGTGGAGAAGAGGCGGTTGGCTCGAAAGAGAACCGGTCCTTGCGAGGCCCAAGCCTCAATGTGGATTAGGAGAGACCGGCAAGTCTCCGAGTACCACGGGAAAAAGCGAATCACGTCACTTGTGGTTTTTTCTCTTGTGCTCATGTACTTCTTGCTTTGTGAATGTGTATGTAGCTAATTATCCCCATGTCATATGTTGATTGCTAGTAGCTCCTATTGTTGTTATTATTCTTGCTTGTGCTAGCATTACTTTGAGCAATTTAATTAGGTTCTATTATACATCTAGAATTAAATTGCTTGCTTGTCACCCTAGGATTGCAAACTCAATTTAGATTATTATTGAACTAGGGTGTTTCCTTTACCTTGCCATCATATTTAATCTCACTCATTTAGATTTGCCATCACCTAGACTAAGAACTTGTGTTGAAACATTATTCTTTAGCTTTCGCATTTAATTAGGCTTTGGACACAAGTGAAAAATTGAATATAAAGTAAAATTTAATAAGCCTAATTCACCCCTTCTCTTAGACATCCGGTTCCTTACACCGTGCTCCACCCTTGCTGACGCCAACGCCATGCACCGCCCTCCCCCGACACCGATATCCCGTTGTCCCACACCCGACCGATTCAGTGATACTCCACCGGTATGAGCGGTTCGGTGAAAAACTAGGTTATTTTTCTGGTCCAAGTGCTTAGACGATCCTTGAAGCAAACATATCACCGGCTCGGGCCCTGGTTCTAATGTTTTCCGATTAAACCGATGGTCCAGTCCGGTTTTAATAACTATGGATTACTTGGCCAACGGCGAGTTCAAGGCCTTCAGACTCGTGCGGCACACCTGCTTGACAGGAATTAATAAATAATGGAGCTTTACGGGTAACGAAAATACAAACGCGATGCTCTCGCCGGCACAACTTAATTTAATCAGATATGATATTTATTTGTTCTGCAAGTCAAACACTTTAACGTTTTATAGCAATTGTTTTTAAGATAATATTGTTTCTTCTTGAAACTCTTCGAACCAATTTTAAACAACTTTTTGACCTCTTCAAACGTCATATCAAAGACCTAAACCTTTTTAAATTATAATCCATGTTAGCTTTTTAGTCAAAAAGAATAGGCGGAAACTTTGCCTCCATTTTATGCTCGCCGGTGACAGCTGCTGCATCAATTCTGCTGGTTGCCCTGGTCTCGTGAGAAAAAGAGAGACTCTTTCCTGATTCCAAGTCGTAGCAAGAGTGGCATTTCGATCTTTACCTATGGATGAGCTGTTTACCTGGAGATTTTCAGGATGGCCGAAAGCTTGAGGCACCGCGTCGTTGGTGCTGAAAATTATGCTATTCCCATCTGGGATTGATGCCCAGGCTCTGGGTTTACCGTGCTGGGTATATTTCTATAGGCCATATCAGGGCCCATTCGGGTGCGCCCCAACACTGTTTATCAGGTGTTTGAAACATACTGTAGGGAGATGAATAGTGATAAGATATTGAATAGTGAATATAGAGAGTGAAAATAGTGTTAGAATTGTTGTTGGAAGATGAATAGTGATAGGGCTAGGGCAATGGGATGCATTGCTGGAGATGACTTGAAGACATGTAAACCTAAAAGGAATTTAGGGTCTCTTTGGTTTGCAGCATTTTGAAAACGCTGTAATAGGAAAAGGAAAACAGTTTTGCTAGTTGTCTATCGTCTGAAATTAAGAAAAAAAAGCAGTAAAAAATTTCCACTGGATTGCAATTCAACCCTCCCACTCTTCGCTTCCTCAACTTCCCTAGCCCCAGCCTCGTCCGCTCTCTGTTCTGCTGTTGCCCTGTGCCGCCGTCTCTCGTTGAAGCACCACCACTATTAGGTTTAGGGTATAGGGGTGCAGGGTTTAGGATTGGGGTGCACCGTTCTCTTGGGCTTAGAGAGAGGACAGGGAGGCGGTGTAGCGAGACGGCAGTGGTGTCGCCAGAGTTGCGGGGTGGCCAGAGAGAGATGGGCGGCAGTCAGGGAGGGTTCGACACACGTGACTAGAGTTAGGACAGGGGACAGAGTGGTGAGGGGGCAAGGGTGCCACCGACCACGGGTAGGAGGTCAGCAGTGTTGGGGGTGGTGGTCGAGGCGTGTAGAGCTTAGTGGAGAGGAAGGAGAAGGGAGCAGGAGAGGTGCCAAAGGCGAGGAAGAGAAGGGGGAGGAGGCAGCGCCGGTGTCAACTGAAATGCATGTAAGATTTCGACCGCCTGACAGTCGGTCCCAAAGAAAAAGGCATAGGTTTCAAGTGCCCTGACTTCATGAATTCTAGACTAATAGTGTGATGTTTAATTGCCTTTGAGAGATCTTAGCTTTGTTTATAACCTAGAAATGGATTCATAGTAAAGAATTATCCGAGAGTTTAAGCAGAAAAAAAATCATATTGATTCTAATCCCAAAAAATTTCTGTGAAATTTATAGACGAAGCGAAGAGGCCTCGTTAAAAGATCAATTCCTACTCAGAAAGAGAGCAAATTTATCGCTCTACCACCAGGACAGACGAGAATATAACACTTGAAGTCGCCGGTTGCCAATAGCGCGTCCGAAGAAGCGATGGCGAGTGGCGACACGCTGCTGCTCATGTCGCAGTAGCCGTCGCTGAATCGCCAAGGCGAAGCCGACCTGAGCCCGCCGCAGCGAGCGCGCCGAGTCGCCCGAGCCCATGGGCACCGCTCGGCCGCGATGGAGGCCGCCGTCCTCGGTCTCCTCCGCGCTGTACTCGGCGTCGGCGTCGGCATCGGCGTCGCCGTCGCCGTCGCCGTCGTCGTCGTTCACGGTGGACCCGCCGGCGGAGTTCATCTGCCCTATCTCCGGCACGCTTATGGCGGACCCCGTCATCGTGCCCCCGGGCCAGACCTTCGAGCGCGCCTGCATCCAGGCCTGCGCCGCGCTCGCCTTCTTCCCGCCTGCCGTCGCCGCGGACCTCTCCGCGCTCCCCTCCTCCTCCTCCCCGCTCGTGCTCGTCCCCAACGTCGCGCTCCGCACGGCTATCCTCAACTGGTGCGACCGCCGCGCGCTGCCCTACCCCTCCCCGCTCTCCCCCGACACCGCCCGCGACATCGTCCGCCGCCTAATGCCGCCGCCGCACCAAGAGCAGAGGTCGCCGGCTTCCTTTGTCGGGGAAATAAACAGCTACGGTGACAACGACTTCGTGCAGGTGCAGCCGAAGCAGGCGGGCGGTTCTCTGGAGGAGGAGATCATGGCCGTGCTCGGGGCAGCGGACGGCGCGGGCCTGGCGGAACAGGAGGCGGCGATGGCGTCGCTGCGGCAGGCGACGAGGGAGAACAGGGAGATGCGGAGGGAGCTCTGCACGCCGCGGCTCCTCGCCGCCCTCCGGCCGATGCTTCTTTCCCCGGACGCCGGCGTGCAGGTTAACGCGGTGGCAGCCATGGTCAACCTCTCGTTGGAAGCGGAGAATAAGGTGCGGATCGTGAGGTCCGGAGCTGTTTCGCCGTTGGTTGACGTGCTCCGGGGCGGCCACCCGGAGGCGCGCGACCACGCGGCCGGCGCGATATACAGCCTCGCCGTGGAGGACGAGAACCGCGCCGCCATAGGCGTGCTCGGTGCGATCCTGCCGCTGCTGGAGCTGTTCGCGAGGGCCGGCGCGGGCTACCGCGCGAGGCGCGAGGCCGGGATGGCGCTGTACCACGTCTCCCTCTCTGGGATGAACCGTTCCAAGATCGCGCGCACGCCGGGAGTCGTGCGGACACTGCTCGCCGCGGCGGAGACGCGGGACCGCGGGAGTGAGACCGACGCCGCCGCGCTGCGGAGGCTGGCAGTAATGATCCTGGCGAACCTGGCCGGCTGCCCGGAAGGGAGGGCCGCCCTGATGGACGGCGGCGCGGTGGCCGCCGTCGTCAGGCTAATGCGCAACGGCTCCGCCGCGCCGGGGAGCGCGGAGGAGGAGTACTGCATATCGGCATTGTACGGGATGAGCCGGGGCAGCCTACGGTTCCGCGGGCTCGCGCGCGCCGCCGGCGTGGAGGCCGCGCTGATGCCGGTGGCCGAGGGCGACGGCGGGGTGGGGCGGGACATGGCGCGGCGGACGCTCCGCGCGATGCGCGGGGAGGACGACGAGGCGGCGGTGATGGCGGCCGCCGGGCTGCTCGGCAGGCAGTGGGACGACGGCAGCGTCGTGTCGGAGGGACTCGTGTCGATCCGGCGGCCGCAGCACCGGAGCAATTACGCCGGGTCGTCCGGGTCAAACACGACCCAGTTCTGAAAAGTCAAAGTCTTCGCTTCATTTGGGCAGCACTTCCATCGTTGTGTATCTCATCTCATATGCAAGGTGAATTCTTTTGTTGGAATTGAAGTGTAATTTAATTGGATTTATGCAGATGCTTCTTTTGTTGGAATTGAAGTGTAATTTAATTGGACTTATGCAGATGCTTATGCTGTGTGTCTGAATTGTCTGCACCTGTAATTGGATTAGAAGGAAAAATACTAGTATTTTGTGGGTTTGAGACACCAATTTCAGCTTGGTTTTGTGCATTCACTCTCAGGGTGTGTTTGGTTGTCTGTTTTTGCTCGCGCAGGCCAGCCGCAACCTGCTCACCGCGTGTTTGGTTGCCTTTTCACAGCCTGAGACTACACGCGCACATGCAAAAGCAGCTCACCAGGTTGCATCGCCAGATACGCAAATTCAACCCGTTTCTTCGAATCCAGGCTCGCTGGAGCAAGCCAGCACAGCTAGCACGTATTCCTATACATTGTTTTTATTTTTTATAATATCTTTTAATTAGCATCTCTGATCAACCAACTGATTTTATCTATGCGTTACTGACATTTTTTTGAACAAAACTAGACCACACTTGCTATATAAATTTTAAAAGATAAAAATTTTTGTTTTCCATTTTTTGAATTTTCGGAATTTATTAAAAATTCAAATGACTTCCAAATTGAATGAAACAAAAAAATGGAACTATAAATTCGAGTACTAGGTACTGAAAAAATATCATAATTTTTTAAATTTATTTTCATTTTAACATTTGTTTTTATTCATCTCTCCCTTAAATTTATATATATCTTACTTCTTTTTAGTGCAGCTAACTAAACAACATCTCTGTTCAGTTTGTCCAACCAAACAACATCTCTTGCATCACCTTAACCTGGCTCCCACCAACCTAGCTGAACTCATACAGCCTGGCTAAACTCATATAGCTACAAACGCCATCAGTGTCTCAGTGCTCTTCGGTCTTCACCTTGTGTCTGTGACTGATGCCATCATGGTCGGAATCTAATTTAGCTTATGTGACTGCCTTTGATTCCTTTTTGGCTGATCGGTTCTGCCTTTTACCATGGATAGCATTAAGTCGCATTTCACCCCTTAGAGCATGTGCATAGCTGGTTCTATTTCATTATTCACTTCTCTATCTTAGCTGACACTATTTTATTCCATATGCAATTCTGTCTCTATTTTTAAATCCTACATATTCCTTTCTTATATTTTGCTGTCAACCCTATTTTTATTATTTATAGCCCCATTTCTTCGGTAATAGATCAGTTACAGTAAAGCAAGAGGGACACTATTACACATGCCTTAGATCACCAAAAATACAGTACCAGATCATGTAAAACTGATGAACATGTAAATCACCGTAAAAACTAGGATGTTAAATGTAACAGACAATCTCGAGAATTTTACTAAGAGCTATCAAGTGAAGGCAAAACCATTCCTTTCTCTTGATTAATTATGATTCTCTAAACTTCAACGGAGCATATCGCACCCAAGCATTGCCTGGTTGCCTTTGCCAAAGCACAACTGATGAACAGAAACCGGTCCAACGGCCACAAGTCAACTCCAGGTGATGCTTGCACTACAGCTCAGCTCGAACAGTTCAACACAATGTCGTATGCTCCAAGGATTAACACGAAGACTTGAAGTAAATTACATGTTTAATTAACGCGCGCATATGCCACTATGCTCTCATCATAATCCATGCTTTCATCAACAAAACTGGGAACGAAAACTAGCTTCTTGCATCATCAGATTGCGTATTTACCTAACTGAAATATATTTCTAGGGATTATTTGACTGCAATGTATCCAGTGACTTGGTCTCTTTGGTGTAAACGGTGCGCATTCTTAACTAATCTAGACTCAACGAGGCAATCTACAAACGAGATCACATGCAGTTGTTGCTAAAACTGCAACTTAAGCAGCGTCACGTGATCTTGTCCATCTATTTCTTTGATGGACGGTTCATATTGTTTGCTCTATTATTTTCTCTACTACAGTTATTTGGGCCGATCTAAACCGTTGGATTTGCATCTGACGATCATAGTGCGACTGTTTAACTTGCAGTAGATTGCGTGTGATCTGTGTTAGGCAATATACAGAGATGTCACTTTTGCAAAAGCACACCCACCATTCTCTCCAACTTTCCAAAGACACCCCGGCCCAACCTCCCACAGTACCTTGTGCGTTAGCTCCTCTAGGCCTGACCCTCCCAAGTCACTGGCAACGCGACCCCTCTCTCCCGGTCGCTAGCGCTATGTCCCTGGCTACCACCTCCCTCTATCTCCTAGTCGTCAATGCCACATAATGCAATAGCTAGCGCTCTAGTTTGTTACCGCCATTGTGCCTTCTAGGCCATTGTCGCAACTAATAGCTAGATCGCCTCGGCCACTACCACAAACGTCTAGACCCATGTCTATGGATGACAAATTTGTCATATCCTGTCGTAGTGGTCCTCCCTATCATGTTCCTATCCCCACTCGTTCTCAAGCACGTCACTACCACCATGCTCCTCGGGCCACCTTAGATCATCCCCTTTGTCGTAGTTGTAGGAGGTCTCCCAGGTCGTCTCCTCCCACGATGGCTGTGGCGGCGGCCTAGGAGGGAACAACAATGTCGTAGGGAGGGATCATGTGGTGATTGTGGCCTGGGTGGGGATTGGGAAGGAGATAGTGTGAGATAGGAGGAAGTAGGGATTAGAACCTGTCGGGGATTAGATAAAATACCCTAATAGTCATACCCAAAATAAACAATGTGTGCCCTTAGGGTATATGCCCAAGGAGTATAATGAAGGAATGGAAGCTTGGGCTTAACGTGCTTGTATTTGCACCTTAGCCCCATATGCTCAGGGACGGCTATCCTTGCACGTGGGCTCGATATGTGAAATTGTCATGAGCTCTGAGGAGATGTGCCAAGACATTTGGCCCAAGTCGAAGGATTCAACTGCCTTGGAGTCCTTCTATATCTGTAGTCTGAGACTTTTTATCTTTGAGGATTCCTTGGAGCGCAAACATGGTAGGATTCAGAGTTGTCTAAATAGATTCCTGATTTGTATGGAACCAGAACTGTATGTACCCTGTACTATCAATATCTCCCCCTATAGAGAGGAAGGGCATCGACATTGAAATCAATCTCATTACAATAATATAAACGTCCACGTGCGATTGAAGTAGAGTTATTGGCCCTGTTTCTTTCAGCGGTTTCTAGCGGTTGGCGGTTGGCGTTTTTACTGTAGCAAATTTATAAGTCTTTGAAAAAAAAGTATAATAAGCCTAAAAAGATAATTAAAATTTTACAAATTTACTGTAGCAAACCACCGACCGCCGCAAACCGCCAAAAGAAACGGTGCCATTATCTCTTTCCGAGAGACCCGAACCAGAATAAATCTTCATACCTAGTCCGTTTTCCATCTCGATGAGTCCATACATCTATGACGAAAACACTTTGTTAGGATGAGGCTACTTGATCTCTCAGTCAATAAGTAAGCTCGGCGGGGAATCTGTTTCCTAATATCGATAAGACTAAATTCAATTTTATTTAAAATTAGATTTATATCAAAAGGACGATGATAAGTGCATGAGTGCAACATAGAGGCTTAAGTGCATGCATCTTTGACACATTATTTGTTTCTAGATGAAAGTTTCCAAGGTTACCACTAAGCACTTGCCTCCAGATCAACCGCAGCCCTGTGCTGTGAGATCTCAAGATTTTCCACTTCCACGGAGCTTTGTAACCGCGCAAGCAAACCGAGCACTGCCGTTGACACGCGCCATGGCGGGCGGCGCCGCCACCCCGCCGGAGTTCATGTGCCCGATCTCCGGCAGGCTGATGGGCGACCCGGTGATCGTCCCGAGCGGCGACACCTTCGAGCGTGGCTGCGTCGAGGCATGCGTCGCCCTCGCCTTCACCCCGGCCGCGCTCTCACCGTGCCTGGACCTCGTCACGTCGCCTCCACCGACGCTCATCCCGAACGCGAACCTCAAGAAGGCCATCTCCTCCTACTGCGACCGCTCCGGCCTGCCGCGTCCGCTGCCCCTCCCGCCGGACGAGGCCAAGAGCATTGTCCGCCGCCTCATGGGGAAGGTGCGCGCCGACGGTGAGTGGCTCGAGTCGTCGCAGGAGTTCGCGCCGCTGGGGTTGACCCAGGAACAGGCAGTTCTGGTAAGGCTGCTCGACGACGAGCCCAGCAGGCAGGAGGGCACGCTGGAGGCGCTGAAGCAGACGCTGAGGGACGGCAAGAATGGTCAGCGGCGGGCGCTCTGCACGCCGAGGCTGCTCGACGGGCTGCGCCGGCTGCTGGGATCCACTCAAGACGGCGTGCAGCTCGGCGCCGCCGCATGCGTGGTCAACCTCTCGCTGGAGCCGGCGAATCGATTGCAGCTCGTGCGCGCGGAGCTCGTGCCGGTGCTCGTTGACCTGCTCGGCGCCGCGTCCACGGAGCTGCGCGACCACGCAGCTGGAGCCATATACAGCCTCTCGATAGAAGAGAAGAATCGGATACCGATCGGCGTGCTCGGCGCCGTCCCGCCGTTGCTCCAGCTCTTCGCTAGCACCATCGACGGCGACCGCGCTCGCCGCGACGCCGGTATGGCGCTTTACTACCTCTCCCTCGCCGAGATGAACCTGTCGAGGCTCGCAAGAATGGCTGGCACGGTATCAATCCTAGTCGACGTGGCCAGACTGGCCGCGCTGCGGCGCCCAGCGTTGATGGTCATGGCCAACCTCGCCGGCTGCAGCGAAGGGCAGGAGGCGCTCATCGACGGCGGCGCGGTGGCGGCGGTGACGGGGCTCATGCGTCGGGCCGTGGCGCCCGGGTCCACGGAGGAGGAGTACTGCCTCTCGGCGCTGCACGGGATGAGCCGCGGCAACGTGCGGTTCGGCGGGCTGGCGCGCGCGGCGGGCGCCGACGCGGTGCTCAGACGCGTCGCGGTCGCGGAGGGCCCTGGCGGCGGAGTGCGGCGGGACGTGGCGTGGCGGACGCTGCGGGCGATGAGCGGGAACGTCAACCCCGGGCATTATGACGACGACGTCGCCGGGCTGTCGTGGTGCGACGACGTGAGCATCATGTCGGAGGCCATGGCGATGCCGCAGTTCCCGAGGCGGCTGCTCCAGCACCTGCCACCGGGGCCGCCGCGGTCGAACACCACGGCGCTCGACAGGCTCCGAGACCGAGAGGCACCCGATGGCTGACATGGTGGCCCCCCTGTTGCTTGTATTGGTGTAAGAACGGTTCTAACCATTTTCTCTTTATTTCGTTTCCTTCCTTAAATTCGTTCCCTTTATTTTTCACCATCTCCAATAGCATCTCTTCAAAGAAAATGATATTTATTTCCTTTATTTTTCACCGTCTTCAACAACATCTCTTTTAAAGAAAATGATATAAGGAAAGAAGAAAGAATCACATTCCTAAAGTGAATAGAAAAGAAAATCCCTTCCAAAAGAGAACGGTGAAGAAAATCTATTAGAACCAAGGAGGAAACAGGATTCTTTTTACGACGGAAACAGGGAAGAGATGAGGTCTATTGTGATGCGCTTAACACTTTCTTCTTTTGGTTGAGAAATAGGTTGGATGGTTTGTAATTTGTAAATAGTGAGGGAAAATCTCATAATCTGGTGGTGCATGGTTGATAGGGATGTAAACGGATCGGATACGGTCGGATATCACTAATATTGTATCCGTATCCATATGTTTTTTTCGGATACGGATCGGATACGGATAGTGCCGGATACGGATACGGACACGGATAGTGTCGGATACGAATATGAATAATATAAGATCGGATATTGGTCGGAACGGATATTTCCTCGGATAATACGCTTATTCAAAAACACATGCTAGAAAAAAAGAATCAATATATGTTTTGGAGTGAACAATTTTACCAATGAGGAGATATAGCAGTATAGCGCTACCCACTGCGTACTGCTAATTAAGTTTAAGAAAATAATTTTGAAAGCATGTAGTAATATCAGATTAATATGGCAGAACAAGAATCACACACATCAGTCTTGCTTCTTGAGTTTTGTTCATGTTCTTGGTGTTGGTGGGCTGGTGATTGGTGCGGTGGCCTGGCCTGGAGAGTATCGTGGTTTGCTGGACTCTTGTGGGCAGCTCGGTATGCTGGCAGGCGCCATAGCCCCTAGAATGAATTCGGATAATCCATATTTTTCTTCGGATATTATCCGTCGGATAATATCCGCATTATCCGTATCCGTATCCATATCCGCAAAAAACAATCGGATATCCGTATAATTATCCAAATCACTGTCCAAACTGATTCGGTCGGTCGGTCGGTCGGAAATTATCCGCTCCGTTTACACCCCTAATGGTTGATACTTGCATAACATACCCGATGGTGCATGGTGGATTACTCATTTTGTCGAAATTTGTAGATGCATTTCTGTACATAGCATCAGTTTGAAAAAATTTGTGTTCAACGGAATTCTAATCGAGGGGCTTCTACTGAATTCTTGGTGTTCTCTTCCTTTTATGCTTCAACCTGATCAGTCGCTACTCACTACTGGAATGACCAAGTCATGAACAGTAGTAGAATTTGATATAAAGCAGCTCGGTTTAACTCATCCACGCCAGAAGTCAGATGATAGAAGCTTGATTTCTAAATCATCGTAGAAGCATTATTTTGGGGGAAAAATAGCAAACTTGAGATCAAGAATGCCATACGCATGCAGATCAGCAGATGGGTTGGTGGGTGCAAATATATATAACAATACTATGTTTATGTTTATTTGATTCGTAGGTCTTTACAGTATGTACAATGTGAAGCTTATCTTTTTAAAAGCATACACAAACAAGATAAGGATTTCAGAGCATTCCCCACTCAAGATAACATCACCGAGCCCTGGTTCCTGCATAAATCAAAAGGTGTGTGTTAAGAAAATGTTCCTGTAGCAATGCGGTACTGCAAATCTATTAGCATTTTGGCAGTAGAGCATATTGCATATAATATTGTGAACTCAGATTTGTAACATTTTTCTGGTGAAGATTTGCAATTATTGTGTGTACTCACCTTCCATATGCAAGATATTCTGATGGGGATATAGGTTTAGGACCGCCAAACCAATCAATCAAAAATATGTTTTCAATTTCCAATCTGAAGATCTGGAAGTGATGGTTCTTTGGCCAACCTATGAAACAACAATAGATGAATGTTGAGATAAAAACCACCTTATAAAACTCACATTGGCCCTACATAAAAGGAAATGACAAATTTAGTTTTACCCTCCATTTCAGGATGTTTGCCGAAAAGTGCTGCTTTGGCCAAATCTGCTTCAGATGACTCAAGGTCAACCAACTTCAACTGTAACACAATAAATGTTCCTTCAGATTGCAATGCATTTTTTAAAAAATAAAACAGAGTACAGCATAATGGTCTCCTGTCTCCACAACATACATTGGTTATTAAATCACATCCAATCTATGTTCATTATGTGAGGGGCTTAGAAAAAGGTGTCCACTGCCTTTGCTGCTTCATTGCATCTCACGTCATGACAACTTACTATTTTTTCTTGCCCATCATGGGATATACTTCAAAAGAGCACAGCTTGGAAGGCTCAAGCACCAACATTAATGGGCTGTTTGGTTGCCTGCATGTACAGAGATTTGCATCTACAAATGTATAATCTTGCTTTTTTCTTATGTTTGGTTGCCTGCATCTAGTTTTGAGCCTGGCTCTCTAGATGCAAGATTTTCCATGCAACCTGGCTCTGGAGATACGGAAAAAATGGACGTATCTCTAGATGCAACAAGATAGCATTTTCGTGTTTCACAAGAAGTGCCACTGTCAGCCACAATAGCAAACCATAAATGTGGTGCCACGTGTTCATACGCAAGTTTTCTTTTTTCTTTTTTGTTTATATCTTTTGATTAGCATCTCCGATTACCGAACCGATTTCAAAAATGGGTTTCTGACATTTTTTCGAACAAAACTAGACCACACTTGCTATATAAATTTCAAAATATTTAAATTTCAAAATACCTACCATACTAACACTCAACCAAACACCGTCTCTACATCAATGCATCCCGTATCCCATCAGCCTGGCTGAATCGAATGGGCCAGGCTCGTGAAAGAAGACAACCAAACAGCCCCTAAGACATTAGAACAGTGCTGTTCTGTTTATTCTTATGATTGTGGAGGGTGACAGCATCAAGTTTCTACTATGAAGCTTAAATGTTGCTGGTTCCGATGTGGTAAAGCTCTAAATCATCCCCCTTCATTTTCTTGATAACATAATGGTCCGATTCAAATATTAAATCATGAGAAAACTCCTCCAAAAGCATTGGCATCATTGACTGGGAAGTGGGAGCAAAGAACTATGCACATACTATTTATAGCCCGAAACTATAAAGGTGAGTGAACACAGGGATAATGCTTCAGGATTACAATTCAAAACCAGTAGTGAAATTTAAAAATAGAAATCAGAAATACGGCATTGCAAATTCTACCATGACTAAAAAAAATAGTATGGAAATAAACAGCTAACTGGGCAGTCATCTTATAAGGGATATTTTTTTTAGTACCTTTCCGGTAAGCGTAAGTTTTGCACAGGTGGGGTTTTCAGGATCAATCTTCCCACATGTCCCAAGAGGGAACTCGCTAAGGGTAAATGAGGTCCTTTCATCCTCCAATGCATCTCTAGCAGTGGGATCCAGCGTCGTCAGATAGAAGTAGGGGATTCCATGGCCCTCACCTGGTACTCCATCACTATATGAAACCACATTGCTGTGTGTACAAGAAGCAATGAACTATGTTCACCAACCAAACAAGGGTATTAATATACACTGGCGGTTTGCAATACTGGGACAATTAGGAATACCCAAATGGAGCTCCGCTTAGATCGCTTGATATTGTGCTGAAAATGAAATGCCAAAGTATTAAAGAATGACCAATCACATGGACACTGATGTAGTAGATGAGAGACCATATCCATCTTAGAAAGAACCAGATTAACAACTCCAATAAATGGCACTTCTACAATTCTTGGCAAAAACTTTGCCTATTATATTGATCTTAATAGTGTGGTGCCTGATTGAACTTAGACTAATCAGGCATCGAGATCTGACTAGAGGGTGTCAACTCCGCACCAATTTTAAGGTAATCATGAGTTCTTACTATTCAATTGGCAGGGAGATAAAAATTGGCATATCAGGGTGGTGATTTAGCCAATGCTTTACATATTCAATTGTAAATCATGACACCGGACAGCCAAATCAGTATCTAATTTTAGGCACAAACACGCGGCCCCAAAATAGCAACAGCCAACAGGGCATGGAAGAACGGTAACAATTTCCCAAGACCAAGAAGCCCCGAGCCCGCACTGAGCATCGCCAATTCGATCAAACCACCTGCCGCTAAAGAACCCAGCACCAAATCGCAGGGGCAAGAACAAGAAGGGAAGCGGTTTGGGCGCAACCTGAGGACGCCCCACGTGTTCTGGGCGGCGAGCCACCTCGCCGTGGCGGCGGCCTCGGAGGGGGCGGGCTTGCGGGCGATGAGCAGGCGGCCGGCGACGGCGGGCGCCGGCGGCCGGAGCACGGCGAGGAGGGCGGCGGCGAAGGCGAAGTGGACAGGGGAAAGCATGGTGTGTTTCTTGGTTTGGCTGTGTGCAGCTCGTGCGAGGGTGGGACTAACGTCGGAATCTGCTCTTCTTCATTTGTATCTTTCTCGTTGCGGATAGGAAAGATTGGAGCAGGAGCTGATAAGGATAGATTGGCTGCTTGCGTTGAAGTAAAAATGGTTGATGATTGCTCAATTGTCACGATTTTTTTACCATATTTACCGGGTAAAATCTATAAAAGGCACAGGTTATATTGATACATTTTAATCTTAGCCATCCATGGGCTCTCCATCCGACGATCCAATTTTGGGATTTCTTCTCATTCAATTTGCCCAATCGCCCACCGTGCCCGCCCACTCCAAGGCAGGGATTTCAAAATCGATATGGGGTAAAAATGGATGGGCTCAATTTTCGATTTACCGCGGTAAATCGTGGTAAATCGTGGAAAATTCGACCAAAATTTATGTTTTGAATTTTGAATCGAATGGAGTGGAAAGGAAAACGGAAATAGCTCAAAAACATGGAAAAATCGACCAGAATGACTGTAAATTGTTGGATTTATGTGATAAATCAGGAGAACTGAAAATCGCTTTGGTACGTGGAGAAATCGCTCGTTATGAACGGTAAATCATGATTTTTTTTTATAGAAAATCGATTTTGATATAAATGGTCCGAAAAATAGTGAAAAAATATTAAAAATTATGTAAATTATGGGCATTGGTTTTAGAGTCTGTTTCTTTCCACGTTTGCGGCGTGTTGCGTTTCAGATGCCTCAAGGTTATTAATGCCGATGTCGCGATTTAACGCAACACGCCGCATAACACGCAAAAGAACGAGGCCTTATTTATTAGTTAGCATGTAATGAATATAATTGAAAGCAAAGAATATGATAATTAAACTATTTAAAATTTGGGTATGACCTTTCCTAATTTTGTGTTAGATCCACATAGGAACATAGCAAAAGACAACATAACAAATGAATTGTTTAAATTTTGGCATGACCAAAGCTAACTCCCTTTTCCTTCGAGATGACAACATAGGAAATGAATTTTTCGAAAATTTCGGCATGACCTTTGCTAAATTCGTATCTATTTCATGACATCATGAAAATAATTCATTGCATAGATAAGTTTAGACATATTACAAATTCATAAGTTAACAACGTGCTAATTGATTCACTTTGCTTGCATGCTAATATGCTAGAGTCATTAACTATAAATTGGATTTACCAGCCCAAGGAACATGTATATGTAAGTGTCGACGAATTATGTCGGCAATATACTTTATGGGGCTATGCGTAAGACCGAAACCCGATGGTAACACAGGAGACAGATTTATACAGGTTCGGGCTCTCGAGATGAGGTAATACCCTACTCCTGTGTTCGTGGATTGTATTGGGGTTGATCTCGATAGATCAATATTGAGGATGGTTATGGATCGATGTGATCTCTCCTCCTGATCCCGGATGTCTAACTAGGGGCCCCTGCCTCCCTTTATATAGTGGAGGGAGTTAGGGTTACAGATAAGTACATATCCTAGTTGGTTATGAAAACTGGGGATAGAGATAGGAAGTCTATCTCTATCCTTTCTTGCCGAGTACGTAATGTACCGGATTACAACTGTGCCTTCCTTATGATACAAGTCGGATCTTCATGGGGGGCAAGCCTGTCTTCTAGATGGTAGGCGCGACCCTGCTCTGTGAGGTGGTCCGCCTAATTTGTCTCCGTGAGATACCCGGGACCATGTTATCCACAAGAGCCCCGAGTGCTTCTGGTAGAGTTGATCTTTGCCGAGTGCTCCATTGGCTGCAAGGAGGTGTGAAGGGCTCAAGAGAGCTTTGCGTGTTGAAATCTCCAAGTGACTCCTCGCCAATTTCTTTGAGTCCTGGAAGTCGGTGCGATGGTTGACGTCCGGCGTGAGTAGAATGTTGGCCTAGCGAATGTCCTCGTATGATGTGAGAAGCTGGCGTAGTAAATCGGCGTGGTTGTCCTCGGCGCAACGCGCGAGAAGCCGGCGTAGTAAGTCGGCGCGGTTGTCCTCAGCGCAGTGCGCGAGAAGCCGCAAGTTGGGGTGGCCGTCCTCGTCATTGCCGGAGCAGCGAGTCGGCATAGGGAGTCGGCGCGGGTATCCTCAGCGCAGTGCACGAGAAGCCGAGCCGTAGTTTGCACTCGAGGCGCTGGCGTAGGCATGCAGCCGAGCCATATAATGCACTCGAGTCTTTGGCGGGCGCGTCTTGGCCGTGCACCGAAGTTGGCGTAGGCGTGGAGCCATGCCGTAGATTGCGCTCGGGCCGCGGGTGTTGACACGTAACTGTGCCATGGTCGGTGCTTGTAGCGTAAACACTTCCTTGACCCCCTGTAACATGTACATGTAGGATTTAGACAGTATCTGAATATGAAAACATTTGGTCGGATATAAAATCCGACTATCTTTGTGCGAAATAGTTATTTTTTATTTTTCTTACTTGATGATTTTTGTTAGGCATGCGTTGGCGTGGAGCCGTGTCGAGTTGACGTAGGCATGCAGCCGAGCCGTATAATGCACTTTCGTGTCTTTGCCGTGAAGCGTCTTGTTGTCTGCGAAGGTTGCGCTTCGGTATTTGGCGTTGGCGTGAAGCCGTCTTAGAGTTGGCGTGAGGCATGCAACGAGCCGTATAATGCACTCGGGTCTTTGGCGTGAGGCGCAACCGTGCCATAAAAACCATCTCGCATTATCCTGCATTGTGCCCTGTGGAGACAATGGAAAATAGGAGTAGTAGAGAAATAACTGGATTGTAAAGCAATATACATGATGTCTAATTATGTATTTTTATTATGTCAAATTGTTGTCCTTTTATCTTTCCCGTATTGATTTACGCTTCTCCGAGTATGTTTAATTCCTTTTGTTAAGCACTCCGTCTAGCTCATCAAGTCCCTTAGCATTAAGAGTTGGCGCGGAGCTCTGTCTCCGAACACGCGTCAGGAAACCCAAATTTTATATAGTAATCAGAGTTTTACTACTCAGAATGTGTGACACTCGGAATCGGTAAAAGTCAACATGGAAAAGAATAAAAGAAACTCGAAAAGAGATGTTATCTTTCTGTGATTGAATCTCTATTTTGCCCGAGTAGATTAGATCCTTTTACTAAGCACTCTGTCAAGCGCATCAAGTTCCTTAGCATTAGGAGTTGGCGCGGAGCTCTGTCTCCAAGAACGCAATCGGGAAGTATGAGTGTTGCATGAAAACAAGAGTTTCGTTACTCGGAACAACCAATAATTAGGCTCAACAAAAAATTCAAAAAGAAAGATAACGATTGGATGCAGATTGCACCTAATTAGGTGTAGCCCCCGACTTACTGGTTAGTCAGAATCCGACTAGGTAGCAAGTCAATTCAATCTCAGTGAAAGAGAAGAAAGGGGTGCGCGATAGCTCACCTAATTAGGTGTAGCCCCTGACTTACTGCTTAGTTGGATACCAACTAAGTAGCAAGTCAGGAGATAAATTATAATGATGTAATTGAGTATAAAAATAGACCACTTAGCTGTTGATCGTGTTGTTCTTACGCCCGAGTGAACGAGCCCCCGGGCATGTCACCTTGTCATCATGGCTATCCTCGGTGTCGTCTTGTGAAGCCGTAAGGTGGTCGGCCTTGGCTGTCCTTGGCGTCATCGCGCGAAAACCGTATGATAAGTCGGCGCTGTTGTCCTCGGCCAAGAAGGCGCAAGAAGCCATCCTAAGAAAGTCGGCACGGTTGTCCTCGGTGTCGAGCGCGAGAAGCCGGCCTAGAAAGTCGGCGCGGCTATCCTCGGCGTCGTGCGCGTGAGAAGCTGGCCTAAGGAAGTCGGCACGGCTGTTCTCCTGGCCTAAGGAAGTCGGCGCGGCTGTCTTCGGCGTCGTGCGCGAGAAACCGGCCTAAGGAAGTCGGCGCGGTTGTCCTCGGCGTCGTGCGCTCGAGATGCCGGCCTAAGGAAGTCGGCGGTCACGGTTTCGACCGAAACCTCTTCTATCATCACCATGGTGACGTCTTCCATCTTCTTCTCTCTTCCATCGCCGAGCTTCAATATCATGGTGAAGGTCGCGGTTTGTCGTTGTTGCCGGAGCAACGAGTGTGTGCGGCGGTAGTCATTGTCGTCGTCGCCGCAAGTTGGGGGCGTAGGAGCCGTAAGCCGGGACGGCGTAGGAGCCTCGCCGTGATCTCCGGGATGGGATCCACTCTATCGTCGAGGTCTGCCATGCCCTTGCTGAGGTGCACCAAGGATCGCAGAGGTTCCGGGCGAAATTCACGTCGAGCTCCATCTTCGCGCGGGATTCACGTCACCCGCGTAGTCTGTCTTCAAATGGTCGCCACGGTCACATCCAAACTCGGTTTTCGATAATCTTGGACTCGTTGGAAAGATAACGAGATAAACTTTCCAACGCATCCAAAACCACCCCAAAATTCCTTCAAAGTAAATGGAAAATTGTGACGCAAATTCCGTCCAGATTTTGGACATGAATAGATCGCATCTTCCCGCGTTCGCTTCGAGGTTGAAGTTGTCTTCCGATCGGATCTGATCTGATTCTTCGAGGGCAAGTTTGCCGAGGTTGTTGATGATGAAATCCAAGCCTCAAAACAGGAAGCTTGGCCGAAGGTGAATTCGACGACGCTGTCGCTGAGAGATGCCATCGAGCTTGATGAAGATGATCTTAGCGCTGCCCCTACCTGGCGCGCTAACTGTCGACGAATTATGTCAGAAATATACTTTATGGGGCTATGCGTAAGACTGAAACCCGATGGTAACACAGGAGACAGATTTATACAGGTTCGGGCTCTCGAGGTGAGGTAATACTCTACTCCTGTGTTCGTGGATTGTATTGGGGTTGATCTCGATGGATCAATATTGAGGATGGCTATGGATCGATGTGATCTCTTCTTCTGATCCCGGATGTCTAACTAGGGGCTCCTGCCTCCCTTTATATAGTGGAGGGAGGTAGGGTTACAGATAAGTACGTATCCTAATTGGTTATGAAAACTGGGGATAGAGATAGGAAGTCTATCTTTATCCTTTCTTGCCGAGTACGTAATGTACCGGATTACAACTGTGCCTTCCTTATGATACAAGTCAGGTCTTCATGCGGGGCAGGCCCGTCTTCTAGATGGTAAGCGCGACCCTGCTCCGTGAGGTGGTCCGCCTAATTTGTTTCCGTGAGATACCCGGGGACCATGTTGTCCACAGTAAGGATGGCAATAGTGTATACTCAGGCTTTAGCAGCCCGAGGAACATGTATGAGTAACATATATACTCATTAACCGAGTGCATACAGGGCTATAAAGACGATTTACCTTGGGAAAATAAAGAACACAGCAGAACCGCCTCGATTTGCCACTACTTCAGCACGATATGCCGCCCTTGCTGAAGGAGTTGCTGCGTGCTCTATTTGTCGCAAAACTCTAGTGATTTGCTGACGAATACAGGGCGATTTTGCCTGGATCTGAGGGGGACCGTAGCTTTGGGATGCAAGGGCAGTGGGACCAGAGTCACTAGAAAGCGAGCACGAGGTCAACAATGCAAAGCTTCAGCTAAGGGGCTGACTTGGGCCGAGTATGAACAATATTTTTTCGTAATTTTCCACGACTTAAATTCAAATTTCCACACGAATCCGACGTTGTTTTTGATTCTTTTTTTTCACCATTGTGTTTATACACGGTTCTACAATTTTTACGATTTTTTGAGGGTTTTTTCAAAATTTTAAATTCAAATCAAAATTTTAATTTAAGTCACGATTTGCCAAAATCGCTCCGCCGCGATTTCACGATAAATCGTGATTTTTCACGATTTTTCATCGATTTTTATTTCACTACTCTGAGGGTGCTCGTGTTATCCCTTTTCTTTTTAGCTTAAAATTATATTAAAATTAATAGTGTGAAATTTATTATTTTAACAGTGTGATATTTATCATTTTTAGCTTGTAGTACTTTATAGTTATTTTTTTGAAACTTCCTAAAAATATTTTTTAATATAGTTTTTAGTATCTCCAAGTATTTTTTTTCAAAGAACACCCTGACACTTTTTGTATTATATTGAACCGCAGATTTTGAGCTGTACCGTGTGGCCCGCTAACCTATAGCTAGCATTCCCGCACGCCGCTCCTCCCGGTGGCAGGCAGCCCACCTACTTCGTACGCCGCCCTTGCCCTGTCCTATGGCGAGCTCCCACATCTTCTCCCCGGCCAGAGATTCCCCCTGTGCCCAAATTCGCCGCCGTGGCCTGCCATAGCATGAGGGGCGCCGCCACCGTCGGAATCTTGAGATTTCTTCTCCGCCATTTGCTCCAATCGTGCACCGCGTCCTCCCGGTAATCATGCCCTTGTATCAACACATCGTCCTGCTCTCGGTGGCAACCTTGCTAGCATGCGCGCGTGCAGGCTCCTGCTGGTGGCAACCTGACGTGAGCAGGCCACGGTGACGACCGGCGCCGCCACGCTCGCGTACAACGACAACGCCGGCATCGGATTCATCGGCGTCGTCCTCGTCCATGCCGGCTCCGCCCTTGGCCTCTCCATCCCTAAACTACCGCATCCCCTGCGCCCGAGTTTGGCGTCGACGCCTGCCCCAGCGTGAGCGCCTACGTCTCCTCCCCACCCAGAGATCAGCCTCGGCGCACCCAGGTCATCCAATTGACTCTGATGCACATCTAATCCCTAACCACATGCTTCAATCACACCAATCATATCGATTTCATTGATTTTAATTGCTTCAGCGTTGGGATCTGGTGGTGGCGGCTCCCCCTCCCCCCTCTCTGTCTACTCCTGCAGGCTTCCTGCAGTGCCGAGGTGAGTGGGTTTCGTTCCACGACTGCTCCTGCTCGATGGCTCTGCGATGCTTCTCTTCGTGTATTTTCTCTCTTCTTGGCTTACTAAATTTTCTTAGGTACTGAAGAAGAACGCAAGGTACTTGTGGATAACATGGTCCCTGGGTATCTCACGGACACAAATTAGGCGGACCACCTCACGGAGCAGGGTCACGTCTACCATCTAGAAGACGGGCCTGCCCCGCATGAAGACCCGACTTATATCACAAGGAAGGCACAGTTGTAATCTGGTACATTACGTACTCGGCAAGAAAGGATAGAGATAGATTTCCTATCTCTATCCCTAGTTTCCATAACCAACTAGGATACGTACTTATCTGTAACTCTACCTCCTTCCACTATATAAAGGGAGACAGGGGCCCCTAATTAGACATCCTGGATCACATCGGCAGGAGAGATCACACCGATCCATAGCCATCCTCAACATTGATCCACCGAGATCAACCCCAATACAATCCACGAGCACAGGAGTAGGGTATCACCTCACCTCGAGGGCCTGAACCTGTATAAATCTGTCTCCTGTGTTACAATCGGGTTTCGGTCTTACGCATAGCCCCATAAAGTATATTGCCGACGCAAATCGTCGACAGTTGGCGCGCCAGGTAGGGGCAGCGCTAAGATCATCTTCATCAAGTTCGATGGCATCTCTCGACGGCAGCGCCGTCGAAATCACCTTCGGCCAAGCTTCCTATTTTGGAGGCTTGGATTTCATCATCAACAACCTTGGAAAACTTGCACTCGAAGAATCGGATCAGATCCGATCGAAAGACAACTTCGTCCGTGAAGCAAACGCAAGAAGAAGATGCGATCTGTTCGCGTCCAGAATCTAGATAGAATTTGCGTCACAATTTCCTGTTGACTCGGAAGGAATTTTGGGGTGGTTTTAGATGCGTTGGAAAGCTTATCTCGTTATCTTTCCAACGAGTCCAAGATCATCGAAAACCAAGTTCGTACGTGACCGTGGCGACCGTTTGAAGACAGACTGCGCGGGGTGACTTGAATCCCGCGCGAAGATGGAGCTCGACGTGAATTTCGCTCGGCACCTCGGCGATCCTTGGTGTGCCTCAGCAAGGGCATGGCGAGCCTCGACGTCAAAGCGGATCTCATCCGGGAGATCACGGCGAGACTCCTACGCTGTCCCGGCTTACGGCTCCTGCACCCCCAACTTGCGGCGACGACGACAACAACTACAGCCGCACCCACTCGTTGCTCCGGCAACAACGACAAACCGCGACCTTCGTCATGACATTGAAGCTCGGCGACGGGAGCGAAAAAAAGATGGGAGACGTCACCATGGTGACGATAAAAGTGGTTTCGGTCAAAACCGTGACCGCCGACTTCCTAGGCCGGATTCTCATGCACGACGTCGAGGACAGCCGCACCGACTTCCTAGGCAGGCTCTTCTCGCGCAAGACATCGAGGACAGCCGCGCCGACTTCCTAGGCAGGCTCATCTCGCGCACGACGTCGAGGACAGCCGCGTCGACTTCCTAGGCAGGCTCTTCTCGCGCACGACGTCGAGGACAGCCGCGCCGACTTCCTTAGGCCGGCTTCTCGCGCACGACGTCGAGGACAGCCGCGCCGACTTCCAAACGGCTTCTCACAAGACGACGTCGAGGACAACGCGCCGACTTCCTAGGCCACTTCTCGCGTACGACGGCGAGGACAGCCGCGCCGACTTCCTAGGCCGGCTTCTCGCGCACGACGCCAAGGACAGTCGCGCCGACTTGCTTAGGCTGGCTTTTCTCGCGCACGAGGCCGAGGACAGCCGTGCCGACTTCCTAGGCCGGCTTCTCGCGCACTGCGCTGAGGACAGCCGTGCCGACTTCCTAGGCCGGCTTCTCAGCACGACGCTGAGGACAGCCGTGCCGACTTCCTAGGCAGGCTTTTCTCTCGCACGACGCCGAGGACAGCCGTGTCGACTCCTTAGGCCGGCTTCTCGCGCGCACGACGGCGAGGACAGCCGCGCCGACTTCCTTAGGCCGGCTTCTCGCGCGCACGACGGCGAGGACAGCCGCGCCGACTTCTTTAGACTGGCTTCTCGCGCGCTCGACGCTGAGGACAGTCGCGCCGACTTCCTAAGCCGGTTTCTCGCGCACGACATCGAGGACAGCCGCGCCGACTTCCTTAGGCCGGTTTCTCGCGCGCACGACGCCGATGACAACCGCGCCGACTTCCTATGCCGGCTTCTCGCGCACTGCGCTGAGGACAGCCGTGCCAACTTCCTTGGCCGGCTTCTCGCGCATGACGCCGAGGACAGGCGCGCCGACCTCCTTACGCTGGCTTCTCATGCACGACGCCGAGGACAGCCATGCTGACAAGGTGACACGCCCGGGGGCTCGTTCACTCGGGCGTGAGGACGACACGAACAACAGCTAAGTTGTTTATTTTTATACTCAATTACATCATTATAATTTTCATTGTCTTTACGCTTGTGCAATTCAGTTTCTGACTTGCTACTTATTTGTGTTTCAATTAAGTAGTAAGTCGGGGGGCTACACCTAATTAGGTGCGCAATCGCTCACCCTTTCTCTTTTATTGAGATTAATTTGACTTGCTCTCTAGTCGCATTCCGACTAGCCAGTAAGTCGGGGGCTACACCTAATTAGGTGTAATCTGCACCCAATCGTTATCTTTCTTTTTGAATTTTTGTTGAGCATAAGTATTGGTTGTTCCGAGTAACGAAACTCTTGTCTCCATGGAACACTCATATTTCCCGACTGCGTTCTTGGAGACAGAGCTCCGCGCCAACTCCTAACGCTAAGGAACTTGATGCACTTGACAGAGTGCTTAGTAAAAGGATCTAATCTACTCGGGCAAAATACAGAATCAATCATAGAAACATAACATCTCTTTTCGAGTTTCTTTTGTTCTTTTCCATGTTGACTTTTACCGATTCCAAGTGTCACACATTCTGAGTAGTGAAACTCTGATTCCTATGCAAAATTTGGGTTTCCTGACGCTTGTCCAGAGACAGAGCTTCGCGCCAACTCCTAATGCTAAGGGACTTGATGAGCTAGGCGGAGTGCTTAACAAAAGGAATTAAACATACTCGGAGAAGCGTAAATCAATACGAAAAAGATAAAAGGACGACAATTTGAGATAATAAAAATACATAATTGGACATTATGCATATTGCTTTACAATCCAGTTATTTCTCTACTACTCGTGTTTTTCATTGTCTCCACAGGGTACAATGCAGGATAATGCGAGATGATTTTTATGGGGCAAGACGCCACGCCAAAGACACCGAGTGCATTATCTGGCTCGGTTGTATGTCTCGTCAACTTCGGCATGGCTCGCGCAACGCCAGCGCCGGGCGCAACCTTCGCACGGTCAAGACGCCCACGCTTAGCACCCCGAGTGCATTATCTGCTTCGATTGCATGCCACGTCGACTCAAGACGGCTTCACGCCAACGCCATCGCCGAGAGCGGTCGGTCGCCGCGCGAGGCCATGAGCTCTCACGTCGGCGCACCCATTGTGCGCTATCACGCGCCATCCATAAAAACAATACGCTTAGTAAGCATGCCTCATGTTAGGCCACTAGTGGTGACCACTACGTGGAATCGATCTTTGAAAGCTATTAAGGGTTCGGGTTCTGAGGATACGCTCATTGAGCTGCTTGCCCTACACCATTGGTTATGGGTGCACTCGGTTAAATCTAATCCTGTGATATGCCTCATGCTTGGTCAATTGTTGCCTCATGTCAGGTCAATTGCCGGTTACTGCACGAGTCAGAATCGGATATCGCCAACGGGTTTCGAGATGACCACTCGGCTAAGCCCTTAATACGCTCTCCGTGAGCCTGGCGGATCCGACACCTTGTCGCGTCGTACCGCCATATACCGGTATACCCTGCGAGGTCAATTACCAGATTTAATATACTTGGTCTGGGTACCGCAAGAAAAAAGAGATTCCAATGGGTCTTCCAACTCGGCACGGCTTTACGCCAACGTCGGTATACTGTCGCAACCTTCGGCTGCCATTTGCGTCTATGCAAAGACCGAGTGCATCATACGACTCGGTTGCATGCCTACGTCAACTCGGCACGGCTTCACGCCAACACCAGCGCCCTGTGCGCAACCTTCGGCATGGCTGCATGCCTACGCTAGCAGGCCCAGCACCCCGAGTGCATCATACGGCTCGGCTGCACGCCTATATCAACTCGGCACGGCTTCACGCCAACGCCAGCGCCCCGAGCGCAACCCTTGGCACAGCTGCACGCCTACACCAACACCCCGAGTGCATTATACGGCTTGGCTGCATGCCTACATCAACTCGGCACGGTTTCACGCCAACGCCAGCGCCCCGATCGCAAACTTCGGCACGGCTACAAGCCCACGACTACGCTTCAAGCCTACAAGGTGACACGTCCGGGGGCTAAAAGCTCAAAAGTAAGGACGACATCATCGTCAGCAAAGCAGCTAAGTTTTTCATCATCATAATATTTTCACATATAAACTCGTGTTGTTTCTTGACTTGCTACTTAGTTGAATTCCAATTAAGTCGGGGGCTACACATAATTGTGTGCGCTTGTGCACACCCATCTTTTTCATTGTTGTTTCTTCACTTGATACTTAGTTGAATTCCAACTAAGCAGTAAGTCGGGGGCTACACATAATTGTGTGCACTTGCGTGCACCCATCTTTTTTATAGTTGTTTTTTGCTTTTGTTACTTAGTGATTTAAGTGAAATCCAAGTGCACTATAATTCTAAGTAGTGAAGCTCTGAACCCATAACACGGCGAACTCTACATCACCCAAACGCGTCCCTGGGATAAAAAGCCATATGCCAACTCCCTATGCTCGGGGGCTAGACTAGTCGGGCAGAGTGCATAACAAAAGGAAGAAAAACCAATCAGACTAACAAAAATAATCAAGTAAGAAAATAAAAAATAGCTATTTTGCACATAAAGATAATCAGATTTTATATCCAACCAAATGTTTTCATATTCAGATACTGCATAAATCCTACATATACATGTTACAGGGGTTCAAAGAAGTGTTTACGCTATAAGCACCGACCATGGCACAGTTACGTGTCAACACCCGCGCCCCGAGTGCAATCTACGGCATGGCTCCACGCTTACGCCAACTTCGCAGACGGCCAAGACGCCCACGCCAAAGACCACGAGTGCATTATATGGCTCTTTGCATGCCACGCCGGCGCCGAGCACAAACTACGGCTCGGCTTCTCACGATCGCGCCGAGGACAGCCACGCCGACTTACGCCGACTTCATTTGCTCAAGAACGACGAGGGCAGCCCCTAACTGCGGCTTCTCGACTCTGCCGAGGACAACCACGCCGACTTACTACGCGGTTTCTCGCGCATTCTGGCTGAGGACAGCAGGCCGATTTATTACGCCGGCTTCTCTGCTTGGCCGAGGGCGATTCGTCGACATTCTACTCACGCGCGGCGTCAACCATCGCGCCGACTTTCAGACTCCAAGAAATTAGGCTGCGAGTCACTCGGAGATTTCAACCTGCAAAGCTCTCTTGAGCCCTTCATGACCTTCTTGCATGCCAATGGAGTACTCGGCATAGAGAAGGTTCCATCGAGCACTATGCATCAACTTCCAGTAAAGCACTCGGGAGACTCTTGTGGATAACATGGTCCCCGGGTATCTCACGGAGACAAATTAGGCAGACCACCTCACGGAGCAGGGTCACGTCTACCATCTAGAAGACGGGCCTGCCTTATATCACAAGGAAGGCACAGTTGTAATCTGGTACATTACGTACTCGGTAAGAAAGGATAGAGATAGATTTCCTATCTCTATCCCCAGTTTCCATTACCAACTAGGATACGTACTTATCTGTAACCCTATCTCCTTCCACTATATAAAAGGAGGCAGGGGCCCCTAATTAGACATCCTGGATCACATCGGTAGGAGAGATCACACCGATCCATAGCCATCCTCAACATTGATCCACCGAGATCAACCCCAATACAATCCACGAGCACAGGAGTAGGGTATTACCTCACCTCGAGGGCCCGAACCTGTATAAATCTGTCTCCTGTGTTACAATCGGGTTTCGGTCTTACGCATAGCCCCATAAAGTATATTGCCGACGCAAATCGTCGATAGTACTCATGAACAATGTGTAGTATTATCTAACTAATTAGCAGCGTATTCTGTAATTGGTGTGCAAAATAGATGATTGGTAAACGTGTATTGGTCCAAGTGTGGAAAAGAAGTCTTCCATCCATGATTAGGTAAACTAACTGCAATTCATTTTGTTCTTTTCCCTGGCAGATTCCTATAATTATCCTCGATCGAGATATTCTTGTCTTTGTGTAAAATTTCAGAAAACCATATATATGTGACCAAGATGTGGATTTGCAAAGGTTTAGGAGAAAAGACATTTGTATTGTAAACATCTTTTTGATTATTCATCGTAGCAGATTGTGTAAACATCTTTCTGATTTATCATTTGCATAAGCAACTTTTCATATCAGCCCTTTTGAGGAGATGTCACAGTTGAAGAGCATCTGATGGATACGTTGTACAGTCGTACCTCTTTTATTTGGTTTGCATGTAATTTGCTACTATAGAAATTAACGGATTGGCCTTCTTCATCTAAAAAGTACATCCATTCTTTACAAACTTACTTATGTAGGCATCTAAGATTCTAAATTATGGCCTTCATGGTCAATCGTTTTCTTTTAAAATTCAAATAATGCTCTCTGAATTTGATGCTCACTACATATCTTGGTCTGTCTCATATTTAACTACGTTTTGCTTTCGTAGTTTCGTGTGTTTTCAGTCGTGCCAAAACCGGAGTCACTGAATATGAGTTGTAGCTATATTGCATATTCAGATATCAGGTATCTATTACATAACAACATATCTATTTGTTTATTTTCATTTTTATGCTTTCATACTGGTACAATTAAGCACCTTATCTTACTGATGTATTTATGCTTTCTTGCTGAGATTTTCTCATAAATTTATTCCTCTTCCTATTTTACTATATTATATGCATCATGACCACTACAGTTGTTGTGTAATTCTTATTTGATTATTTTGTAGGTGAGAATACACATTATATTGTACCTGTTATATTAAAGATGGAAGCCTTATTGCTATTTTGAGCTTTCAGCAGTTGCATGACCTGAGAAGGAAAATTTGTGCCCTACAAATGCAATTAGTAACATCATGATTTTTTTGCCTATAGGACAATGCTGGTTCAGTCAAATCATGGAACATCACCAGGGAGTTGTTACTGAAGACATTGGCAAGTTTTTGGTTTCTTCTCAGTTGCTGGGCATTATCTCACATACAAACAACTGAGAGTGATGACTGCATCATTGTATCAGCAGTTCAGCACTACCTTCCTACCCTTTGTCTTAGTGAACTTCATGTATTCCTAGTCTGCAACTTTGACGGATATTCTTAGCAAAGGAGACAACACATGGTACCAATTTTTCTTACATATTTTCTTCTCCATATTCTATGCTTAGTTAAGCACAAGAGGCTGGAGATATTTAATTTTTTGCATAACTACAAGTGTACATTTGTTAATCAAGATGCTGCAATTGAGGTGAGTAATGTTACTTCATGTTCTGTCAGGTACTGGGATATTATTTTGGAATCCACCCTAGAAAGATAACTAGCATATTTGATGTGGAAGAGCTCTTAATCAAGTTTCAAATTAAAATTGTCTCCCTGTGGAAGTTTTTTTGCTATTCACCCAATCAGTGTTTTGGTGCAATTACCTGTTGTTTCCATCACATAGCATTGACTGACAATAGGCGGAGAACAATGTTGATGCTTGAATACATATTGCACCCCCAAGGCCAATAATTAGCATACCCTGTGGTTGTCCTCCTTGTGGACCCAATAATCCTGAACTCGAAGGGGAGGTAACATGATCGAGATATAAGATAGTTATCCTTCATAAAGCATCTGGTTACATTCTAAAGAATCTAAACACTAATATGTTTGGCAAGGTCTCTCTCTCTATCTCTCCTTATAGTATAATTATATCTTTTCTAGAAGGATAAACAGTACGTGGTTGCAAACTTTTGGATTTACATCTGACTTTATATTTGCATAGCTAATAGAACATACAGTCTTTGTTTTTTCTTCAGGTTAGCTATTCCAGAAAACTTAAGTTTATCTATGCTGACGGGGACCGGGAGGAACGTTTGGATTATCACTCCACGCAAAAATGCCGGCCTCCCCCGAGCAAGGAAGTTCTCGCTCGGGGTCGGGCACGCCTGACCTTGCCCGGGCCGGAGTCCGGGTTGCTCCTTCCTCGGCCGGGCACAGGCCTTCCCATCCGCGGCATTAAATGCTCTGACGTCTTCAAGGACCACTACGTTCCGTCGAACGCAGAGGACTGCGGCCACCAACTCATGTCTTGTTGCACTGTTCCCATACCGTTTTCCCGTAAGAACGAATGATGGCAATGACGCAAGGCAAAGACAAGCTTCGGACCGTCAGACAACAGGGCGTCTTCTCCATACCGCTGGATAATAGGGCGTCACCTCCTCTGGAACACCGATTACACCCGTGTATAAACAGATTGTGCTGCTGCACATGTAAAGGTTAGCTGCTAGGAAACAGAAAGAGACCATAGGAGCTTCGGCTACTACCACCTCAGACCGAAGCTCATCTTCCCACTGTAGAAAACTCATCTCCCCTGTAATCCTTCTCATATCTCCTATAGATACCACTGGACGTAGGGTTATTACCTCCACACGAGGGGCTTGAACCAGCCTAAATCATGTGTGCTTGCTGTTGATGGTTGCTTGATCGAAGCTCGCCTTCTCGAAAGCCCCCGAGGCCGCAGGAAAGAGGCCGGTTGATCCTCACATTCAACAAGTAAGCTCGGTGCCTGGGGGTCCCATACTCCCAACTGTCGACAACTGGCGCCGTCCGTGGGGATCGTCGATTAGCTTCTGCGGGCAAAGGTCCTCGAGAATGGCGAACTCTCAGGACAACCAAGATATTTGCTTCGACGACCTCGATGACCTGGACAAGTATTGGTCCGATACCGAGGTCGCCCGGATCATCGATCCGGAAGGACACACCGTGGCGGAGTCTCCCTCCCCCATGGATGTCTGCCGCCCGGCGGGTGAGTTGGGCTCGGAGTACGTTCCCGAGCCCCTCCAGTTCGAAGTTCTGGGACAGAGACACCAGCGGCGTCTTGGCGTCGGTTCGCACGAGGGGTCGATATCCCGACATTCCAGACGACTCCGACCACGAGGCTGTTTCCGCGGAGACACGGTCATAGCGCCCTCATGCGGCGTTTCGCGAAAATCCATCATGAACACACCAGCGTCCTCGCTCCGTAGCTCGGGAGGGCGAGTCGCGTCGCCGCTGGATGATGCCGCTGGCGGGGCCGGTGGCGGCTTGATCGACCTGGCTCTGGCAACCCGTCGCGATGACTCGGGGCCGAGCACCCAGCCAACTCCCCGCTCGCCACGGCCGGGGTCGCCGCCTCCGTCCCTTTCCTCCGATCCGATCGGCAGGAGCCGCCAGCGCCTTCGGGCTTTGGCACACGTGGTGCGCGACCTCCGGCCAGATTTCGACCAGGCCGCCGAGCTAGGTGTCGCCGTGGCCGAAAGGTTGGAGCAGTTGGCCGGTGATCTTCCTCGCGCCGCCGACTCCCGGAGTACTTCCCGGGAGAGCCGAACCCCAAGGGGTAGTTACTCTCGTCACGACCTTCGCCGAGACCTTGACCGGCGAAGGAATGACAGGGCATCCCGCCGACATAGTGGTCGTCCTTCGGTCGATGGTCGGCGAAGCGAGCATCGCCACGACAGCGGCTCGACCCACGGCTCCGCCCGGGAACGGGGTCACCGCGAATCCCGGGCAAGAGGCGCTCACGGCGAGCGCCGTCCTCGCACCAACCAGGGCGGAACCCTATCGGGTACCCCCGACACTCGGCGCGTCGACGTCTTCTCACGCCTCGGCCCTCTCCGAGGGCACGAAGGTCGTGACGCTCGCGGGCACGACGCCCGGGCGGGCCACGGGTGCCCCGCTTTTTCCCGCGCCCTCCGAAGCGTGGCGTGGCCGCCCAAGTTCAAACCGGGCCACATCGAGCGATTCGACGGGACTCAAAACCCGGACGAGTTCCTCTCGGTGTACGCTACCGCCTTCACGGCCGCGGGCGGTGATGAAGGAGTGATGGTGAACTATTTCCCGCCGTGTTGGAAGGGCCGGCTGCACTTGGCTCTTCAACGGCCGGAAGGTTCCATCCTACCGGGCACAATCAGGCGAGGCCTCGCGGCGATTTTGGAGTCTTGTCCTCGGAGGCCGCAGGACCACAAACGAGCGGTCCAGATGGAGGACGAGAGCCTCCGAGACTATGTCCGGAGGTTCATCCGGGTACGGAGCACGATTCTGAGCATCCCGGATGAAGCAGTCGTCGAAGCCTTCACCGAAGGCGTCAAGAACGTACGCTTCACCCAGGATCTCGAGCTATACTCCGCTTCATGGACCTAAGGAGCGTTACCCTGAAGTCCAGAAGCTTCTATACGCCCTCCTCATGGCTTCTAAGAAGCTTCGCCACTACTTCTTGGCTCACCCAATCACGGTCCCGACCAGTTTCCCACTAAGGGAAGTCCTCAGGAACCCCGACGCTTCCGGGCGCATCGCCAAGTGGGCGATAGAACTCGGGGAATTCGACCTTAAGTTCGTTGCTCGGACGGCGATCAAGTCTCAGATACTGGCGGACTTCGTGGCGGAGTGGACGAATCCCCCCCCCCCCGACCGAGCAAGTGACCGGGTGCGCCGAGGAACCCCATTGGACAATGTTCTTCGATGGCTCGCGTTCGAAGGCCTCGGTGGAGTTAGCTTGATCTCTCCTCAAGGAGAGCAACTCGTAGCGTCATACAATTACACTTCATTGCGACCAACAACGCAGCAGAGTATGAAGGCCTCTTGGCGGACTCCGAGCATGCTTTGCGCTAGGGGTCCGACGACTAACCGTGAAAGGGATTATTTGTTGGTCGTAAACCGAGGTTAACAAGGAGTTTCGGTGTTAGATGACTCAATGGCGCGTTACTCGGTAAAGGTGAGGAAGTTGGAAAGGAACTTGAAACTTGAAGTCCTTTACGTGCCTCAGAGAGCAAATACTGGCCGACCAACTTGCCAAGTTGGACACCTCACAAGAACCCGCCCCAACAGGGTGCTCGTGGAGTACTGCTAAAGCCCTCTATTCCTCACGGAGAAGAGGCGGATGAGAGCGACGATAACGTCTCCCTCCTTAAGCAAAGCGCCACGGATAGCGCCATTCATCCAGTTCTTGGCGCACGGGACATTGCCCGAGGATGAAGCCGAGAAATCCCGGTTTATCAGGAGAACTCCTTCAGACAAAGCTAGTGGAGGGTGCCTGTGTCGGGAGGCGTGCTCGAGTCCTCTCCAAGTGCATCTCCCGGAAGAGGGAAATTCTCTTTGAGGACTTGCGAGGGTATCTGTGGGGCTCACTTCTCCTACTGAGCGCTCGTCGGCAAGTCCTTGGCATGGGCTACTATTGGTCCTGGCGTTGGGTGGCCTTCGGGAGATCGTCACCACTGCCGGGCATGGCAATTCCATGCGGCGGCAGTGCACCAACCAACCTCGCCCTCCAAACTATTCCCTCACTGGCCATTCTCTCACCGAAATTTGGACATCCTAGGCCCATTTCCCGAGGGGCGAAGGATGCGCATACCTCGGCGTCGCCATTGAAACGTTCACCAAATGGATAAAGGCTGAACCGGTTTACGGCATTACGCCCAGCGCCAAGAAATTCTTCATAATAACGTGGTCACGCGGTTTGGTGTTCCTAGCCGATCGATCACGAGACAACGAACTTCGTTCACCAGCGAACTATTCCAAGAATATTGTGAAGACGTTGGCACCAAGATTTGCTTCGCCTCTATGGCTCATCCACAGAGCAACGGGGCTGTCGAGCGAGCCAACAGGCAGATCCTCCAAGGAATCAAGAAGCGGGTCTTCGACCGGCTTTCTAAGCTGCGGCAAGGCTGGGTCGACGAGCTCCCGTCTGTCTTGTGGGCTGTCCGCACCACCCCCAGCAGAGCCACGGTTGAAACGCCCTTCCGGCTCGTATATGGCACCGAGGCCATGCTTCCGACCGAGATAACTCTAAGGTCGCCTCGCGTGGACCTCGCGGAAGAGGCCGACGATCACCAGGGCAGGTTGCTCGATCTCGACCTATCCGAGGAAAAGCACGAGCAAGCGCTCGTCCGATCAGCGGCTTACCTGCAAGCTCTACGCAGGCACGCCGCCCAATCTATCCGACCAAGGACTCTGCAAAACGGTGACTTGGTTCTGCGACGCGTCCAGGACCTGTCGCACGCCAACAAGCTAACCCCAAGGTGGGAGGGTCCTTTCACGGTCGTCTCGTCATCGCGCCCAGGGGCTGTCTGCCTCAGCTTCCCCGACGGGCGAATTCTCAGCAACTCGTGGAATATCGCCCAGCTACGCAGGTTCCACGCATAACCTTCCCCCTTTTCTTTCTGGCCCGTCCCCCCTTATTTAACTAGGGAATCTTCGAATGACTTCTTCTCGAGATTCCAGAGTCTGTTAAATGAAGAGGAATGGTAATCCAAGTTCTTTCCACCTAAAAGTTCCTTGGTCTTCTCTTCTGTCCGCCTAAGCGCGAGTTTTGTTTCTCACCGATTTCTAAAAGCGCCGAGCGGATCTGAAAAATCGCCCATACTGAATTTCAATGCTCGGATAAGCCGATAGCACATCGCCCGGCGAGTTCTCGGCGGTGCCTCGCAGAACCGATCCCGAAACCCAATTGAAACCGGAGTTAGTAACTTCGAACTCGCGGCTACCTCGTGTGCCGGTCTCTTGCTCGCAACGGGGCAAAGACTTCGGCCACACGAGGCTGCCGACATCGCTTTTTCGCAAGCATCCTCGGTTGCCGGCTGCCGTGTACCCGGTCTCTTGCTCGCAACTGGGGCAAAGACTTCGGCCACACGAGAATTTGGACATCTCTTTTTTTGCGCATCCTCGGCTGCCCGGCTACTTCGTGTGCCCGGTTTCTTGCTCGCAACTAGGGGCAAAGGCCAGGCCACACGAGGGGACCGGACATCGCCTTTTTCGCGCATCCTCGGCTGCCTGGCTACTTCGTGTGCCCGGTCTCTTGCTCGCAACCAGGGGCAAAGACTCGGCCACACGAGGGGGCTGGACATCGCCTTTTCCGCGCATCGCCCCTCTTTCGCGTGCTCCTACCTACCCGGTTGCTTCGTGTGCACGGCCTTTTGTTCGTAAGTCACGACTAAAGGCCCGATCCCACGAGAGGGCTAGGTGGGTATGTGGCAGCAAGTAGTAGCATAAATATTTTTTCCTCAAAACTATGTAAGCATGCACAAGAGAGAAACAAAAAACATCTTGTAATTAAGTAAAGGTGTCTGTTACAAACACATATAACACCACGCACACTACCCCCCAGATTTACTCTTCAGGGCTGGAAGCTCTGCCTCAGATCCTCAAGGCGACTTCAAGTGGAGAACCTCGTCTGGGCTTCACGCCCGCGGATCTCATGAGCTTCGCCACCCTTCGGCCTCACTTTGCCTACACTGCCGCTCCTCCTCGAGCTCTTTGTGGACTGCTCGAGCTCCTCCACAGGGACCGAGAGTTCCTCTCAAACCCCGAGCATACTCCAAAGCATGCTCGAGTTTGTTCGGACCCAGCGAGCTCCGCTTGGGCCTCCCTAACTTCGGGCGCACCGCCGTCACCTTGGCCTAGCACCGAGCTTCTATGCTCGCGGCCCAGTCATCCACCTCAGCAGACAACTACAAGCAAAGAAGCCATCAGCAAAATTACAAGCAGAAAGTTACTCGTAGCAAGAAATTACCTCATAACGGTGACGCTCGAGCAGCATCCTCAGCTTGGGCCGGGGGCCGACGCGGATGTTCCCCGAGCTTGAAGAAGCGGCGCCGTCCGTGCTTGGAGTCCGGATCATCCCAGCCGTTCCTGCCTCCACAAGACCGGCCCGGACATCCTCCAAATCCGGGGGCTGAGCTTCCCCTGTCACCTCTCGCCCCGCACTTAGGGCACGGACCACCAAAGCCGTTTCTTCCTCGGCGCCCTTGCCCGAACCCCGAGCTCGGTGGCGCCTCGGCCACCTCAAGCAGAGAGGCTGACTGCGACATCTGCGCGCCATGCATAGGCAGAAATTTGCTCGGGATACGCTCTTCGTCCCCCGGGGGATTGACCGCGTCGTAATTCAGCGCCAACTCCCTTCGACGCCTGAGCACCAATAGAGCGGAGTCCTCCGAGTCTTGTTCGGACTCCTCCCCGCCATCTCACTCGGCCGGGCCCTCCCCCGTGGTCGGCTCCGCACGATCGTCGCCGCCAGATCTGCAATAATTCGGGACGCTGCGATTTGAAATGCTTCCATAATCAGGACTCTGGCCCTTGCCTCTGTCAAAGGCACAGGGAGTCTTCTCCCCCACGGGCCCCTGACTATATTCGAAAAAAAAGAGAATAGAAAAAATTGAGACCGCGGTAACACGCGGCCGAACGAAAGTGAGGTCGGACTCAGGGAAACTTACCTTCTTCGGCGTCCCGCAGACCTTGCCCATCGTCGGTATCCTCCACTTGGGGTCCTCCGTGCGCCCCTACCTGGCTCAAGGGGCTCTCAGTCCTCCCCGACGATGGAGGGGCAGCCTCCCACGCTCTGCTCGGGCCAGCACCCGTCCGGGCAAGGCTCGCCGCTTCGAGCCAGTCCGGACGATGCTCCTTCGACCACCGAAGGAAGCCCCTGAGTTCTTCCTCGAGCACCGCCCCAGGAACAGCGTCCCTCGGGCCCTTGAGCCACGAGGACAACGCCGCCCCGGTCCGGTCCGGATCCGCCCGGGCTCCTCCGGCGTCCTTCTCCCGCTGTGCCCGCCGCTCGGCTCGGCGTAGGTCGGCCGCGGTCTGCAGTAACCTGGCAGTGTGGTCGGGATAATCCCTAGAGTATTGCGCGAACCAGGCGGACAATTCCTGTACCTGGTCTGCGTACTCTAGGTGAGGCCGTGGCGGGTTGTGCCTCGGCGGTACGCGCATCCCAGGCCGACGGGACGCGCATTTGCCAGAGCCACCCGCCGAAGAGGCCCCGCGCTGCGGTCGCTTCGGCCGTGGTTCCTCGTCCTCATCGGACACCCGCGAGGCCCCCCTCCTCTTCTTCGAGGTGACCTTCTTCGTTGGAGGCCGTTTCCCTTTTGTCTCGGCCTGTTGCTCGGTCGCCAGCACGGCCTCCAGGGCAGCCCGGTCCTGCGAGACGGAGGTCGATCAGAACAGGGGACAATCCCGCCCAAGCGTGAAGATCGATAAGGAACGAACCTGCTCCGAACGGTCGAGGACGTTCTTTGGTCCTCGCCGGCCTAGGTCCGGGTTCTCCTCCTTCCCCAAGGCGAAGAGCTCCGCCACCCGCTTGTTGACCCATCGGTCGTCCGGAGCTTCAAAGAGAGACAAAATCAGGAAAGAACCCGACAAGGCAGCAATCCGAGCAAGAAAACATACCGGTGTCCGCCTCGCGAGTAATGTCGCTCGGTGGGCGATCTCAAAGAAGGATGCTCGGCGCAGCGAGAACTGGTTTCGAGGAAGTCGGGCAATAGCGTGCCGGTCGGGCAAAGCTGTCACTCAACACTTGGATGGTGTCGAGGATCTTCTCCTCCTCGGCTCCACGCGGTCGGGAGGTCCTTCTTCTCGGCGCCGATTCGAAAGTGGAATCGCGATCGCCCCTTCTTCGCGTAGAACCACCGTTCCGCCCACCAGTGACGGAGTCCTTCAACGCGAATGCGAGAATGCAGCGTCTGTTGCGAGCTCCCATGACCAAAAATACACGCACCCCACCGCCGACGACCCCCCAGTGCGATGGAGCATATAGAAGTGGAGAAACAGACTTACCGTCGGCGGTACGCCGACAAAGTCCTCGCAAAGATGGGAGAAAAGATTCAGGATAAGAATGGAGTTTGGGTGGAGGTTCGTGACTTCCAGGCCGCAATGGGCAAGGACTACGGCCATGAACTCCGACTCCAGGGCACGAAGCCCGTTGATGGCGTAGAGTTCACAACTCACGAACTCACCTTCCGCCGGCGCCGGAAGGACCTCGTCGTCGGGGACGCGCCAGGACCTAGGGTCCAGGTGGCCCTGCGCCACGAGGTCCTCCAGGCGCGCAGCAGTGGTTCGCGAGGGAACAAACTTCGCCATCGGACGGAGAAGGCGGAAGAAGGTGGCGGCGGAAGAAGAAGACGAAGGGAGAAGACGAAGGAAGAAGACAAGGAAGAAGGACGCGTACTGACTGGGAAGAGAACGGCGGTTTTTATCCTTTCCCACTAAAGAAAGCGCCCAGAATCTCGAAGCTGGCGGCGCGTCACGCTGTCACGTCGCCTTAAAACCGCCGGCCGTATCGGCGATTTGCGTCGGCAATATATTTTATGGGGCGATCACGAGATCACGACAATGATGGTAGCACAGAGGGCGAAATTATGCAGTTCGCCCCCTCGGCGAGGTAATACCCTACTCCTGTGCTCGTGGATTGTATTTGGGTGGATTTTGATGATGATTACAAGATGGGAGATTGGATGCCTCCACTAGGGACCCCGTACCCCCTTTATATAGTGTAGGGGGTTGGGTTACAGATAGAAACTCTGGTCTGTGTTTGGAAGATATAGATATAACCGATCCGGCTACGCCTATACCCATGTAACATGAATAGGAAACGAATTCGTGTCCTTGTAGGTTATCTTTTGCCACACCGCCTTCCAAGCTCGCTTTACGGAAGGCCCGACTTTCGGCCCAAGGTGGCGGTGCGTCTTGTAGTATATCCTCGGACACCGGGGCCCATGTTTTCCTGAGAGCCCCCGAGTGCTTCGGGATTGGGTTGTCTTGATTCGGGGCTCAGCGTGCAGTCCTTCAGATGATACCCGAGTGACGTCACTCTTCTCTTGGTCAATGAAATCTGCCTGCCGAGTAACCTACTGATCAAACAATACAATTGCAAAGAACTCGAGAAAAAATTCCCAAGCCGTTTTAATATGCGGTACCCGGCCCGACAGTCGATATCTTGGCTAATATTTCTGGGGACATACCAGAGAAAAAGTGGATGTCACTGAGTAAGCAATGCCACCCAGCGTTTATGCTCCCTGTTACAACTTATGGCATTCAAGCCTGACTTGCAGAGCTCAACATTCGGTCCAACATGGGACATGCCACAACTGCGTGGGGTGTTGAGACGCCTTGATCCGACTAATCTGATTCAAGCTAGTGATTCCCTGAGGAATCGCCCGCCTCCAAGTTAAGGTCCTCCTAGTGGTGTTTGCCTTAACAACAAAGCGATCCGGAGATGTGCCATCGAGACCCAACTAAAGAGGTAACTCTTTGGCGCCTAATCCGATTATAAATCGGACCGACCATTGACCCCAAGAGGTACGCCAAGAGCTAGATTTATTTTGCCCAAGTGGTGCTTGTCACGCCGACAAGCGATCCAAGATATGCCACCGGGACAATTGTATAGAACTTCCGATCTGTGACCCGGCTACAAAAGCGAACCGACTTCCGTCCCCAAGGGCACATCAAAAGCCAAATTGCTACCTTGGGAAGCGCCCAATCCTCAAATTGAAGACCAAAGAACGACCCCAACAAGGAGTATGCTACTTTTCCCGACCGAAATGACCCGAGTGTCACCTGTGCAGAGTAAGTCGTGCACGGCTCTGACCCTCATTGGGCATGTCCTCAAGGGCTTGGATCGAGAACCTGTGTCTTGAAGCGGCAATTTTAGGGCTTTATTCCTTTCCGCCTTACGGAAAGCAAACGTTGCCCACTTCCTACGAGAGAAGCCTCTAAGGAGTTTGAACCAGTCGCTTACACTGCGGCGCCCCAAACCGTTCGTCTCCCTAAGACTCCCTGCTAGGGTTTTTGTGCTCTCGCCGCCTCCAGGCAATCTTAGCACCGCCGCCGTCATCAAGCCCCCAAATCCACCGCATTCCAATGGTGGGGGACTGGGCAACCTCAAACTCCACCGATGAGCGGTTGCAGGCCCTCGTCGACGCCGGCGTTCTCCCGGCGTCAGAGCTTATTGATTGGCGCTCCGCTGCAGGTGAATCCTCCCCCACTCCTCATCAAGAAGAGATTGTTGTCTTCCAATCTTTCTTCTCCCGCGGATTTGGACTCCCCGCTTCGTCTTTTCTTCGCGGTTTGCTTCATCATTATGGGATTAAACTTTTCCATTTGAATCCCAACTCTATTCTTCAACTTTCAATTTTCGTTCATCTTTGTGAGGCTTTTCTGGGGATCGCTCCCCATTTCGCCCTTTTCCGCCATATCTTCTTCCTCAAAGCCTACCCCACCGACATTGCCCCTAAGGCTGTTGGCGGGGCTGGGTTCCAACTCCGGAGTGGCCTCAAGAAGGAATATTTTGCCTTGCTGCTGCGGACTTCTCTGAAGGGGTGGCATCAGGACTGGTTCTATTGCTCCAATCCTCCCCCAGTCTTCCTTGCTTTGATGGGAGAAAGCCCTGAGCTTCCACCTCTTGGAACTCTCCTCCTCCCTCTTCTGAAATGGATCAAGTGACCGAGTTACTCGGTATGATCTAGCATCTCAAAGAAGAGGGGCTGACCGGCGTCGCTGTAGCTGTCTCCTTCACAAAACGCTGCGTGCAGCCACTCAAGGAAAGGATCAGGCTCGAGTTCGAGTACACTGGGCCATCCGACTCTACTAGAGAGACGGACGTCCCAATCTCCAATTCCGACACCGTCGATCGACTCGCCGAATTTTTCGCTCCCGGAACCATCTTTTCGAATCCAGGGAGCCCCAGAAGTTTTTCCCTCAACCATCCACCTCCTGAGGTAAGGCTCAAGTACATTCTTTGCCTTTTGTCGGACATTGTGTAATCTCCTCATTGAAGCTTACTGTTTGGGGGTGCCTTGCTCCTATGCAGAGCCGCCGGTCTTTTATATCCACGGCCCCAACCCTTGAGGCTCCTACCAACAAGGGCGAGAAGCGCTCAGGGGAGGAACCTGAAGATACCCTGACTGCCAAAAAAGGCAAGGGCCCGGCTCCCTTAGTGGAAGAAGAGGTCCCGTTGTCGGGAGGACGCGGCCCGCACAGCTTGGGCCAAAGGTGGGCGAAGCTCCCAAAGAAGGAGTAAGCCAGCCAACTTCGGCTTCCGGGTGTAGTCCGGGGACTTACCCCCCAAGGACATGCGGTAGCGCAAAGCCAAAGGGGGAGAAGAACTCAATTCCTCAGGCTAGGCCGAGAGGCCCGTCTGACGCCTCCTCAAGCGGAACTTCTTCCCGAAAGGGAACCGGCATCAAGATTAAAACCACCAATCGATAAGCGGAACTCCGCCACCTTCTGATAGCCTTTCTTCAGATCCTCTCGACGAAGTGTCCCTATTTTCAGAAACCGTCTCAGAGGTTCCGTCGAGTCACCCGACCGAGCGCATCGTGGCTGCCACTAGAGTCAAGGCCCCTCCTCTTCCATCCGATGCGGTGCCCCCGCCCGCGAAGCCGACGGGAGCTGCGCCGGGAATTGGAGGAGGTGCTTCCACCGCAGCTTCTAACCCGGCTCGTCTGGCCGGCGAAGCGGCCGAGCCAATAATCGAAGAAATCCCCCGCCAGCCCCCACCTTCCCCAGAGAAGGCTGAGCCAAAGCTCTCGGCAGGCTGGAGGGACGAGGCTGAAAACTGGGCCCTTGTTGACGACGAGGCCGAGACAAAGATGAGGGAAACCCTCTTTGAGTACGCCGCCGAGTGCGGCCGAATGGTTCGGGTAAGCCTTTTAACTTGCAGGAACCCGATCATAAATCTTTCCTTGTCCTTGCTTGAGTTGGGGCAGTGACCGTCCTTCGTTTTTGCAGGAACTTGGCTATTATTCCGAGAGGAAAACCAAGTTCCTTAACTACTTCCTCCCCCAAATAGAACGGATTAAGTCCATGGAAGGGGAGGTCATCGGGGCCTGGACCGAGGCAGCCAAAGAGCGCCGAGAGCTGCTGGCCCGGATCAAGGAACTACAAGACGAAAAGTTCGACCTTGCGGGCTTCCTCCGGTGTAAGTACCCTGACCGGAGTCAGAGTTTGTTTATCTTGTATGTGACCCGGTGACATTAAGCACTACACCATGTGCAGCACACGACGCCACGATCACCAAGCTTCAGGCAGAGAGGCTAGCGCTGGAGAAATCGGAAGCGAAGGCCATCGCCGAGTTGGAGGGTGAGCCCCCAAACCCGACCGGCTCTAAACCCCCCAGTGTCCATGCGGTTATGTAATCATGCACTCCTTGTTCTTTGACAGAGCATAGGAGGAGAACGCTAGCGCAGTATGACGTTCTTCAAGAGAACGCCAAAATTGCGCAGACGCGGTATGATGAGTTTTTGGCGGCGGTGGAGTTAACTCGGCCTTGACTTTATCTTTGGCGAGACGAGCCGAGCTCTCGGGCTGAGCTGATCCAGAGGTGGACTGAAGCCCCCAAGCAACTGAAGGCGCGGCTCAAGGAAGTCGGCCTAGCGAGTTCCAGTCAAGTGCTGGGAATCGTCAAGTCACACTATCCTCGGATCGATCTTGACGCTGCCAAGGACGGCTTCGCCTGCTCAGAGAAGGAAGCAATAACACTGCTCGAGGAAGTGAAGCCGACCGCTGAATGCCTTCTAGACAACTTGGAGTTAGATTTCCTGTAAAAATGTAGGAACTCATAAATTACCCATGTATATGACATTATATTTTTCTTTTAACATAGCCCAAGCTAACCATCTTTTCTCTGTTTAAGTCATGGCTCTGCCCGAATAAACTATGTTCCTTTGTTACTTGGAACGATTTATGCAAGGCTTCGTCATAGATTTAAAAGAGAAGAAACGATTAGGTATTGATTAGGCGCAGACTGCACCTAATTAGGCGTAGACCCCGACTTACTAGCCTCAAGGTAGTGAGTCGTGTCAAGTAAATGGGTTAGGTGCGCGATTGCGCACCTAATTAGGTGTAGCCCCCGACTTACTACTTAATTGACGTACAAATAAGTAGCAAGTCAAAGACTGAACTGCAAAAGCGTTGGGATAATGTTGAGCGAAAACTTATCTTTATTTATTCGAAAATGCGGATTACAATAGCCGTCAGGTTTAGTTCTGACGCGATTGCTTGATGTTCTTTTACTGCGAAAAGCCCCTAAGCGTCCCGCCGAGTGATGAGAAGACGTCTTGATCTATCTGGGGAAGAGCGCCGGGGCTTTTCTTTACTCATCGCCTTGTCAAGCTTGATGCCTGACTTAGACGGCTTTTTGTTTGGTAGATCGCCCTTGTCGCGAAGGGTGGCGGTAGTCTGCCGAATTTTGTCCAAATCAGCTGCCACCTCTTTGGACTGAGCGAAGTCGTAGTTTTCCCTATCGTGGAGACGGGAGAACTTGACGTCTCCACGGACCGTGATCACGCCCCGCGGTCCAGGCATCTTCATAACCAGGTAAGTGTAATGTGGGACGGCCATGAATTTGGCCAAGCTCGGCCTTCCTAAGATCGCATGATATGCGGTCTCAAAATCGGCCACCTCAAAACTGAGGTTTTCTGTCCAGTAATTTTCCCGAGTCCCAAAGGTGACAGGGAGAGTAATCTTCCCGATCGGCACCGATGAGGTTTCCGGAATTATACCGTGAAACGGCGCTTCCGTCAGCTGGAGCGCCGTCTTTGGAATCTACATCTCGTCCAAAGTCTTAACGAAAAGGATATTTAATCCACTCCTGCCATTAATCAGGACCTTGCACAGTCGGACGCCCCGCACCACAGGATCCAGGATGAGTGGATACCTTCCCGGACACGGGATGTGATCTGGATGATCTGAACGATTAAATATGATCGGAATTTCAGACCACCGGAGATACCCGGGGGTCACCGGAATAGCTGCATTGATTTTCCGATCGGTAAGCTTTTGCTTACGTTTGGACTCATATGCATCCGATCCCCCGAATATGTAGTTGAGCTCTCGCTCAGTTTCTTGGTAAGCATCGCCCTCGGGGGGTCGCGCTTGTCATCTTGCTTGGTATCTCTCGAAGTATCGCCGTTGTGATCCTCAGCGAACTTCTTCAAGATATTGCAGTTCTTGGCCGCGTGCTTTCCGTTTGGATGGAAAGGACACGGCGCCTCCATGACTCTGTTGTAGTCGGCGGGTCGAGGTGGCCTCAGCCGACCCTATTCCGCGGTCGCTACCATCTCTTCACCCTTGCGCTTCTTGTCTTTCTTGGAGGCTGACTCGGGCTTGTCCTTCTTGCCTTCTTGCCTGCTTGGGTGATCCTCCTGACGCTCGGCTAGAGCGTCCGAGGCAGTAGCATATCGGTCCGCCAAGGCGAACATTTTCTTGACGGTGGTCGGAGGCTTCCGAGACATCTTCTTGATCAGGTAGGGGTCGCGAACTCCTTTCTGGAAGGCTGCGACGATGACCGCCTCTAAGATCTCTCGGATTGTGTTCTTCTTCTTGGTGAAACGCCGAATGAAATCCCTTAATGACTCATCTTTTTTTCTGATGAATCTGATAAAGGTCCCACTGGGTTCCGGGCTTCTGGTAAGTGCCCTGGAAATTGGCAACGAATTGGTCGCAAAGTTCTCCCCCTGAATCGATCGAATTCTCTGGAAGGCCTGCGAGCCAGTTCTGAGCTGGAGGGGTTAACATGACGGGCAAATAATTGGCCATCACGTCGTATCCTCCACCCGCGGCTTTGATCGCCAGAGAATAAATCTGCAACCAAGTCTCGGGGTCCCGCTCTCCATCAAATTTTACTATGCCTTTAGGGTTAAACCCTTCAGGCCAGTTTACCTAGCGGAGTCGGGGGGTGAATGCCTTGATCCCGTCGATCAGCCCATCTACAGGTGAAGGAGATCGTCGGGGGAGATTTTGACGTGGTGGAGTACGGCGCCGGTCTTCGTCTCGCTCCCTGCGCCGGGCTTCGATGTCGAGACGAAGGTCGCGACTTGCACTTCGGTGGGCATCTTGCCCGCGACTTCGCGTGTGCCGACTACGCCGAGTACTACTCGTAGCAGTTTGGCTTCTAGCCGAGTCGGCCGGTTGATCCCGAGTGCCTTGAACAGCCGTAGCCGTCACCATGGCTTTGACTTGTTCCATGATCGGCGTTGCGGGGTTGTTCTCTCCAAGTAAAGGACCAACATTGTCCAGGAGGGTTTTACAGGCGAGGAGGTTCTGCTGTGGCATACGGAAGACCGAGTGACCTCCCATACGTATTTGCAGCAGTTCCTCCCGAACTTCCCGTGCACGACCACGTAGTTGGTCGCGCAAGTCTTCTCCGCCTTCGCGATTCGGTTTGGCTCCGGCCTCCCCTCAGGTCGCCGGCCGACCTAGAGGCCCGCCATCCAAAGACGAGACACCGCGGAAGTCGGGGATCCAATTGACACTCTCTTCTGACTCGGATTCCGAGAAGGAAAGGCTCAACTAATCCCGATTTGTTGGCTCGTCGATGGGAGTGATTATAACTCCCACCTCCCGTGCAGGATCTCTGGTCAAAAGAGGATCCGACTGAGTTTCGGCAGAACGGATCTACTGGAATCTTTCAGCCGAATTGACCAGACCGAATGGTATAACCACTCGGGGAATTAACCGAGAAAGAGTTGTCCCCGAGTTTTGGCTCAGAAAGCTTGTCCCGGTGTGTTTAAGTTGTGTTCCGCCCCTTGTCCTAGACTGGAAAAACCGACGCGTTATCTGATGGAAAACAGCAGCCGAGTTTCCAAATCCAGAGGGGGCGAACCATGGTAGAGGGATCGTGACTCCTAACTGGATCTGAGAGTGATCTAAGCCAGGAATCAGATCGTGACTCGATCCTTTGTCAGCACAAGGTGCCGGTAAGGGGAGGAGTGGTAGATCCCGACCAAAACCGAAGGAAAGCCCCGCGGTAGGCCAGTCGAAATCGTTATTATTAGATCGGATCTCTTCCGGATCGGAATCCGGGACAGAGATCCCAAAGTGGTGAGGCTCGACCGGAATCACATACCATCTCCCCCGGTAGTGTGTGGACCGAACGAAGTTCAGTTCACACAACCGAAGCTCTCCGAAGTCTCCGGCAATGAAGCCGAGGTCTCCGAAGATGAAACCCTGGCCGGGAGCGTAGGTGAAGACGAATCCGCCAATGGAAGCCATCAAGGTCGATGTAGTTGATCGTGACGCTAGCCCCTACCTGGCGCACCAACTGTCGACGATTTGCGTCGGCAATATATTTTATGGGGCGATGCGAGAGATCACGACAACGATGGTTGTACAGGGAGCCGAAATTATGCAGGTTCGGGCCCTCGAGGCGAGGTAATACCCTACTCCTGTGCTCGTGGATTGTATTTGGGTGGATTCTGATGATGATTACAAGATGGGAGATTGGATGTCCCCACTAGGGACCCCGTACCCCCTTTATATAGTGTAGGGGTTGGGTTACAGATAGAAACTCTGGTCTGTGTTTGGAAGATATAGATATAACCGATCCGACTACGCCTATACCCATGTAACATGAATAGGAAACGAATTCGTGTCCTTGTAGGTTATCTTTTGCCGCATCGCCTTCGAAGCCTGCCTTCTGGAAGGCCCGACTAACTCGGCCCAAGGTGGCGGTACGTCTTGTAGTATATCCTCGGACACCCAGGGCCCATGTTTTCCACACCGACCCACTCACAAGTAACCGTTGGTAGACCGACGTTTCGAATTATGTTCGGACGGCCCTTGCTCACCGACCGAAGTTACGCTCGGCGGCCACGCTCGGAATTCAAGTTCTGCTCGGGTGGCCTTTTGCTCGGGTAGCCTTTAGGTCGACCGACCCAAAGTCTTGTTCGGGTGGCCTTTCGCTAAGGCTAACCCGAAGTCCTGCTCAAATGGCCCTTGCTTGGCTGATCGGGCAATGCCTTGGTCCCGTCCAAACTTTCGACCCCCGGATTTTCAGCACACAGTTTGGAACCTCGAGGGGGGATCCGGCTGAATCCCCCACTTGAGGCTCGGGGGCTAGATGACGGGGACCGGGAGGAACGTTTGGATTATCACTCCACGCAAAAATGCCGGCCTCCCCCGAGCAAGGAAGTTCTCGCCGGTCGGCACGCCGACCTTGCCGGCCGAGTCGGGTTGCTCCTTCCTCGATCGGCATGACTCTTCCCATCCGCGGCATTAAATGCTCTGACGTCTTCAAGGACCACTACGTCCCGTCGAACGCAGAGGACTGCGGGCACCAACTCATGTCTTGTTGCACTGTTCCCATACCGTTTTCCCATAAGAACGAATGATGGCAAAGACAAGCTTCGGACCGCCGGACAACAGGGCGTCTTCTCCATACCGCTGGATAATAGGGTGTCACCTCCTCTGGAACACCGATTACACCCGTGTATAAACAGATTGTGCTGCTGCACCAAGGTAGTCAAAGTCGGGATCCTAAGTTGGATCGATTTTCCCTGGAAAGAATCGAATCGTAGTATCCAATCGAAAAATCGAGGATTCTATCTAATTTGTAAAATAAATATATATTTTGTTCTCCACTGCACTTTTATATTTTATATATATATAGTTGAGCTCGGTGCTTTGCAAAGCACCGAAGACACCATGCTTTATGCCTAGTTTATAAAATCCGAGACTCAAAATGGACAATCCGAACTATCCATCTTGATCTTCTCGTTGAAATCTCTTACATGACCAAATTTCGTATTTTTGAATTTTTTGCTATTTGTGTTGTATTTTTGAAAACCGTAAAATTTGGACACTCCATAACTAATTAGATCGGTGATGTTCAAAATACAAAACAAATAGCAAAAATTTTAAAAAATTACGAAATTTGGTCATGTAAGAGATTTCAATGAGAAGATCAAGATGGATTTATCATGATTCGATTGAATCACACACTAATTAACATTATAGTTGCTGTCAATTATCAAAAATAGCTTCTAAACCTTATCTGGAGTAGGATCGCGATTCTACACGATTCTACACGATTCTACGATTTGGATCGCGATCCTACTCCGATCCTATGTGATCCCGATTCACTAAGCAACTCGGATCGACATGCTTCCATAGGATCGTAGAATCGCACGACTCTACGAGTAGGATCGCGACTTTAACTACCTTGTGCTGCACATGTAAAGGTTAGCTGCTAGGAAACAGAAAGAGACCATAGGAGCTTCGGCTACTACCACTTCAGACCGAAGCCATCTTCCCACTGTAGAAAACTCATCTCCCCTGTAATCCTTCTCATATCTCCTATAGATACCACTGGACGTAGGGTTATTACCTCCACACGAGGGGCCCGAACCAGCCTAAATCATGTGTGCTTGCTGTTGATGGTTGCTTGATCGAAGCTCGCCTTCTCAAAAGCCTCCAAGGCCGCAGGAAAGAGGCCGGTTGATCCTCACATTCAACAAGTAAGCTCGGTGCCTGGGGTCCCGTACTCCCAACCGTCGACATATGCATACTGGTTGTTACTTTGAATGCTTGCTACAGGTAACATAGAGTAGTGACGAATGGTCAACACAAGTATCAACTTTGACTATGTTTTTTTTTGTGTTTTTTCCTCAAAGGATGGATGTCACCCAAACTCACCAATTTATGACTTCTGGGCACGGGGCCTGGTTCTGGCATGTTGGCACCAAACAATACGACCCGATCTTCGTAAGGATCCCCATCCCCACTTATCAACTTTGACTATTTTTTTTTTGTGTTTTTTCCTCAAAGGATGGATGTGGTTCCATGGCATAGCCAGAATTCAGACATAAAATAGCTCACAACCTAAATACGGTGTTCTTGCAGATTGTCCCGAACCTCAAGAATCGCTTGGTCAAGGTGATCCTCCTCTAATGGCGTATACAGGACAACTACAATTGTTTGAGTAATTTATGATTAGGTGCTACAAATCATTATCTAGCCCTTTTAATTATGATAAAATTGTAACGATACATGACAACAATGTTTATTAATCTTGGCTCTTCATCCCCTTTGATCTTGGCATTTTTACTGCGATGTTTGTCTAAAGTCATTTTTGTACTTGTGAGTTTCCGCACTACATTTGGCTCCTCTTGGTGTGCAGCAAAGTTTTGAGGCTAATTTTAGCTTCCTATTACTTTTAAGAAAATTTTGGATGTGACTATACACTTGGTGTGACTTATATTGCGAAATGTGCTTTGCACATGCCCGTTTACTAGTAAACAAAAGTTTCCGACTTAGGGTTTTGAAATCAATCTAAATCCAAATTTAAAATCACAAAAATCTATGAAAATTCTTTAAAATATTAATGATGTGTTTGAAATATTTAGCGGAGGACGGAGGAACGAAGGGCGTTGTTTGCATTCTGATTTTTCGATGCCCGAATTCAAATTTTATAATACAGATTTTACTCGATTTCTAACGATTTTTGACAATATTTTTACCACACTCGGGTACAATAAACAAAAGTGACCGAATTAGGGTTTTGAAATCATTCTAAATCCAAATTTAAAATCTAAATAACTATAAAAATTCTTTAAAATATCAGTGATGTGTTTATAACATCTAGCAGAGGCTTACTCCAAGCTACTCCGAGCTACTTTTGTTGTTATGTTTACCTGCAGTCCTTGCCGTGTTAGCATTATCGCCCACAGTCGTAAGTTGGAACTAACACCAAGAAAAATCGAATGAATTTGTATGAAAAAAATTTGAAGTCTGATGGCGAATTTGGTTCGGTTTCTAGAAAAACTCTAGGGGTTAACCACGGTTTTCGAATGGTTTTTCGTGATTTTTTAAACCCTGTGTGCAACCATTGAGAAGTTCTAATGACTATCTTAGTGCTTGCATCAAATTTTTGTAAAATTTACTTCAATTCTATTTGGAAATGAATTGTCACCCGTCAATTTTTCTTCAAAATTCGTACGCTCCAAACTCGAATATATTGCATCTTGAGCGCTCTGCAAGTCATTCGTTTTTTTTTTCTGTTCACATGGTTGCATTCATAAACAAGAAACAGTCACCCTCCAAATCTTCGCATCACAGTCCAGCGAGCCGCTGCAAACAAGAGCAGAGCATCCACAGCTCGAGCTCTCCTCGTTGCTCGAGCAGCCATGGTCGCCTCCCGGTCTACCCATCAACACCATTGCCAAGCACTTCACGGCCCCGCCATGGCCGTCCAGGACGGCCAAGCAGGAGTACCCCTCCTCCGCTCCCCGCCTCCACACCCGCACAGTCGTGTCCGCCGATCCGCTGCACACCACGTCCCCGGCGGCGGCTAGGCACAGTATGGCCTTTGCGTGGCCCCTGAGGGTGCCGGTGGCCGCCATGCGCCCGCCGGCGCCCTCCCACACGATGACGGAACGGTCACACGCGCCGGAGTAGAGCACCTGCCCGCCGACGCCTATCGCGAGCGCGTTCACCGCCGACCTGTGGCGCTGCATGGTCCCGACCAGCGCGAGCTTCTTCTGCCCCGGGTGGCGCCGCCACGCCTTGATCGTCTTGTCGGCCGAGCCGGTGTACACGTGCCCGTCGGGCGAGACGACGACGGCGTTGATGGCGTCGTCGTGCGCCGCCGCGACGGACTCCACGCAGCGGAGGCTGGGCAGCCGCCACACCTTGAGGCTCCGGTCCCAGGAGACGGAGTACATGTGAGCGCCGTCCGGGCACAGCGCGAGCGCGGTGACCGCGTCGACGTGGTGCACCCACGTGCACTTCTTGTGCCGCCGGACCTCGACGTAGTTCTTGGGGAAGAGGAACATGCGCAGGCAGTCGGCGGCGGTCGGCAGCACGGCGCGCAGCGCGAGGTGGCGGCCTCCGTCCCGCCGGCCGGCCTGCCACACTCTGATCTTGCTGTCCTGGTGCGAGCTGACAAGCCCGCCGTCCGCCGCGATCAGACACTTTATGGAGCTATTGGTGACGGCAACGGTAGAGCTGCGCCGCTCGTCCTTCCGCACCGCCGTGGCCTTGTCCAGAGGCCACAGCCTGATGTGCCCATCCGACGAGGCGACGTAGAGCGAGTCGCCGTCAACGGCGAGGCCCGAGACGTAGGAAGAATGGCCTCTGAGCGTGGCAACGCACTGGTGGAGCCATGGGCTGTGGGATGACTCGAAGGAATGGAGCGAAGGGAGGCTTGGTTGTGATGAGAACGACATGGTTTGGGAGATGCCACCTTCTTCAGACTCAACCTGACCTTGGCTCAGTTCTCTTCTACAAGAACTCATGGAGTAGGGAAAGAAAAAGATCAAGCTGCAATTCAGCTAAGTATTGAGACAGGTCAGAAGCAATGTGCATGGAAGCACAGACAGGAGACTATATCAAGTGGCTGCAGCCTGCAGGGATTGACGAGTGATGCATCTTTATAGCAAAGTGACCCCAAAGGCTTCTTGTAATAGATGTGTTTCAGAAAGTTTTGTAAGAAAGCAAACGCAAGAGATCAGGCTGACAGGTGCTTAAGACGGGGAAAAGACAGTCTAGAATTGCTTTAGATCCCCAGGCCGGGCGAAATTCTTGGTAAAATGTCCTCGTCAAAATGGCGGCAGTCAAGGATAAAATCATGAGCTAGCTACCCACTAGGCTTCACTGGATCATCGTCCATGGAGACATTCTGAACTTCTAACAGGAAAAAGGTTCTGTTGTGTGTGTGTGACTGTTTCTTGCAGAGAAGAACAGTTACTAGAATCTCTGTCCAGAATGGCAGAAATGCATATGCACTATGAACATCAAGGGATGTATACCTAACATGGATTTGCCTTGCCCTTTTGGGAGCAGGGTTATGTTTTTCAGTTATCGAAAATTAGTTTTCTCGGGATGGACCGATTTTTTACTAGCTCGGTTGAAAAAATTCATTTTTGATAAATTTCACATGAATATATAAAAGAACATTAAAAGCATCAATGTACAACAAAGCTAGCATGACCTGATGGTTAGTCTTTACTCTCGGTATGTAATAGGTTGCAGGGTTGAGCCCCTGTTCTCTCATTTTGTTGATTTATATATTTTTTGTTTAAATTCAAATTTGAAATTTGAAAAATGGGACTGGAAAATAGCCCCTTTTTTCCTATTTTCGGTGAAATCGGTTTTTTCGCCTCCCTCCCATTTTTTTTTCCCAACCAAAAAACATAACCTTGTTTAGGAGTACATTTAGCTTCTTCCTTCTTGGCTCCTTTCTCCCTGACCTTCCAGCATGCATATGCTTGCACCAAAGCTGAGAGCTTGCAATGATCACTCGGCTAGTTGGCTCTGATCTGGTCTGATCTTATTCTCCATGTGCAGCTCATTTGGGAGTGATAAGGTTCATCGGTTACTACTTTTGCTGTAGCAATACATTTTTCTCGTTATCGTAGACATACAAAAAAGAAGGGAATGGTTTCCTAGCTCTGTTATCATGTCGAGACATTCCACGCCAGAAACACTGGTAACACTTGCTGATACTCGCTATACCGTTGGAACAGTACACTGTCCTGTAGCTCGCTTCCTCTAAATTTCAGGAACAACACATTACCAACGTCACTACCTGCAATAATTAAAACAGAATTACTAATTCTCAGACGACAAATTTCTTAACTATCAGTCAATCTAAAATTACATTTTAGTAAGACTAAAATTACACAGCTTACTTATCAATCACCAGATTTATTTGTTGATTTCTATACTTTGTTGATGCATAAATTTGTCGAATACACGTACTTACATACTTTTCTTTTCCTATGTTTCAAGCCATCATGTTTGTTTTAGTCAATCTAAAATTGCACACTGGTAAAACTAAATTTACACTTATTTATAATGTGCAATTTTAGTATAGTTATAGTGCAATTTTATTAATAATCGACTGACACTTATTTTATTATTAGACAATTTGCTCTTAGTCGTTCCCTAATTAAAATCGGACGGCAACGTTTGCTGACGATTGAGGTGCGATTCAATTGGTGGTAAACTTTATAGGAACAACCTGATGCCGGTCCTATTTTCTCGTAAAAACATCATCCACTCGTAGCGATGTGTTGTGGCAAATCGGCAACAGTAAGTGGAAGCCCGCGTGCATAATAAAGTCATCCAAATTGCAATTCAGATTCTGCCCTACAAAGTCATTGTCCAAAGACAAGATCTTTTTCTGTTTTGGTTTATTCTCTGACGAAAACCGGCCGAGTTGTTCAAACGAAACAGCAATTAGTTGAGAGAAGAAGACTATATAGTAGGGGGGTAGGGACAAGACCATTGGGAAAGCCAAATTGGTTAAGAGGCAGACAGCCACTAAACATGTTTCATTATCAATCGTTTTATCAGGGACAGAAAGACATGATGTAACAGCAACAGAGCGAGGATAACCACACAGGAACTGGGACAAGGGTTGAAGCTAGTACAGGGAAAAGAGACAACCGCATCAGCAGCAAAACTGAGTGTGAATAAGTTCATGTTACACCTATCAACTATCGAAAAGTCTATTCTACGTTCCAAATTACAAAACCAGTTGTTTAGCACATTCATCTATTATCGGATCATTTAACGCTTTTGATGGTTTATGATGGTGGTTTCGGTGACATGGTATCGGTTTTGTTTACATCACCTGCATACATGACATATCTAATGGATTTTGGACTTTGAAGACTAAAAATAAGTTCATAAAAAATACTTTTTTGCATAAGTATCATGTATGCTTTTAGAATTTTTGAAAACTTAAATATCCGAAATTAATTTTTTCTTTAGTTAATTAAATCTTTAAAAAAAAGTTTCAAAATTTTAAACTTCTAGAATTTTCTAAACATATACTACCGAAAGAAACTCATGGAAGCTGATGAGAGGTATAGAAGTTTACCAAGAGTAGCTGGCATGGACAGCTTCTTCAGCTATGAAAATCTTGTGATCTATTGAGCCACACAAATCGATAGATGTTAAACAGAAACTGGAAATGCTGTCAACTTGTTCATGTGAGAAGATGAATATATTTGGATGAATTGTGTGTATACAATGGATGAATTGTATTGAGTCTCATGGACGTTTATATAAAGTACATGGTGATTTGGACTATAAACAATGCCAAAGATAAGATAGAAATTATATCCGAGAGATTACAATCAATCAATTAATTGTAACATCCTAACATATCATAACAGTTAGATCCTGCCATATACTCTAGGAATTAATTCACACAAGTGTGCACGCACACAAGGCCACAAGGGCAATAAGCACGACATGATAAACTTATCTACCCAAAACTACCTAAAATACAATCAACTAGGAAGCTAATAAAATCCACACATGGAGCTTTTAGAAGCACTTCCATGGCTGATGTAATCATGCAAGCAGCAAGATCCCAATGCTTGCTAACCAGCTCAGTGTTGGAGTTCACCGGAGTTTCTCACCGCCGGCGAACTCAATGACAATCACTCAAATGAACACGATGGAACTCAGTGTTTTGGTGCTGCGAAGGGGCAGCTTTTTTCTGTTGTATTGCAAACGTATTTAAAGGAAATACAAAGCAAAGATGGCAGACGTGCTGCCCTACATGCGCGGCATGATCACCTGGTGATCGTGCCATCCCACGACCGCGAACTTGCCGCGCACAACTCACTCCACCACTGCATGTACACACCATGCTGGTTGAGCTCCTAAAGACGCGCACAGCCCTTGCTAACCTCGGACCATGCACTGACATGCTAACAAACTAACTAACTTTACACAGCGAGGCCCTGGAATATGCAACATTTCTCCCCCCTAATCCTTGGCATCGCTGACCTTCTTGACACCGATCAGTTTGCACAGCTCCTGGAAACGCACGCGCCCGAGCGGCTTAGTCAAGATGTCCGCCTGCTGAAACTCCGTGGGAGCATGCCGGAGGACGATTTGATCCCTCACTACAGGAAAATGATTTGGTTTCGACGGCCAACTGTATTTTCGTCGGCCCAAAAGAGACCGACGTAATTAAAACATTTATTTCGTCGGCTGGATCGAAACCGACGAAAATACTACCAACTTCGCCGGCCTAGCCGACGTTCATCCTATTTTCATCGGCCTAGCCGACGTTTTTATGTCCACGGCCTATTTTCGTCGGCTAGGCCGACGAAAATATTTGGGCGATTCCCCCGCGAAAAGATTTGATTTTTTTGGGGACTTATTTTCGTCGGCCAAGCCTATGAAAATAAATAAAAAAAAATATTTTTGTTGTTTTCGTCGGCCGTGGCCGACGGTAATAAAAAAAAGTTGTTTTCGTCAGCTTGGCCGACATTACTAAAGCCTGGTGTCTAAGACTAGGGCCAACGCTGCATCTGGGGCCGCGGCATCTGGGGCGAGCAGCGGCCATCGAGAGGCGACTCGAGCAAAATCCGAGCTACGCATCAGCGGGCGACGAGCCGCGGCGCGAGGTTTCGACCGGCGACGACCTGCGGTGGTGACGCACAGACCCGGCCAACTGCGAGGAAAGGTCATCTACTTCGAATCCCCTCTCTTTGTTCTATGATTCATCTGGCACCGCTCGCTCCTCCTCGGCACTCGCCTCCTGCACCGTCGCCTCGTCGCTCGCCCTGCTCCCCGGCGTGGTCAGTGCTTATCTCGGCTCTCTGGCTCTGGCGTCTCTACACGTCCCCCGGCCCAAGATCCGGTGCTCCTGGACCGTCTCCCGGACTCGGCGACCCTCCTCGGCACCCCCTTGGACCCAGCGGCTAATCGGCGACCGGCAGTTTCTAGCGCCCCTGCTCGCCCCCCGCTTGCAACTCCTCTGCTCCCATCGTGTCTCCTGACCCTCTGGTTTTTGGGGGCATTGATCTGGCGATGTGATTTTGGGTGGTTTTTTGTTCCATTCAGGGTGCGAGGAAGTTCACAGGGATCGTGGAGGACCGCTGCTGCGACTAAGAGACAGTGGACGCCATCAACAAGGAAGTTACCCTTGTTCAGGTACTTCAAGATGAGGATTTATGGTTTTTTAACCGTTCTATGCGTGATTTTAGTGCCTCATGCCAAATGTAAGTCGTGATGTCATAGTCAGCTAGATTTCATCGTAGGGTTAATAAGCAACAGTTATCGAGACTGTTCCGGGTTTCATGCGTGTAAGAATGGTGCCATTTTTTGTTCTATGATTCAACAAATGACCACTTATGCTTGATAACGAAAACGAGCAACAGTTACTTGATTGCAGCATCAAGCTTAACCAATCAGATTCGTAGGAAATTCTAATGCGAACTATACGAGCTAATCTGGAGGACTAGGGATCTTATGATGATTGATGAAATTTGTTATCTCGCTTGGTGGCACATGGTTCCAGTCCCTTTTTACATTCCCTTTTCATGGAAATTGTCTGATTTTTTTATAACTATTTGATCCTTCATACATACCGTTAGGCTTCTGTGCTGCATCAATTCAACATTTACTGGTTTAGCTTCTGCTTTCCTATTACTTGGATGTATTTATAGAGTACAATAATGTCAAATTTATGGCACAAACATTCATAAGATCGTCAGATTTCAAATCCTTTAGGTATTTTTGTTTCTTGGCAAGAATGGTATGTTGATGGTTTCATTGATGAACCTTGTGAACCTGCAACAAAAAGAAAACTAGCCTGACATTTAATCCTGCTGCATCTCAGATGTGCCATTATCATGATATCATCAATTCATCATTCCTTGATTGCTGTGCTGATATATGTTGTGCTGATATTAAGCCAGGGACCTATACTTTTGTACATTGTAGATATTTATTCATGGAATATACATTTTCTGATCTTCTTTCAGACAGTCTAATGACTATTCTAGTTTCAAGTTTTCATGATGTAGTCTTTACCTGCAGGATCATTTGTCGAGGCAAGCCATTACAACAGCTGGATCTGGATGCATAGCTGCTTTGTTAGTTGAAAGATACTTTTTTTGCCAGTAATCTTATGCCAATTCTTCCATGTTTTTGCTCTAATTTAGAATTGGCTCAATCAGTAAGTTGCAACTTGTAGGTTTCATCGGATTAGTTGCTCAATTCTGTTGGTACTATTGCATTATGAGTGTGAGCATGATGTGCCTGGGCTAGGCTTGTCTGTGAAATCCATTGCAGATAGTTCAGACTCTATTATCAATCGACACAATTGATATCAATGCAATTAATAAAGCTGGAGAGACTGTTTTAGTTTAAGACGTTATATTAAGTTTCCAACAATTATTAAAGTGGAGGACAGCTTCAATAAATCTCTATACGATGAAAATGAGCATTACAAATTACATTAATTTTTCGGATAATTCACCACATTTATATTCCGCTTCGAATATGTGCACGATGTAAACGATGAATGTTATGTGATGATATGTGCGTGTGATAATTTATGTGAATTTTTCAGTATTTTATTGTGAATTGTGTGATTTTCTGTGAATTTTCTGGGATTTTTTAGGCATCCTGTTTTTTTTCAAAAAAATATATTATTTTCGTCGGCCAAGCCGACGAAAATAGCACCCCATGGGTCTGATGGCCAATTTGTTATTTTCGTCGGCCTAGCCGACGAAAATAAATGTGACACGTCACAAAATTTATTTTCGTCGGCTAGGCCGACGAAAATAAGACCACCACGTCACCATGTGAGTTGGCTTGCGGTCATCGAGATCTCAATTTCGTCGGCCGAAGCAAGCCGACGAAAATAGTGTAAATTCGTCGGCAGCCGACGAAAAAAGTTCTATTTTCGTCTATTTGTTTTCGTCGGCCTAGTTTCGTCGGCAGGCCGACGAAATTAGCCTTTTTCGTCGGTTTTTGACCTATTTTCGTCGGTTTTTTAAAAACCGACGAAAATAAATCGTATTCCTGTAGTGCCTGTCAATACACTCCTGGATGAAATGAAATTTTGTATCTATATGCTTACTCCGATCGTGGAAGACGGGATTTTTGCTGAGGGCAATAGTGGACTGATTATCCACCTTGAGTTCCGGCGCTCTAGGCTCGATGCCGACCATGTCGTGCACCAGCCGAGCCAGCCAGATTGCCTGACATGCCGCCGTGGCCGCGGCAAAGTACTCTGCTTCGCAAGAAGACAGAGCAACTACCTTCTGCTTGGAGGACTGCCAGGTGATCGGGTTCCCGCCAAGGAAGAAGATGACGCCGCTGGTGCTCTTCCATGTGTCGACGTCGCCGGCCATGTCAGCGTCGCTGAAACCGATCAGCTGAGCTTGCCCTTCCTCCTTCTTGGTGTAAACCACTCCGTGACTGCGCGTTCCAGCCACATATCGTAGCACGCGCTTCACCGCGATGAGGTGATCTTCATGCGGTGCCTCCATGAAGCGGCTCAGGTAGCCCACTGCATAAGCAAGGTCCGGTCGGGTGTGTACCAGATACCGTAATCCACCGATGATACGACGATACTCTGTCGCATTGACGGCCGGCGAATTGCTGTCTTTGCTCAGCTTCAGCCTGGGCTCCATAGGCGTTGTGCTCGGGTTGCAGGACTCCAAACCGTTGCGCTCCAGAAGCTTTTTGGCGTACGCCGCCTGGCACAGAGTGATGCCTGCAGGACCTTGGCTCACCTCGATGCCCAAGTAGTACGACAGTAGCCCGAGGTCACTCATGGAGAAGACGCGCTTCATCTCTTGCTTGAATGCCGCGATCTCGTCACTGCCGGTGCCGGTGATAACCAAGTCGTCGACGTAGACGCCCACTACAAGCCGCGATGCTCCTCTGTGCCGCGTGTAGATCCCATGCTCGGAGCTGCTCCTCTGGAAACCAAGTGACGCCATAGACGTGTCGAGCTTAGCATTCCAGGCCCTCGGTGCTTGACGGAGACCATACAATGCTTTGCGCAGACGAAGCACCTTGTGCTCGCTGCCGTCGACGATGAAACCAGGCGACTGCGACACGAACACCTCCTCCTTGAGCTCCCCATTGAGGAACGCGCTCTTGATGTCCATGTGGTGCACTTGCCAGTTTTGGTGTGTCGCCAACGCGAGCAGTGCACGCACGGACTCCATCCTCGCCACCAGAGCGAAAACTTCGTCGAAATCGATCCCGGCGCACTGGACGTAGCCCTTTGCTACCAGATGGGCCTTGTGACGCACAATGTTCCCGGCTTCGTCGCGCTTGACTTTGAAGACCCACTTGAGCCCGATTGCTCGGTGCCCAGTGGGGAGCGCGGCGAGCTCCCAGGTTCCGTTGTCTTCGATCGCCTTCATCTCCTCGCGCATGGCCTGTGGCCAGTAAGCATCGCGCTCAGCCTCGCCGAAGGAGGCCGGCTCGTCAGCCGTGGTGAAGTGAAGCTCCTCGTCGAGCACCCTGGGTGCTAGCCCAGGCGGCGAGGATGGTCCGATGATGGCGTCGATGGCGCGGAAACGCAGTGGCGTGTCGTCATGGTCCGCGTCCAGATCCACCTCCTCCTCATCAGGCGGCGTCACGAACTCCACCGGATCCGTTGACGGTGATGGGGCCGCTGGTGTAGGTGATGCCGGTGCACCCAACTCTGGAGTAGGAGTTGCCGACGCCGCGGGGAATGAATCCGAAGTCCACTCACCACCTTCTCCGTGTAGATCAGACGCTCTCTGGACGTCATACTCCACCGTGAAAGGCTGGCCGCTGGCGTCGTCTTCTGCGGAGCCGGACTCCCAACTCCATTGTGCTCCTTCGTCAAACATGACGTCACGCGACACAACGACGCGCCCGCTCTCGGGGTTGTAGCAGTGGAAAGCCTTGGATCCTGGTTCGTATCCGACGAAGATGGCGCGTGCGCTGCGATCATCCAGCTTCTTCAGTCCTGGGCGTGTGTCCTTGACGTGCGCGACGCAGCCGAAGGTGCGGAAGTAGTGGACCGCCGGCTTCTCGCCATGCCACGCTTCGTACGGCGTCTTGCCTTCAAGTGCACGTGTTGGCGCACGATTGAGGATGAAGACCGCCGTCGTGACGGCCTCGCCCCAGAAGAAACCGGGGAGGCCCTTGGACTTGAGCATGCACCGCGCCATTGCCACGATACTCTGGTTGCGCCGCTCAACCACCCCGTTCTGCTGCGGAGAGTAGGGGGCCATGAGCTGGCGCTGAACTCCACGAGCGGCGCAGTACTCTTCGAACTCGACGGAGGTGAACTCCCCCCCACGATCAGTCCGGAGCACCTTAAGCTTACGGCCTGATTCAACTTCCACCGCCGCCTGGAAGTTCTTGATCGTCGCCGGAGCCTGATCCTTGCTGGCGAGGAGGCGGAGCCACATGAAACGACTCATGTCATCAACCAACAGAAGGAAGTACTTGTTGCCGCTCGGAGTTGTAGGCGAGATGGGGCCGCAGAGATCCCCATGAACCAAGTCGAGGACGTGGGCCGTCCTTCGCCGCGCTTGATCCGGGAAAGGGGCGCGCCGCTGTTTGTCGACGAGGCAGCCGTCGCACACCTGGTTGACGTGGTCCAGGGACGGCAGGCCTCGCACCAGCCCCTCCCGGGCGAGCTTTCGTAGATTGTCGAAGCCTAGATGCCCGTAGCAGCCATGCCACAGCCACGCAGTCTCCGAGCTCCGAGCAGCCATGCACACTGGCTGACCAATCGACAGCTCCAGGATGTACAGGCGTGACGCAGATCGACGTACTCGCGCGAGGAGCTTGTTCTAGGGGTCGTAGATGCGGCAAAGGCTGCGATGGATGTCGACGTGGCAGCCGGACTCGTCGAGTTGTCCAACGCTGATAATGTTTGCCGTCAACCGGGGTATCAAGTATACCCCGGTGAGTGCCCGATGGTCGCCATTCTTGCAGCTGAAGACGATCGTGCCGCGGCCTTCGATTTCCACCTCCGAGCCGTCGCCGAACTTGACGGAGCCGCGGATGCCGGCGTCGAGCTCGGAGAAAGCCGACCGTACGCCGGTCATGTGGTTCGTGGCCCCGGTGTCGAGCACCCATCGGCGGTTGTCACGAACCTCCACCGATCCAAGTTGCGCGAAGACCTTGGCCTCGTGGATCCTCATGCGATGCTCTGGAGAGGGTGACGGATTGGGAATTTGGGGGCAGTAGGAAGAAGCGGACGATGTGGGGGAAAGGGACAGAGTACCTAGCGCCATCAAAAGTGTGGCATCATCCTCTTCTCCTTCGATGTGGTGGGCCTGGGCTTGTTGCTTCTTGGGCTTGCTCCGGCAGTCCTTCGCCCAATGGCCCACCTTGCCACAGTTATGGCAGCGGTCCGCATCATCCTGCTTCGGCCCACCGCTGCCGCTCGCCTTGTTGCCGCCGCCGCCGCCACGCCGGGTCTTCCCTTTCTTCTTGCCGGTGCCGGAGCCCGCTCCGCCGTTGCCGGAGGTCCCGCCATTGCCGCCATCGTGTAGCTTAAGGCGGGCCATCCAGTCTTCCTCTGTGAGGAGAAGACGGCCCTGCTTGTCGTAGACCGAAGCAGAGGGAGCCGCCGGCTTCTTCTTCCGCTGCTCGATGGCGCGAAGACGGTCGGTGACCTCCTCAATGGACAGGTCGTCAACGTCGAGGAGGGTCTCAATGGAGCAAGCGATCTGCTCCAGATACTCCGGCACAACCTGTAACATCTTCTTCACAACCTCGGCGTCGTTGAGCTCGCCGCCAAGGGTACGGATGTTGTTGGCAAAGCCGACGATGCGCAGGGAGAAGTCATCGACGGTTTCCCCTTCCTTGAAGGTGATCTCGCCGAAGTCCTTGAGCAGCTGGCGGGCGTTAGCTTCGCGGACGCGCTGCACGCCGACGCGGACGGTCTTCACCGCGTTCCAAGCAGAGCGTGCAGTCCGCTTGCGTCCAAGAGAGGCCAGCATGTCGGGCGGCACCGAGCGCAAGATCGCTGCCAGGGCGAGCCTGTCCTCACGGTACTGAATGTCGTCGCCTTCCTCAGGCTCGACGGCGTGCCACAGCCCGGCGGCCTCCAGGTTGACCCGCATCAGCAATGCCCACTCGGAGTAGTTGGTGCGTGTGAGTGTCGGGTACTGGATGGAGCCGCTGCTGGGCTCCTTAATGCGCTCGATGACGAAATCGCCGCGGTGACGTCCGCGATGCCGCTCTGGAGACGGCGAAGCACGACGACGCGGAGGCGGCGATGGTGATCGGTCGCCGAACGCCGGAGTGGAGCGGAAGGAGCGCACGGACATTGCCGGTCCTAGGAACGGTGGCGCTCTGATACCAAATGTTGGAGTTCACTGGAGTTTCTCACCGCCGGCGAACTCAATGACAAGCACTCAAATGAACACGATGGAACTCAGTGTTTTGGTGCTGCGAAGAAGAACAGAAGAACAGAGAAGGTCGCCTGCTTAGAGACACCATGCCTGCCTAACCAAGAAAGGTGTTTTAGGTTTAAAAGGCAGGAGTGGATATCACAATAAGACGGCAAGTGAAGCCAAAGAACAACAGTTGAGCCGAGCAATTGGTCATGTTAGAACAAGCTACTAAACTACTGGAGGAAAGGTGGTCTGGGTTCTAATCTCTGAACAGAGCTGTCTCTCAATTCTGGGACACTCCTTTTGTAGCCTGCTGGATTTTTCAAAGAAGCTACTGTTGGTCCAGCTTGGCCCTTGACAGCTAAATTCTCTTCATGAAAGCTAAACGTCCAAAGCTGCTAAAGCATCCATCAATTCTCAAGAAAAGGAAGGGATTCCCTCATTTCTGCCTGCTGCTACTCTCTCTCTCTCTCTCTCTCTCACACACACACACACACACACACACACACACACTAGATGATTAAATTTGTAGTAGCCTAGTAGGAGTGACAGCCATGCAAGGCAACTTGCAAAAGATTGCAGAAGATAAGCCATATGACTCGTGGTACAACTTGGCCATCCCATCTGTAGCAGGTTAGCTTGTATGCAAGCATTGCTTGTGGTCCATCGAGAAGGCAAGATAACTCTCCAGCTGAACATGATATTCAACTACTGCGAATCTGCGATGCTGTCTATCTCATCCAATTTCAGGACTGAGAAGTGCAGAACACTTGGCTTCATTTACAGAGCTGCGCCGCACAACTCACTGGATTTAGCAGGACAGTGCCTGGGTTTATCTACTAACCCAATGCAGCTGAATGAATCTAATGGCCGGCCAGTATGGCAGTAGCTGATGGACCTTGCCAGCCAAGTGATCTTTGCATTCTCTCCGTTTTTAACAGTCCTACATACCTTCTTGATACCTTGAATCTGAACCATCCAAGACATTCGTTATGCTAGATTCAAGGGTTCTCAAAGAGATGGTACCTAATGCATATCTCCTCCATCTATAGAGGTACTAATCCATAAAGGGCATTTTAGTATTTTATTCCTCCCGCCTTCTCTCCCTCCCTCTCACCTCCCTTCCACCGGCGGATTCCGACTGCCCGACACCATCCGCTGCCGGTTGCCTCCACTACGCCGCCGTATGCTTGTGTCATGCCCTCGCCTGCACATGCCATGCCACCGCCTAGTCGCCTGCCCTTGCTGCCACTTTCTTGGTACCTCACATTACGGCGGCACAATGGCGGTTGTGGAGAGAGAAAGAAAAAAATAGGTAATTTCTAAAATATTAAATCTATCCCGACCACATGGTATCTTGAGGTAATTTGTACCTTGTGGTACCTTTAAATGGACCGTAAAATTTATCATATATATTATAGATGATGGAAGATGGGGGATAAAGGACTCAAGTGAGCCAAGAAAGAAATGAAAGTTGCATCATGCTCCCAAAATGGCAAGGCAAATCCATGTTAAGGACATCCGTCGATGTGTATTTGCATTTTTGGCCTACCTGACTTAGTCTTTTTTCTTCTCAGCAAATAACTTTGGACGCAGGGGCCGTCCGACGCCCGTCGGACGGGCTCCTGTCCGATGGCCGACGCTGGTCATCCAACGGCCAACGATAGATCTAGATGAAAACTTTGTTATTTTTGTTTTAGTTATAAAAAAATTCTTAAAAAATCTGTAAAAATCGTAAATATTAACTGATCTGTGTCAGGTTTAACATATATTTTTAGTATATATTTATATTAAAGTTTTTAGATCTAGCTATGCTTTAGTACATTTATGAAATGAATATTGATCATAAAAATATGAAAATAATATATGTTGAGCCTGACATGGATTAGTTAATATTTAAAATTTTTATAGATTTTTTAAAAAAATATTATAGCTAAAACAAAAATAACAAAGTTTTCATCTAGATCTATCTCTGGCCGTTGGATGGAGATCCAACGGCCAGCGTCGGCCATCGGACGGGAGCTCGTTCGACGCATCGGACGGCCCCTGCGTCCAATAACTTTACCGGTTAGTTATAATGCCATGCTAGCCTTGTGTAATCATGTTGTGGTTTTAAAAGTGGCATCAAGATATTCAAAAAACAGCTTAAAAAATCAAAGTCTTTAGCTTCAAGAAGACGCAAAAACCATAAACCAAACCAAATATGGACCAAAAGGCTAATGAGTCAAATGGCTAATTCAAAGCCTTAGGCCGAAAAAGAGAGGCCTTGTGAAGTTTAAACCAAATATAACGCTGCATCATGTCGAGAAAAAAAAACGCTCCATGATATTCCCGCGCGTTGATATCAGTTTGTTCATTCCAATGGGAAAAAAAAAAGGAAGAACCTTTATGTGCCTGTACAGATAGAAGAAAATGTGGTGGTGGCATTCAGTTTTTACCTCCCAAACCTACTTCCGCAAGGCATGTGCTGAATGTATAAATGTGCTGAATGTATACAGATATATGATTGAATATTTTGTCGTTGAAACTTAGGGAAAGAGGACAAGTCGATGCCCCCAAGGACATGTGAAGTAACATTCTTAGGGGGAGATGCCTCTGCTTTTGCGGTCTCCACTCTCACCGATCAATCTTTCCGATTTGCGGTGTCCTGTAGGTCTTCATGCGGATTTTGCTGTTCACCTCTCCGTGTGGCGTGATGGCAGACCAGACTGGGTGAGTGAGTTCAATAAATGGATCATAGAAGAAGAATCGTCCGTTTCCCACCATCGAAAGCCTTCTCAGTGATGTACCCCTCAAAGACCCTCCATGTTTGGCAAAGTCAACCAAGTTGCTCGTCCTACACCCCGTGGTGATGCGGTGAATTCAGGCCAATTGCAAAATCAACTCCTCCGGGCATCAAACTGCGGTCTCTAGCCAACGTGCTTAGAGATCTTGGGCGAATATTGTGGCCTCCAAACCCTTTTCCCCTCTATCTGAACCATCTGCGACCAATTATTCAGCTAGAGATTCAGGATTTCATTGCTTGAGCACATCCAATTCAAAAACCTCTGCTATGGAACCCTCTTTTTCTAAGGGGATTGCTCTACCTATTTGTTCCCCTTGCAAGCAAAAAGGGCATTGGGCAGTCGATTGTGACACTTTTCAATGGAGGGTTAGATAGACCAGTGGTCTTAAAAGTTTACATCTCTCTGTGCGTTGTAGATCCTGTCGAAAACCTAGCCATCTGGCAGTCCATTGCCCCTTCTTCCAATGGAGAATTAAATATAAACAGTCAATTCCTTGTAGGCTCTGATACCTCTTCGTACTGCCTCTATCTCCCCCTCCACTAGGGCTTCCCCCTTGAGGCCACTTTTTCCACTCTCTTTTAATCTGATGTCTCTCTTCACCTTTTCCTTAAATCATCCTTACATTTCCTTGCCTTCTACATTCATATCCTCATCGTTGAGCAGGGTGCTTCTCGCCTTTCCCTTCTTGGTCTCCATTGAAGCCCCTCCTCTGATTGGGGCTGAGGCGTAGGCGAAGCTAGCCCCTGTCACCCTTAAAGAATCACTTGAGTTTGTGGTCTTGTCGGATGCTACAGATCTAGATAGAATCCTTACCATGATACCCCTTTAGATTGAGGTGCAAGCGGTTCTGACTCTCTCAGTCTCGGAGGAGTTAGCCCTTGTCACCCTTCAAAACTTGTCTGAGCTTGCAGCCCTGTCGGACATTGTAGGACTAGACGATATTATCAACCTGGCACCCCTTCAAGTGCGCTCGCCTGTGCGCACGAGGTCTCCTTCCACGACCGATGAGCTCATGGCCCAGAATCACCGGTGCCTTCCTGTCGTTGGAGCCTCGCTCGCGTGGATGTGCGTACGCCAGTGGTGAGAAGCTGGCCTCGTCCCTCCACTCGCAGCCGTTCCAAGAGTGAACCTCGTCAGTCTCCCTGCATTGCCGCTTCCTCTGCCTGTGGCCATCTACCGCTGGATTTGCTTCGTGACTTAGGTTGCAAAATTGAGCTCAATGAGACTGAGCTTGACTTGGCATTATCAAAAAAAAATGAAGAATGATGAGAAAATTTCAATTTCTTAATTAGAAATCAGAGGGTTAAATGCCAAATTTAAATGGGCTGCTATCTGTAACTATCTAGAGGTTGGTGCCTTTAAGATTCTATCTTCAAGAAACAAAAAGGAGAACTTGGATATCAATTATGTGAGGAACTTTTCCCTAGACATTTTGGAGACTTTGCCACACTAGACTGCATTGGCCGCTCTGGAGGTATTGCCACTATCTGGTCTGACGTGGATTTTATGGGCAAAACTATTCATAAAGGATCTTTCTCTCTCACTATGGAGCTGACTAGTACTGCTAATGGAGATTCTTGGACTATAAACCGCTTTCTTCTGCTGAAATGAAATCTTTGAGAATTAATCCTAACGTGTTAATTGGTTGATCCTTTGTGACTTCAACTCCTATAGAAACGCTAATGATAAGAATAAACCTGTACTAGACATTTCTGATATATTCATTTTCAATAATTTTATTAATGAGGTGGAATGGATCGAGTTACCTTAGAAGATTAAACATTTCATGTGGAGTAACCATCATGATGACCCTCTTCTTGAGAAACTTGACCGGGTCTTCTGTTCATCATCTTGGGCTTCTTCCTTTCCTCAAACTTACTTTGAAGTTCTTTGCAAAATTGCTAGTGATCATAATCCTCTTGGCATAACCATAGCACTTCAAATGCCAAAGTCCGTTATCTTTCGTTTCGAGAACTACTGTTATCACTGCCAGGTTTTAAAGAGGAAGTTGTTAGGGTTTGGACCTTATATCCTAATGAGACAAATGTAGTTAAACACATCTCTATGTGGCTAAAGAGGCTTCAGAGACATTTTAAAATGTGGGCCTCTCAATTTGGTGCCTTGAAGCTACTGATTCGTCGTTGTGAACTTACGATTAGCTTTCTTGATGATCTTGAAGCTGAATGACGATTTTTTCCGGTGGAATGCAGATTTTGAAAACTTGTTATAGAGAAACTTCAGAACTTGTTCATATACCAAAGAAAGTATTGGAAGCAGCGAGCGATGCAAAAATGGGTTAATTTGGGCGATAAAACAACGCCTATTTTCATGCTATTGCTGGTTTCAATTATCAGCGTAACTTTATTGCCTCTCTTTCTCAAGATAGCCACTCATTCTCAGATCATTATTGGAAGGCGGCCATCATCTTCCAAACTTTCAAGGCTAGAATAGGGGAATCATCACCCGCTCGACTACACCTTCTGCTGGACATTTTGGTGAGCTTGGTGTCTCTGAATTCCATGGGCTGTATGTTCACTCACACTGAAGTAGATGTGGTCATTAAGGAACTAGCTCCTAGCAAATCTCCGGGACATGATGGTTTCAGTAATGATTTTGTGAAAGCCTGTTGGGATATTATCAAAGAGGACTATTACACTCTCTGTAAACATTTTTCTCATGACATTCTAGATGTTGAAAGGCTTAATCTTGCTTACATTATCCTTATCCCAAAGAACCAACAAGTCTCCTCGGTGAATGACTATCGTCCTATCTCACTTCTCAATAGCCCTTTGAAACTGCTTACCAAGGTTATGACTAATAGGCTACCACTGTGTACCAGCTCCTTTATTCATGGCAACCAATTTGGTTTTATCAAAGAAAGGACGATCCATGATTGTTCAGCTATGGTCACACAATTTATTTTCTATTATGCCTATCATTCCTCTAGCGATACTTATCAAGTTGAACTTCTCGAAGGCCTGTGGTGTCATTTCTCATGATGCTATTCTTGAGGTTCTTTAGAAGAAGGGCTTTGGCTCTAGATGGCATTCTTAGGTTCAATCCATCTTGACGACAACAATTGCTGCATTTCTACTTAATAGTGTTCCAGGCAATCACATAATGTGCAAATGAGGAGTTCAGCAGGGAGACCCACTTTCCCCGCTCTTATTTGTTATTACAGCAGATATTCTTTAAGACTTTGTGAATGATACTCACTTCAAAGGTATCCTGCATCCTCCTATGCTGATGCCACTGGGAGTTGATTTTCCAGTATATCAGTATGCGGATGATACTATTATTTTAATGAAGGCATCTCAATTTAGCACAATCTTTTTGAAGTCTCTAATAAACACATTATGGGAGTTTTTAGGCTTGCAAGTTAATTATAGCAAATATGTAATCATGCCTATCTTTGTGAATGCTGAATTAACTTCTCACATGGCGACTATTCTTGGTTGCGAGGTTGGATCTTATCCTATTTATTAGGTGGGGCTTCCTTTGTCTCTTCATCGACCAAAGATAGACGATTTTGCCCTTCTTTTGAACCACATAGATAAGAAACTAGCTAGCTGACAAGCTCGTCTTTTGAGTTCTGCGGGCAGATTAGTTCTGATTAATGCAGTTCTCTCATCCATCCCGACCTCACTCTTTGCTTTTTCAAGTTGACGGCTAGTGTGATCAATGATATTGATAAGTTTCGACGAAACTTCCTATGGCATGATACATGATCCTATAAGCCTAGTGGCAATCTTGTTGCATGGAAAAATGTGTGTAAGCATAAGAAGCAAGGAGGATTAGGAATTATCAATTTATCCATCCAGAATGAAGAGTTCTCCAATAGATACTATAAATATATCATGACCAACAATTTGTCATTTAAAGCTCACAAAATTGTTTGGAAGAGTTATGGGCAACTTAAACATAAGTTATTTCTGTGGTTGATTTTGCTCAATCGGTTGAATTCGCGAAGCCTTCTTCATTGAAAAGGCATTTGGAATGGATGTGTTAGATTGCTCTCTTTATTACTCCAATGCTAAAGAAACCTTACTTCATCTTTTCATAAAATGCTTTTTGTAGAAGATATCTGGTCTCATTTGAAGCTTCTATTTCGGTGATCACAAAACTGGCTCGTTATGATAAGAGCTTTCCCTCAAGCTAATCTAGGGGTCCGATCCTTTTACAAAGAGCTCCTCTCTCTTGTTTGTTAGCACATTTGGTTGTGAAGAAATGATAAGATATTCAACACAAATTTGCAACCTTCGTCAATCACAGCCTCCAAAATTCGCTCGTCGATGCAGTTTTTTCGTGCGAGAGGGAGTGAATCTTTTGAGGACCATTACCCAATGGCTTTGTACGTTGGAATCAGATTAATTTGTTGTTATTGGTCTTTCTTGCTTTCTTTTCCTTTTTTTGTTTGGGCTCACGTCTTATACATATCTTTTGAGTAATATATGACTATGGAAAGCCTAGGCAGTCTTTATCCCTAAAAAAAATGGAATTCATCGATCATTAAAGAAAAAAGGGATTCTTGAGCCGCTTAATCCTCCGTCCACGGCTCCACTCACAGTGACTAGCACCCCCTTCTTCCAGCTCAACATTGTCCTCCAGCTACTGGTCGGCATAGAGCACTCTGCAGTTGCACGCCACTGTGTATATGTCACTGATGGATGACCGTTAACCACCCACCCACATCCGGGCTCAGCAAAACCAACCAAAACCGGTGGAAAATACCAACACGGTTTAGTTAAAACCAATCCAAATTCAAAATTTTCAAATTCAATTTCGATGTAAACTGAAATCGATCCCTAAATTAAAGGCAATTCAAATTCAAAATATTCAAATCCAAACCAACCGAATTTCGCTCAAAAACCAACAATTTTCGCGGCCTCAATTCAAAATCTGAACAACGAATTTTGCATGGTTTTCGACGAAACCGTTGCCGGTTTTTTACTGTGGCACAAAATCATAAACTCTCCCCCATCACACCCGTGACCAGAGTACCAGACTGCTAGTTGGCTACTTGGCTAGCATTCACATGTTGACGACCATGGGCAGTCATGTTCATTTATACTAGCTTAAGGATCACTGTTTCTTCAGAAAAAAAAAAGAGAGATCGCATTGGATTGGATCTGGGACTGGCGGGAATCAACAGGAGCAATGCACATAGTAGTGACAGGAGTCAAGAATGAAAGAGGCGGAGGAGGCCGAATCGAGGACACGAATTGCCGAATTGTGTTGCTGGCTTGCTATTTCCAGTTTGGCATACTGACCTGCCAGCCAATGTGTGTATCAATTACAAGTTCTGAATCTCAACACATTGCTCATCTCATTAGCAACAAAAAAAATTGTCTGCATATCTATATAGTCGCATACTTATGCCGCAGACAGAAGCCCGGAACAAAAATCGCTAAAATTTCACGAAACCAAAGCAAATGCCAACTGGTCATCTCAAATATAAACGTCAGTCAACTTTATTTTTCAAAGAACTATTTTTCGAACCCACCACATCACAGCAATGTACAGAAGTTAAAATTTGAGGTATGCAGATCAAATTGAGCAAGATCTCTAGCATATTGAAATGCAGTATTGAAACAAGCAAACATGATACCGCAGCATTCTGCAGCTCCGCTGATATCATCCTCCGATGTGCTGTGCTACTCTACACCAAAACAGCTCCGATTCAGCCTCCGTTCACTTGGAATCAGGCGCGTGCAATGCGATCTCGTGATGGGACTCCACCCCGTTCGCCACCGGCGGAGCCGCTGCGGCGGTGATCCCTTCGTCTTCTTCCTTGTCATCTTCTGAATCCAATGTGAACGGTGAGGGTATGGGCATTCCTTCCATCTGGAAGTCCTTGCCCACCATCGTGTACCCGACAGGTGGACGGCTCCTCCTGGAGAGGACGGTCGCGTAGGCAGCCGCGCCGGCGAGCACGAGCAAAGCGAGGTGGCCGTTGAACTGCAGCGTGGCAACAGAGCGCGCGCGGTGGTAGTCCTCGTGGGTGCGGCACTTGATGGTGTAGTCGGCGCGGCTCTCCGCGTGGAGCGCGCAGCCGTGGGCGACGGCGCTGGTGAAGAAGGAGAACCCCATCTGCACCATCCACGTGCCCTGCAGCGCCAGCCCCGCGGCGCGGGCGAGGCGCGGCTCGGCGGCCTCCGGGCGGTGCGCGGCGAGCAGCGTGGCGCCGAGGCAGAGCGTGATGGGGACGAGGAGCAGGTCGAAGTACCGGTTCTCGATGCCGGCGGCGGTGGACACGCGGCGGTGCGCGAAGAGGAGGAGCTCCTGCGCGAACCCCGCGGCGAGGAGGAGGTCTAGAAGCGGGAGCGGGACCGGCGCCGCGAGAGGCGCGAACGGCGCGACGGAGTAGAGGAGGAAGAGCGCGGAGGCGGCGAGCGTGGGGAGGGAGAGGTGGTGCGCCGAGAGCAGCGCTGAGAGGAGGCAGAGCGCGGAGAGCAGCGCCGCAAGGAGGTGGCGGAGGTGCAGCGGCGTGGAGAGGCGAGCCGGGAGGAGCGGGAGCGGGCGCGGCGGGAGGCAGAGCGGGAGGGACTCGAGCGCTGCCAGGGCTAGGAGGCCCAGCCCGGTGGCGGAGTAGGCGATGAGGCCCGGCATGGCTGGGCGCGCCGCCTCGCCGCGTGCCGCGCCGGTTTCTCCGGCCGCCGCGGGCGGGTGGCTTGGATCTGAGGGGAAGACGAAGGGCGTGGCAACGGCGGCTACTTGCTTCTCGAGGCGAATGGCGATCGGATCGTGGGAAATGGTGGGAGTCAGCGGTTAGTCGGGTTCGGTGGTTGCCGGCTAGCGACGGGAGCCCGGCTCGGCTGACGAGCAGGAGCCGACGACGCGTGGGTCTCTTGCAAACGGGCCCACGTGTCAGTAGCTTAAAGTTGTTCGTGTTTCCTAATTGAAAACGTATTATTAAATACGTGTTTGCTTAAAGAACACGTATATCATAGAAGCTTTCCAGTAGGGCGCTTTCTGACAGCCTACTACGCCTTCAGACGTAGCCACGTCACCAAACCCAACCCCATCCCCTTCCCCCAGGCAGTCAGGACTCAGGACTCAGGCGCACGAACAAGAGCCTGCGCCGCCGCCGGAAGGGATGTCGCTCTGCTGCTGCGGCGCCGCCAGCCGCCGCCTCCTCCTCCCTCGCCTCTTCCTTGGCCGGCACTACCAGGTCCGCCACTCCCTCCTCCGCCTTCACACCGCGACCGCCTCCGCAGCCCCTGCCGCCTCTTCCTCCACCACATCCCTCACGCCGCCGCAGCAACGCCAGGTCGCCGTCTACGTCGACGCTCTTCTCGACTGGAACCAGGTCCCTCTCTAAACCTCAACTGCTCGCCCCCACTCTAGACCCCAGCAGCTTACACGGCCGTTGGCCCTCCTACCATGTTCTCTTCGCCATTCAGAGGATGAACCTTACCGCCGTCACCGACGAGGCTGAGGTCATGACGCGCCACGTGGCCGACTCCCTCGCCGTGCTTCCCCCGCTGGAGCGCGCATACCGCGCGCATTCCACCTCCGGCGACGGCAGCGGCATGGACGGGATCAGCCTTATCGACGTCGGTTCCGGGGCCGGGCTCCCCGGTCTGATCCTTGCCATTGCGCGGCCAAGTAATCACCTCTCTTTTTAAATAGTGAGACTCAGAAAAAAAATTGCGTTTTTGCTTTGTTTGTAATTTTATTGCTGCAATATGGAGTTGTGGACTGGTTTTGTTTGTTTCAGGCTGGAATTTTACCCTATTGGAGTCGATGCGGAAGCGGTGCACGTTCTTGGAGCATGCCGTTGAGGTCATGGGATTGTCGAATGTGGAGGTGGTGTGTGACCGAGCTGAGGTAAGTTGTCTCTGTACTAACTTTATGCTATGAATTATGAGTTTATGATGGATTAGGCTGAACTGCATATTTCAGTGGAGTAATGAAACATATCTGCTTCTGTTTATCTACTAGAGTTAGTTTTTGAGTTCGGCAACACTGAGTTATGAAATTATCAACGGCATGGAAATTTCCGCAACAAAACACTTTTTATTTGCTTTGTGGTTGAAAAGATTCGTTCCTGAACACAGTTCTAACCTTTATCATTGACTAACCTATGCTTTGGCAAATAGTGCTTTGGTTGCACCTATATGTTTTGATCATTTTACTTTCATTGCCTAATAGGACAGAATGTTGGCCAAAGTCTAGATTTTAGAGAAGCATTTGATGTCACAGTTGCAAGAGCTGTTGCAGAACTGAAAATTTTAGGTATGCGGTGTTTGGATTCCTGTTTCAAGATCAGTTATAGTAATTAAGCTCAGTGTTCTCTTTTGTAGCTGAGTACTGCCTCCCGTTGGTCCGTGTTGGTGGTTTATTTGTAGCTGCAAAAGGACATGAACCTCATGTAAGTCTTGGGCTCTCAGCCTATTTTACTCACTATGTGAGATTATCAAACATTTGTACAGATACTACATATGTATGTGGTAATCAACTAAATCTCTTGTACTTCTATGTATATGCCAGCGATGCAATCCTAAAGCCTTGTTGTGGTTAAATCATCTATAGTACATTCCAAGAAAACAAACATAGCTGCAAAAGGGGCATGATCCTTGTTTTGGAGCCTCTTGACAATACACGCTGATTTAATTTCAAATCTTCATTTGAATAATACTTTAATTTCATCTACTTTGTTGGGGCAGGAAGAAATAGAAAGTGCTAAAAGCGCAGTAAGGACATTGGGTGGTTCCATGCTTGAATTGTGTAATGGTACGATATCCACCTTCATCTTTTAAGCTTGTATACTTAATAGTGAATACTCCTACTTTGTGTTGTAAATATCATTTCTCAGTGACTGTTAATCTGTCTACATGGTGCTATTGGGTTAGTAGCTCTTATGTTTTCTTTTTTCCCCTTTTTGATTAAATGCCAGCTTTCCCTTACTACAGTTTCTTTAAATAATAGCATAAAAATGTATTCTCAACACAATGAGGTGCTGCTGAGTGATACCGTATATCTCAGTTCTTTTATAATTCCTGCACTAAAAGTGAAATGTGACTGACATCCATGTTGGTTGAAGGGTAGACACCTGATTGTGTTGCTGCTATTTCTTCCAGTTTTCCAGGCTGTGCAAACATAGAACTCCTAGTATCATGTTAAGCCTCTCTTTGTTCTCAGTTGAATCAATGGGACCTCATGGTCAACGGACGGCTGTTATATACTTAAAAGAGCATGCTACCCCAAAAAGATACCCTCGCCATCCAGGTAATCCCAATATGCCATGTTGAAAGGCATTTCATCTTAGTAATTATATAATTGCTTAAAGATGCAAATTGTGGTTGGTTGCATCCATCCAGGTACCCCTTCGAAGATGCCATTATGATAAACATGTCATTGTAGTTTGCAGCATAGTTCTGTCTCCTTAAAAGTAAAATATTTTCTTGGAAAATTTTGTATTGAGTATTGCGTAGCAGAATGAATCTGACGAGTTTATGATTATCATGTAACTTTGAGAATTGGAAATGTTCCAATAGCGCAATAGCATGAACTACCAGTTGTCTAGCTGTATCAATCTCTGTTTCTTGCACGACACTGTTTCCTGTGGGCTAGAGAAATGTTGATTGCCTTGAAAATACATTAAATGAGGCTTTTTCAGGAAATGATACTATTAATAATTGGACAAAGGCATGAAGCCATATTCTTCACCTGTTACGACAGTACGACACCAAGTTGTTATTAGAAGTTCGTTGTTCTTGTCGAGTGTTTGGCAGTAGCCAGGAATAGTTTGGGGAATGTGAATAATCTTACAGAGGTGAGCTAGGGAAGAAAATCCCCTTCATTCAAGGCACAAATTCCCTCTCCTCGTTTACTTCGCTCTAACCAAACAAGAGAGTTTACTTTTCCTTCTCCTAACTTCTACTTCTCCCCTTTAAAAAAGGGATTTGTGCTTCTCTCCAACCAAGCTTCGAATGACTCTTTCCATTTCTTTCCTGTTGGTCAAAGCGCATGAAAGAAATTGTAATGGCTCTTTCCATGTCTTTCCTGTTGGTGAAAGCACAGTTGGAAGAAATTCTTGCATGTAAATCAACAGTATCAAAAGCTCATTACTTGAGTGGAGAAACTGCTCTGAAAACCGGTAAAACCGAGCAAGAAAACGACCGATGGTTTTTGGCTCTTGGTTTTTCACGGTTTCTCGGCAAAAAAAACCGATGGTTTTTAAAACCCTGCTTGCGTCCATACAAATGGCCATCATCCTCGCTTTCTTGAAATCATTATTTTGTGTGTACCAACTTGCCAAGACGACCATTTAACAAAGCAGAAAGAAGTTTCCTCCCATCTACATTTCCAGGAACAAGTCACATGCCAAACACCAAGATAAAGATTCAACAACATACAACAAGCATTAGACTAATTCATAGCTAATACATCTACACTAGATTGGTCGAAGGATTCAAGCGCGTCTGCTGGCTCTGCGCGGCTGCGTGCCGGCTGACCAAGTAGTCTTCTTTGGACTCGTCGTCGAACTATAAAACATTATAAACATGAGCTGATTGTTCTTCCTAGCTTCACCAAATCTTCTCACGACGAAAGCTGCAATGAGCGCCAACACCTGTCCTCTCCTCGTTGTGCTCGCCGTCGCGGCGGCGGTGCTCGTCATCTCGCCGGTGTCCGCCTTGCCGTCCGGTTTCCCGGGCATCAAGTCCCCGTTTCCCAACCCGTGGTCGGCGTTCCAGAACCTCTCCGGCTGCCACTTCGGTGACCAACGGCAGGGCCTAGCCAAGCTCAAGGACTACCTCTACCACTTCGGCTACCTCCCCGAGGCGTCGTCGTCGTCTCCGTTCACCGATGCATTCGACGCCGACCTGGAGGAAGCCATCAAGACGTATCAGGGCAACTTCGGCCTCAACGTCACCGGCCAGCTGGACGTGTCGACGGTCACCCAGATGATGGCCCCGCGGTGCGGCGTCGCCGACATCGTGAACGGCACGTCCACCATGGGCTCGTCCGCCGTCCATGGCCGGAACCTCTTCTCCTACTTCCCCGGCTCCCCGAAGTGGCCGCGGTCGAAGAAGAGCCTCAAGTACGCGATCACCGCCACCTCCGCGACGACCATAAGCCGGGCGACGCTGAGCAAGGTCTTCGCGAGCGCGTTCGCGCGGTGGTCCGCAGCGACGACGCTCAACTTCACGGAGACCGCGTCGGCGTCCGATGCCGACATCACCATCGGCTTCTACAGCGGCGACCACGGCGACGGGGAGGCGTTCGACGGGCCCCTGGGCACGCTGGCCCACGCGTTCTCGCCGACGGACGGGCGATTCCACCTGGACGCGGCGGAGGCCTGGGTGGCCGGCGGCGACGTGACGCGCTCGTCGTCGGCCACGGCCGTCGACCTGGAGTCGGTGGCAGTGCATGAGATCGGCCACCTGCTGGGGCTCGGCCACTCGTCGGTGGAGGGCGCCATCATGTACCCGACCATCACGTCACGCACGAGGAAGGTGGACCTCGCCTCCGACGACGTCGGCGGGATCCAGAGCCTGTACGGGGGCAACCCCAACTACAAGGGCACCCCGTCCCCGGCGACGAGCAGCCGGGAGATGGACAGCGCCGCCGGCGCGCGCTCCCGGCCGTGGTGCGGGCTCGTTGGTGCCATAGCTGCGGCCGCCGCGCTCGCACTAGCCTTGTAGCCTTGTAGTTCGTACTTCGTAGCAGTAGTTTTTCACACGACCATTTTTTTTTCACTTTTACTTTTTGCTGTTTTTTGTTGGTAGGGTAATTCGTTTGTTTGGGGGTGAATTCTTGTGTAGATACATACACAATTGTTACATGTGGATGGCATATAGAATTGGACCTTACGTGCATGTGGACCTGTGGTATCGATCTTATCGAGCATGTTACTTTGTTTGGGTGAGTTGGTGATGAGAGGAATAAGTCCACGTGAGTTTCAGCATGTTTTTCTCGTGCGACTCCGTCTCCGGTGATACAACGTGTTGTACTGTATAACCTGCATGGCTGTATCACTTGTCCGCTACCAATTTATAAAAAAGTTGATGAGTAATTAGGTCCCTCAACTTTCTCCATTTACTCGCTTTGGTTATCCAACATCTATAGGATTAGTTAAATTTGGAGAGGTACGGGCTATCATGGTTTTGAAACCTGATTTTGCAGAGAAACCCACTACCCCATCGTGTCCGGGAACACGGCTGAAACCAATATGGTAAAACCCGATAAAAAACGAATGAATTCTAATTCAAAAATCAAAATAAACCCGGTGTTGGCGAACCGATTTATGGGTAGGTTCTCAGTCAGGTTAGGCGTACGGAAAAAATCTAGTAGTGTAGAAAAATAAAAAAAAAATATAGGGAAAATTCAGGAATATATTAGAGAAACTAGTAAAAATTTGGGGGAAAATGGCACGATCTTTACTAATTTTTTTTTTGTCATTGATAAAAGATGCAAATCACACAATATTATATATATATATATATATATCCCAAATGTCCATACTCCGACAATCTACCATGCAAGTCCATACATAAGGAAGCAAATTAAATAAAGTCATACATAGCAATACAATTTACTAAGTCCATGGTTATCCATACTCCATATTCCATAAATTCATACCATGCATGAGAATGCAAAATATATTTGATATCATAATTTGTTTATTTTGGTACTTTAATTTGAGTACAACAAGGCATACCACTAAGGTTGTTGCCACTCGTATACCCATTGTGCGACGAGGTCTGGTGGTGCTTGTGGGTGGTTGGAGTAAGAGAGGTAAGATCCCTGTGTGGAAGAGCTCAAGCTTCCTTGTCGGGTATCCACTAAAACTGAATGTCTTCTTTGCGTACCCTTTCCTAACAGAGAGGGAGAGTGTCTGGTCTAGGGAGAGAGGAAGAGCGTCGGGTGAAGTGGGGAGAGCGATCTTTTACTGTTAATCTAGGATAGAAATCTCCAAATGAGTATGAAATAAACATTGATTTCAAATTTGACTATGGCCAAAATATTCTAAATGATTTCTACTACTTTTAGACATGTTTTGCTTTTTTTTTTTTTGCCAATGTTGAATTTCAAAATGAAATTTGAATTTTGACCTCCCAAGAGGTGTTGGGTTCAAAACCTAGAGACCAGCGGGTTGGCTATTCCCGTGGGTACCCGGTGGGTTCTGATGGTTTCTTTTTAGAATGGGTTTTGGCGGGTTTTAGAATCCTGCCTAGTACCTCAAGGTACCAACTAAGGGGTCCTTTCGGTATTCAAAATTTAATTTTTCCCTCTCTCCTCTCATATCTCCCTTCTGATGCTCTATCTCAGTGTGCTAGACGCTAGTTGCCACCAGTCATCGCATCGGCGATTGCACCCCTACAGCCCCTACAGGAACCACCATGCCATCGCCGCCCCTCCGCTAGACACCACGCTGCCGCCATCCCTCCGTTAGCCAGTGTGGCACGGCGGCAAGTGCACCACTGCCGCCCCTCCACTTGGCACCACGCCACTACCGGCCTCCATCAACCACCGCGTCGCTGCTATGCCGCGGGTGGCTAATGGGCATGTCGGTCACACGCAAGCGCTAAGCCGATAGTTGGCAACATGCAGGTAGGTACACGGGACAGTAGGCTTGCGATGGGAGAGCCAACCGCGGGAGGCTAGGCTAGGGAGCGCAAGGCCGGGATGGCACACAGGCACACGAGCGCCAAACACATTGGCGGCACGGTGGTGTGGTAGCTGAGCAGTAACGGTAAGTAGATAGAGGGAAGAGAGGAGCAAAAATAATGCTCCCTTCGTCCAAGTTTATGAGACCTATTTTTGTTCTGCACATAGACAAGAAAACATTGAAAATGACTATACTACTCTTAGTTATTATCTCTAATCACTTTTTAAAGATCGAACAAAGAATGCAGTCGCTGCCACGAAAAAATTGACATTTTTGTCACTTTTTAAAGTGGACTTTGTCATTTTATCATTCTGATCCATTGTTATTGATACAAATAATTCTATATATTAGTGAGAAGGAGTGGCAAATAAGTGAATTGCAACCTCAAGCAGGGAGTTCATGGGTCTGGAATGCTTCACGTTGTCGAGTGCCCACTGCTTGTTGCAGCAGGAAGAGCGAGGGCAGGAGAGCAGGAGGTGGCAGGGGCTGGGGCATGGTGGTGGAAGTGGTGGTGGTGGTGGTGGTGGTGGTGGCCATCAGTGAGGAGTTTCCGAGAGGCTACGTAGGCTCGGAATAGCGTCTTGGGCGGGAGGCGGACGAAGAAGGTGGCAGTGTGGTTGGCGGGACTCGCAGTGCAGCAGAAGCAAAAGGAGGACCCTCAAGGAGGCGGTGGATGACCACCTCGATGCGCTCTAGGACATGGTTGACTAAAATGTCGTGCTTGATCTCTAGGACATGTTGCTGCCATGACCGGGCTGGCCCCGAGCTCCTAGGTCCCGCCACCGATATGGTCGGGCCAACCCCGATCTCCTACCTCCCCCACCGCCATGGCCGAGATCAAGCTGGAAGGAGCCCACTGGCACTATGGCCGCTCTATTAGATATCAGCAGGCACAAATACTCCTCCCTTATTTTTATAAGGCGTATTTTGATTTGAACAAGTCAAAATTTATAAACTTTGATCAACAATTACTCAAATTATATGCATCTTTAGTGCACAAAATGTTAATGTGAGAGTGAGAGGAGAGTGTGTGCAATTGGATGATCGTATTGAACAGCCCAATAGGGCAATATATAGAGTACAAAGGAGACCATAAAATGAGAAAAGACTATTCTACCCTTACAATACACAATTGACTACAATACTCTTTAACACAAAAGACATATTAATAGATTGTTATTTTAAAATGCTTTTGATACAATACTATTTTGTATAAATTGACAACACATAATAAGAGAATTTTAGTAGTCAAGATATCCTTTAATGACTTTCTCAAATAAAAAAAAGCCCTATATAAAAAATGGAGGGAATACATAAGTAGACCAATAACATGAAGCACTAATTTTTGTATAAAAAACCCTTGCAGGGAAAAAAAACCACGGGCGCCAGCCGATGGAACCTTCACTATTTCGTGAGAATTACAACTTGCAAGAAGATTTACAATATGACTTATCTTTTCATGTAATTTACAAGAGGTGTGTGTGTGCGTGTGTATGTTGGTCGAAACAAACATGGAAATAAATCCACTAAGTAACATGATTCGTACCATGTTGCGTACCCTACGGCTTCACCAACAGAAGGGCCTCCCCTTCGCTTTGATAGATTTGGCTTACTTCAAAATTCGGATCATATGACAACACGCTCTAATCTTGGGCTACTGCCGTGGAGCTCACCAAAGCAAGAAGAAGTGGGGAGAGAGAAAGAGGGGAAGAAGGAAGGAAAAAGAAGAGCTCACCGAAGGGAGGTGGAGGGGTTCTTCGGAGTTGGAGGAACATGTAGATAGTGAGGAGAAAGATGGGGGAAGAAAGAGGATGAAGAGGGCAGGACAAAGCATGTAAAAAAATAATTGAAGTACACTAAGGGGTAAAAAAACTTCATGATGACATGTTTTGAAGAAAACACACTAAGGAGTGGCATCTAGTAGAATTTGCTTTTTTTTAGTGGCATGTATCGAAATCAAAATGTTTACAATGGTATGTATATAATTAACCCAATTTTATAATTTAGCAAATTTTTGTATGCCATTGCATAGTCAGATAGCCTCTTATGTGCCATCATTTAGTCGTCTATCCCTTATTTTTCATCGTAATTGTTCTAATATTGTCTTGTATGCCATTGTTAAAAACTTATCCTTTTTGTTTAAGCTATGTAAATATACCAAAAAATCTCAAAAAATCACAGTGTTATTATATATACAATACTTTCAATCTATATTTTTTATTTTTACAAAAAATTTTATGTTAAATTTACACTAAAAACATTTTAAACATAAAAAATCTATCTTAAAAAATATTAAAAAAAGTGTACATTCAAATTGCTTGCATACTTAATAACACTGTGTTTTTTTAATTTTTTTCAATTTTTTAAGCTTAAAAAAGATAAGTTTTCGTCAATAACACAATAGGCAATATTGAACAATTGTGATAGTATATAAGAGATAAGTCTCTAAGTGATGATAGTAAGATATTAGATGGCTTTGCAATGATATGTAAGGGCATCTCCAACAACATGCCCCATTTTCCATTGCTCATCACTGTAGCAAATAGTGATGGGGCGAGGAATGGGGCATTGTAGAGAGGAGGAATAGTGATGAGGCTATTGTTGAGGAAGGTGAATAGGGATGGGACAGTCCTATTGGTGAGGTGTCACGTGAATAGTGATGGAGCAAAAGAAAAATAGAGCGGATTGTTTGAGATGACCTAAGATATTTTTTAATTTTATAATAGTCATGTAACATCAGAAAAAAAAAGGGGCCAGCCAAGCCCAGCCGGCCCAACTCGCCACTAACCCCAACAAGTAGGTTCTTCATGGAGCTTCTAGCACCATCTCTCTCTCTAGAACTCTCTCACCCTCTCTAATACCAAGCAACAGCTCGTGGTCTCCCTCTTTACTCCTCACCGAGCGCCTCTCGCCGCCACCACCCACCTTTGGCCCGCCACACCGCCTCCCATCGCCGCCTCCACGCCGTCGTCACCGCCGCCTCTCCAACCTCCATCTCGCTTGCGATCGCCTCGGCCGATCTTGCCCTCGAAGAGCCGCCTAACCCTCTCCTTGTTGCCGCCAGTAGGCTGCCGCCGAGCCGCCGCTCGCTTGGCGCCATCACGCCATCCATGTTGCCTCCTGCAATGGTTGTCCTCCTCGGCCGTGCCGCTTACAACCAATGGCCGCCAAAGTGCCGCCGCCCCCAAGTGTCTGCCGGTCAAAGTGAAGAAGGAAAGAAGGGAGGGCCGACGCCATGGAAAAGGGGACGAGGAAGTGCAGCCAGGCCTAGGAAAGAAGAAGAAGAGAAGAAGGGGAGAAGAAGAAGAAGGAAGGTAGAAGAAGAAGAGGAAGGAGTTTAGGGTTTGGGCCAAAACCTTCATAAAGGGTTGGAGGTTTCTAATACTGCAAACGGGACGTCAGATTATCGCCGAGGTTAAAGACAGGTGCATATTTATTCAAAGTGATTTGTCCTGTTTCGTCTTATCATTATGAAGTTTCTTTAAGACCCATTGATTTATCCATGCATATAACTCGAGTGGATGAATTAAACTTGCTAAAGCTCGCTAATAATTTGGTATGTGATTGTTCGATTGTTTATGGGCTTGCATTATTTTGCATTCATGTGCATGGGCCAAGTCGGTGGATGGTCATATGACTAGTCCGGAGTGTCTTGGCCAGGTCGGTGAGAAAGCCATATGACCATGACTTGGGCCCAAAGTCCTACGGGAGTAGGCACTCCACGGGAGTGGAGGTTATGTTTGGACCCCGTATGAAACAGGCCGGGGCAATAAGGGTGTCATCGATGGGTGAACCCTTGCTATACCGGTATATGCTACAGAGAAGAGACGCATCCTGCATTGCATTGTATTCATGGATCTATGTTGGTATATGGTTGATATGTTTGGTTCGTATATGGATGATATATTTGGTTGGTATATGGACGATATGTTTGGTTCGTATATGGATGATATGTTTGGTTCCGATATGGATGATATGTTTGCATGGCACTTATGGAACCATGTTTGGATATGGTTGTCCCGTATTAAAGATTGTGCATCAATGCTATTGATATGATGTTTTCATTTCCATATGCTCCTTTGATTAAATATGTACTTACCGAGTCTTGGACTCACTCTTGTTTTCTTTTTTTTAGGTAGCCAGGGACGATGGCATGCACGGACGGGAAATTTCACTCACACACTTGCACCACTCACACCGAGATATTACTAACTACATAACCTAGGATAAATAAATTAGTGCCTTGAACCTTCACTATCCTATTGTATAAATGTATATGTATGTGAGTTAGTATTATGGTGGTGCAGTCTTATGTTGTTGCCCCCCATGGCTAAGAAGAAACCAGGTAAGTAAGGTCAGCTGTTGGCCTTTGGTTTAGATAGGACATTTATGTTTTGGATAGAATGTGAATGGATGAACTTGTGGTATGTGGGTTGTTGTTCATTGTAGATGGTATGATGGATATGGTATAATGTATACATATGAACTGTGTTTCTTTTGTCTGCTGAGTGGATGTCTATATTTTAGGGAAGATGCTGCCAAAATTTTATAAAAATAGGGTCTTAGTAACATCTTGGGCTCAGTAGAAACTGGGGTTTGCGGGTCATTTTGGTCTACTGACTTTCTCTGCTGGCCTCAATTAGGCTACATTTAGATGTGGCATGCATGACAATCGGCACATGATACGGATAATGGCAACGCCATTTTTATTGAAATAAGTAATCTTAATTGTAACGGGAAATTCAACACGCACTTAAACTTTTCTGGATCCTTCATCTGGTCTGATCAGATGGCTCATCTAAGCTCTTAGGCCATCTTCAAGGGATTTCCGGCCATCTTCAAGGGATTTTCATCTTTGTTTCGTTTCCGTCATGAAGAGAATCTCGTTTTCTTCAACATTTCAACCGATTCCTTTCACCGTTTTATTTTGGAAGGGATTCTTTTTTCTATTAGCTTAAGAAAAGGATTCTCTATGCTTTCTCTCTATCATTTCTTTCGAAGGGATGCTGTTGGAGATGTGGAAAATGAAAAGAATAAATATGAAGAAGGAAATGAAAAAAGCAACGAAATGAAAAGAAAATAGTTGGAGATGATCTTACACTCTAGGGGACCAGCCATCCGGTAAACACCCCCATCCCTGACCCCCTAACCGCAAGACGCACTTGTTAGTACATGTAGACACGGAAGAGTAATTTGTTACTGAAGGACCAAATACGGCGACTAGAGGGGGTGAATAGGAGCCCAAACTATATTTTTCTCGATCAATACCAAAATCACCCTCGATGAACTTTTGACCGTTCATCGAGCACTCGAACAAATCATTGACCTCCTGGACCATTGACCGAATACATGGCATGACGTGTGCAGCCCCATAATTGCCTCTCAGGCATAGCATCAAACACATGGCATGCAGCTCCGAATCCCCTCTCAGATAACACATGGTGAACACATCCAAATTTCTCTCTTTGGCAATTGTCCGAACACTTGGTGTGTATCCCTAAAGACCGACCTTCTAGACATTTCAACGACCACTTGGCGTGCACCATCAAACTCGCTTTGGGACAGCTCCTTGATCAACCGATGCTCGCCCCAACAACAATAATACATCACACAACATGAGGAGAAAAGAGGAGTAGAAACCGATGATGTTACTCACTGTTATGCCGTTGTCTTCACTTCTTCTTTAGATCGTTCTAAGAGAAAAATCACTGCCTTGATTCTCCACGCCGATGAGCCATAAAAGGGGCCGCCTTTGACCTCCCCCTGGGTTGATGCGCTGCCGGGGACAAGCGTGGTTGCGCTGCCTTACTGTAGTGCTGCTCATGCTGATGTGCTGCCCTTGAATGCTCGAATCCTCGCCGCAGCTTTCCACCATCGTGTGAGGGTAGGGCTGCTAGTCACCGACTTCGCTTGGCTGCACTGCAGGGTCGCTGCCCTCTGGCCAAGCTCGCAGGGATGGCCGCCCCTTTGCTGGACGCCGGAGGACAGGGAGCCGTCCCTCTACACCTTCGTGAGCCCCATGGGATGTACTCACAGCCGTGCACCATGGCAGCCCCCAGGTCATCACCCTTGGCCGCTGCACCCCTGGGCTTTACTGCCCGTGACTGGGTGCTGCTTTCAGTGCTGTCGATGGGAACCCATGTGGCTGCATCGCCCCAGCAGGAGCCTCGCGTGGGGGAGGATGCCTCTGCTCCAGAGCTCCTGGCCGGCTGGGACCGAGGACGAGCAGCCCCTGGAAGACGGTGGTGACCTTGGCCGCTGCCTGGTGAGAGCCCCTTGCCGGTGCTTCTTCTTCCTCTCTCATCTCCCCTCTCAATCGGTCACTCTCTTGGATTCATGTGCAGCAGGAAATCCCTCTCTCTCCCGATCTGAATCTCTCCTTTCTCTCTCTAGTTCACACGGGATTTGAACAAGAAAAGCACAAATCTTTGCAATAATAGGGTGGAGAGTTGGGCACCGGCCTCCAAGAACAGGGGTGCAGCCGTGCAGCCCCTTGTTTTTTCTTTTTTTTTTTTATTTCTCTCTCACACAAGTGGATGAACACAACGAAAATAATTAGAGAAATATTTTAGTATTTTATTTCCTGCATATTTGTCCTCACAACACTCCAAGGGGAGAGCCCCTCTCCTCTACCCCCTTCCACTCTCTCTCTTAGTCTACATAGTGGTGGGAGACCTCGATGAGTTGGCTCACCCTCCACCACTTATATAGCTAAGCACATAGGGTTTTCTTCACACGGGTTAACCCAAAACCCGAACCACACTGACCGGGGTTTTGACACATAGGCTAACCCGAAACCTCACCAGGGTTTTAACGCACCGGCTAACCCAGAACCGACACAGCATGCGCGAATCTCCAAGTAAACGTTGACCGCCTCCAACAATCCCTTCACTTTGAAGCATCCGCGCATCCATCGCCACGTGCCCTAGCCTCGAACCTTCCAGCATCGTCTTCACGCGTTCGGATCCCACAGAACCGTCTCAGACCCCGGTGAAGGCATAGACCCCGGTGAAGGCATTGACCGCCTGTTGGCACCACCTCACGAACTTCCTTCGTCTCGAAGCATCCGCCAAGTACCACAGATCCTCGAGCGAGACCGGCCTTGCCCCTTGCGCATCCGGGCTCCACCCGGACCGACCTGGCAACCGGTCCCGACCATCGACGCCATCTGCCTACCTGCGAACCAACGGAACGAAGCGAAGCCATGATCCAAACCCGAAACTCACCTGTGCATAAACTCTGATCCGGTAGCTCGTCTGCACAGTCACGTCACCCTTGAGCATCAGCCGTCTGAGCACACCTCACCACGGTATCTATCCAGTCCGCTTCTCCACTTTGCGCATGCCGTCCCAGACGCCCGAACCTCCAGTTCGCCTCTGCAACTGATGCCAACTGTGGATCACACCGGACCTAGCCTCACTCGTCTTTGGTGCCTCACCACAGCCTAGCCTCGGAGTCCTGCAACCATCACAGACAAACAAACCGTCACGTAGCACCGTACTATCCAATTGCATCATAAATAAATATGCAATTCATGCAATGCAAAGGACACCACCAACCACTCGGGATTCACACCGAGAACCTAGCCAATTCAACTCTAATACGATCATTCAAAACCTGCATTAAGCGCCAAACCTTGGCAATATACTCATCACCCAAAAGGGACAATCACCACAACATTCAACAGTTACCTTGTTGTTTGCCTTCGACGATCAGCGCTCGCTCTCGGCGGTCGCTGTGTCTAGTGGTGGGTTGGATCTAGTGCATAAACGGGAGAAGTTTGCTAGGCGTGCTGGCCGGCTGGTGCCATTGCTTATCGACATTGCTACTCTCTTTGTCCACTTTAATAAGACGGATTTTAATTTTAAAAAGTCAAACAGTATAAGTTTTGATTAACAATTAGTCAAATTATATATATCGTTAGTGTACAAAAGTTGTATCAATATTTTCAAATTTCGAATTACTTTGATACAATGTTATTTTGTGGCAATTGATAATATATAATAGAGAAATTTAATGATTAAAGTCTATTTTCACAGGCTTTCTCAAATCAAAGTACATGCTATAAAGATAGACAAAGGGAGTATCAGGTATAGGGACGGAGCTAGGTTGAGAGACGGGGATGCACAGAAACTTGGGTTCAAAACAAATCGTTTGGTTCTCGTTCTGTCTCTGATCATCTAGCTAACAGAATTAGACCATCTTCAACCATTTTTCCTTCATTTCGCATTTTGTTCTCTTTCTCATTCCCTACACCATATTATTTTCCGTTATTTTCCACCATTTCCAACAGCATCACTTCGAAGGAAATCATATAGAGAAAGGTGAGAGAATCTCCTTTTGAAATGAATAAAAAAGAGAATCTCTTTCGAAAGAAAATGGTGAAGAGAATAAGATTCCCTCCGTGAAGGAACGGAAATGAGGAAAAGATACAATTGGACATAGTCTTATGTGCAGAATGGCTAGCTTCGGGCTGGCTATAGTTGGTCATCGCAGTTTTTTCTCTGTTTATTCTTTGTTGCGATCTACGGTCCAAATGAATTTATGGGTCAGATGGAGTGATATAAAATTGTCCTAATTGTAAATATGTAAATGCGTTCCTTTTCTTTCTCCTAGGGGTCAGATGGACATGTTTAGCTTGGACTTTTGTTTCGAAGCTCACTGCGTTTAGCCTCAGTACTACTCATCCCATGAAAGAAAATGAGTTTTTTATATTTATGTCATAGTAAAGTTTCGACTTTTTCAAAAATACCATTAAAAAAATACTTTAGAAAATGTCATTACGAAGTGAATTTGAAATTTTCTTGACCAAACTACTGTGGGGACCAATTCCCGACAAATCTTATCGGAAAATGTTCCCTCAAAAGCACAATTACCCAGGATGCAACAGTGCCAGAGCTGATACAAAAGTTCACTTCATTACATGGAGAGATATTCATTTTTACATAAAATATTACAACTCAGACCTCTACTGTACACTTACACTGTTGCACAAGTTGTGAGGATAGGAAAAGCTCTCTAAAACTAAGACTCTAGAAACCAATAATGCCATAATCGTTCAATTCCTCCGCGGAAGATTTCTCAAAATCGTCAAAAGCTGGAAGACCTGAAAATAGGTTATTCCCCACATAGTGGTTAAGTACCAACAGTACTTGCAGGTTCCCATATGGAAGACTTACTTACTATATGCAGGAATTCAAAAGAATTAAGGCTCTTACAGGAACGTAAATGCAATAATATATAGTAGGTTCAAGAAACTTAGGATTCGAAAGAACTTTATTAAACTTGTTGAAATATTTTCATCTTTCCATAATACTATCACCATTCTCCACTTCTTATCTGCCTCAAGCAGCATCATACACCACAAACTCTTTTTGAAAGCATGAGTTTATTGAATAAGAGAGGCATCACCCAGTTTGACACAACATCATATACCCGAAGTAGGGTCTATCGATGATTTTGTTATTAGCCCTGCAGGTCCTACCCAGCTTTACCCATACAACAGCTTCTTATATGGATGGGTGATATCTGTGTCATTCTTACTCATTATACCCAAGTTTTTATATGAGCACAGCCTAGTTGCATTCTCCTGACAACAGGTACCATGGTAGGTATGGGATGTGCCCCCTTGAGCCTTTACATGGCTGGACCCTCGTAGGATGTGCCCAGCTCTAAGGGTTACCGGCTAGACCCGTCATACTTACTACATGGTGGCTCATATAGAATTCTTATATCGCAACATTTCCATGTTCAGATAAGCATCTCATACTACTTATCCACATGACAAATGATTGACTTATCCTACTCAATTTAAATATTTCAAAACATATTCTAGGCTTCAAAGGATAGGGCTAAACAACAATAGGAAATCTTTTTGGTTTTTGTGTCTTGGTATGACCATTTTATAACACATGAAATAATAATTTGGTAATAGATAATAACTAAAAAGTAATGTATGCATGATTAAATAAATAGGAATTCAATGTGCATCAAAGGAATAGAAACCAGCCTCTGTTATGGTTGGTACTAAACTCCTTCTTCTGTTCCATCCTTGATTTTCATCCCCGTCTAGAGAGTAGCTTGAATTCTTCAGAGCTTGACCTTCTTCTTCTATTGATCGCGAAGTTTTGATAAAGAGAGGGAAAAAGAATCAAATCAAGTAAAAAGGATTTTGGATGCTATGCAGAAATATTCTTTTGAAAGGGTTTGGGTTTGGAGGGCAATAGGTATGAGGATGTGGATAGAAGAGTGGTTATGATGGCTATGGATAGGATGGAATAGAAGTTGTGAAAATATCTAGTGAAAGGATGGAGATAGATATTTGTCGTGTCTGTTACAAAGAGATAAGATAGAATCTCGGCAGATATTGGAGGGGAGTGACTGCGAGATATTTTTAGGTTTACTACGAGATATGGTGGTAATTGAGATTTACTACGGAATATTCTATGAATGGATAGGATCACGAGATATTTATAAGAAAGGATAGAGTTACGGAATTACGAAAGGATAGAGTTACAGAACTACGAATGGATAAGGTCATAGGATATTCTTCTGGAGAATACTTATATTAATATATGATGAAGATTATAAGCTTTATTCTATAGGGTATTTATAGTTTTAGGAATTTTCTAAAACTCTAAAAGAGATAAATTTTATAAATAGAATGTCTATATATTGAATAGTATTATAAGGTTTTGAATTTTTAGAAAATATCAAATATTGCTTGTGACTTATTAAAAATACCTATTTTACATTTTTGTTACTGTTGGGAAGATTTTTGGATACAATTTAATTATTAATTTTACTTAAGAAATTAATTTTATAAAGGTTTAAAGGAAGAGAAGTATACAATTCTTATATTTTATAAAATAGTCCTGAAATTGATAATTTCATAAGTTTTGCATATATTTGTATTTGCTAGGAAAAATATCAATTTTACTTTTTTAAATACTTTCCTATTCTTAGAAATTTTCTAAATTGTTAAAGAGAGGGTTTAATATTTAAATTTAAATTTTGGATGGTTTTAAAAATCTGGAAAAATCATATCTAGATGTAAAACATTGTTTTGAACAACTTTTGTGTAGGAACTTTTTGCTAATTTGGACTCTAAGTCTTTCAATTTGAAGAGAAACAAAATCGGGAAGGGATGAACAATGATTTTTAGGGTTCTTCGTGATCCCGAATTGGGGATTTTTATTTGGCTCGGTTTTGGGGCAATTAACCATAGGGCTTTCACTTCTAGGATGTCTAGGAGTGTTTTAGAAGTGGATTGGCGGGTCGAAGTGGCCGGAGTTGGCCGGTCGACGTGGTCGGGCGGCGGCGGCGAAGAACGAAATTGGGGATTCCGGTTTTCTTTTGCAATTATGCAAATTGATGGATGTATGAGCTTGAGAGGGTGTAGTGGGTCCTTACCATGCCACTAATTGGGCTCGAGGAACCCCGAGTCGGCGCGGCGACGTGGAGCGGGCGGCGGCCAAAACAGAGGATGCGCGGCGTGTCGCGGCGCTGCTTCTCCGGTTGATTTCGTGCCGATTCCTTTTAGCTGCAGCTTGGAGACGTTGGCACGAAGCTCTGGCCGGCGGCATCGAGCTTGAGACGCCGTGGTTGGGATGGATTTGGTGGAGAGGCAGTGGCGGCCGGTGATGAAGAAGCAACGAAATTGGAGCTCCGGTGTGCTATTTATAGGCGCGGTTGAGCTTAGCAGATACTCAGGGACACGAAGACGTGGATGAGCTCGAATCGGTGGAGATAATTCCAGAGATTCGGTCCATTCACGATCGAGCATGTGTATGGTGCCGCGTGAGCAACAATGATGGCAGGGGAAGGGAGATTCCGGCGGGGTTCTGCGTGGCAGTGACATGTGGCGTCGATTTTGCATTGCCTTGGCGTGCAAGATCAAGTTTGGATCGGTGCAATTGATTGGAGTGGCTGCGGTGGACAAGAAACAGAGAGAACAGGGAGAAAGGGGAAGAAGGGAAGAAGAGAGAAGAAGAAAGAAAGGCCTTCAATGGCAATTTGGTAATTTCATGGAGAAAGGTCTCAAAATTAAATTTAGTTTTTGAATCCAAGGTTTGGAATTTAATTAATACAAAATATTATAAAGTGATAATTAGATGAGGTTGAAAAAAGGAATTTGGGGATTTCAAGTTCTAAGGGCATTTTGGTAATTTTTTTGGAAGTGTCTTTGATTTAAATTTTAAAATGAAATTTAAGATTTGAAATCAAAATTAGGATTTAGATAGGATGCAAATGATTATATAAGAAGATAGTAGACATTTATATATAAAAGAAGATGATTTTGGAAATATCAAGTTGGAAGGGTATTTTGGTAATTTGACTGAAGATAGTTCTAGTTCAAATTTTGAAATATGTTTAAGGGTTGGAATTGAGTTTAAATGAACATTGATCATGCAAAGTAGTTAAATAGGATTTAAAAAGGGGAAATTTGGAGATTTTTAGTCAAAGGGGCAAATTGGTAATTTTACCAAGTGCATATTTGATGTAAATTTAAGGTCTAAATTTGAGTTTGGGTTTTGGGAGAAATTGAGCATGCATGAGTAAACATTTAAGTTTAAAACAAGAAACTTGGGATTTTAGCTAAAGGGTATTTTGGTAATTTTACTTGTGCACTTTTGCTATAAATTCAAAGTTTGAAAATAGTACATTAATTGATTATATATTTTGTACTTTATGAAGGATTTATTGAAATCAATGTTAAAGGGTTGAGAAAAGGGGGTAATTTGGGGATTTTTGTCTTAAAAGGGCAAAATGGTAATTTCGTCAATGCCTGACGGTTGAGTATTATATTTGTAATATAGTTGAATTAGTTGCTTATAGGTGAAAATGGTTAAAAGGAATGGAAAATTGAATTCTTGAAACAGAGGGTATTGACAACACTATTCACTATACGAAAATACTATTCACCGTATGAAATACTAAAAATAGGTCAAAATATGATTTTGGTCTCTGAAGATTCATAAAATATATGATATGAATATGAAATAATAGGTTGCATGTTATAAAGGATTTTCTTTATATAAGAATGAATAAAGTTTCTTTTCTATATGACATGTGGTTTTTTAAAATTATAAGTTTGGGGGAAAATTCTTAAAGGGTATTTTGGGATCTTAAGAAGGATTTGGAAGTGTAGGTAGTGTTCTGGGGAACTTTCATGCACTTTGATGTGTGAAAAAAAATTTATGCAAAATTTCAGGCTGTTACAACTACCCAGCTTCTGCCATCCCTCCATCCGGCTACTGCCACTAGTGGCTCCCTTCTGTTAGTGATATACCCTAGAGACGATCATGTGAGATGATTGTATCACGTTTATGTTTATGTACTTTTAGATAATATGTTACCAATTTCATGAATAAATATTATTCGCATTGTTCATCAAGAATGACTTGGTTGTGAGACACATTGTTTATATAATATTATTTTAAATGATCTCTGATCTTGTATCATTATGTGGGGACAGTAATAGATTTGATCGATATATGTATTGATTGATGGTAATGTTTTATATACTATAGATATAGAGATATCAAATTAATAATATGGATACATGTTAGAGAACATGGTGTTGGATAAACCTACTCCGAGACACTGCTGAGATTGTCATCTTACATATGCCATCAGTCTGTACCTCAAGTGGTATATCTATATGATCCTTGTGGACAATATGGGCCCCGGGTATTTGGAGACAGACGATTGGACGCCCCACCTCATTGGGGCAAGTCGCGTTGATCTTCCAGAAGGCGGGCTTGGTGAACGGCGCGGCCCGACTTGTTCTACAAGAAGTAGGATCCTAATACTACCCGAATACGTGGAGATAAGAAAAACCGACTCGACCATATCCCTTATTTCCCTAATACGGACTAGAGAACCAATCGGTAACCCTACCCCTTACACTATATAAAGGACTTCGGAGTCCTTAGTTAGACATCTGGATCATCATCTTCGATTACATCCAATCTCGTGCATTCTTAGGCGAGAACATACGATCATTGTGATCATCTCCTGATCATTGTGATCGACACCCCATAATACAAATCCACGAGCACAGGAGTAGGGTATTACCTCTTCGAGAGGGCCTGAACCTGTATAAATCCTGCCCCCTGTGCTACCATCGAGTTGTGATCTTTCGCATAGCCCTAATAAGTATATTGCCAACATAATTCGTCAACAATCCTTAAACCTGATATCGTCATTGAGTCCCAGTATGTGTAGTTGTATGCTTTATGGCTATCAACTGCTACACTATAACTGAATAGTTATAAAGATAGTTTTTTGGTATACTATGAAACATAGCGTGGGGTGTGAATGATTAAATGGAATTTGCCTCTTTTTTGATAACGGGAGTTAATCACGATTTAGAATCCATCACAAGATCGAGTGAATAGTCGAGCTATCACAAGGGTGGCACGTATCTCGTCTTGAGCTTGACTAGTATGGTGCGGCAAAGGGATTGGTATGTGAGTATATAAGTTCAACCCATATGATCATTCTGTGCATTTAGAAGTCAATATGACCTATTAGGAACCGCTATTGACTTGTGGTTCTGAAAAGAATTTTCGGGACCACGGCCGCTTGTGCATGGACCTAACGGGTCGCACACTTAATGGGTTGGAATATGTCTAATGGATTGGATCTGGGGCCTCTAGCATAGGAGCCCATTAGTGCGCTCCATATAAAGGGAGGCTTGGGGATAGCACAAGGTATACGAGTTTGCCACCATGTAACCCTAGCCGTCGCGTCCCCTCTGTCCTTCTAAAAACCCTAGTTGTGTGCGTGCGTGCTAGCATACCGGCGCATGACGTTCCGCCTTAGACGTGTGGATACCGTAGAGACGCTATTACGGTTGCTGCGGCGCTTATCGGCAAGAAAAAAATGTTCGGCTCGGCATGAATGACTATTTACTGTACCTCGACGCGCGTGACGTCAGACTCGGCTACTCCGACTCTTCTTTCATTGCGCCTGTGCTTCATGGATAACGATCTGTGATCCGTGATTCCGTACTCGTACGATGTCCTGAGTATTCATGGTAAATTTTTTGCATTACGTTAGCGTAGCTTATCCGTTCCTCTTCACCTCTCCCCTCAATCTCAATACACCTTTGTATTGGAACGGATACTAAATATTCCTTAGCGATACAACGGAATAGGTCATAGCCATCGGATGCTTTCGCTCGAGTCCTTCAATCCCATCCGCGATTCCCCCATCCCACCCACAACTTCTATTTTTTTGGTTAGCTTCTCTATTAGGTGAGCATCGAAGTGACAAAGGGAGCAGAGGACAGGACAGGACAGGTACCCCACGCACCATGCAATACCTGGTGACGAGGTTGTGCGGGAGACGCGGGAGCTGGAGGCGGAGTTGTGGTGCCACTTCCTTGCACAAGGCTAGGGTAGCGATCTTTTCAGCGTTTATGTTTGTGTTTGTTTATAAGCTGAAAATTTGTTATTTTCATACAAGTAAAACGTTTTGACATTTGATAGTCAATTTTTGTAGGTCTTCTTAAAGCTCTTAAAACCATTTTTTCTATAATTTTTTGATCCCTCGGATATTCTTATCGAGGAGCTATAAATTTTCAGCTTATACTCCTTATAGATAAACGCAAACGCTGAAAAGAACACTCCTTAGATCCAACCTTGGCCGCTGCTTCCGTCATCTTGGCCGCGACTGTTCTACTGCTAGTGCCTGCGCCAGTGCCGGTAGACGCTACCATGCTCCAATGGGTGAATACGGATGTTGACCGTTGGCCATAGGTGTTTGGTCGGTGCTGGCTGGTGCCATGAGCAACCAAGAGAGCACTCCTGTGAGGCTGTGACCGTGGTTCGTGAGTGGGAAATGGGAATGGGAATGGGCACGAGGAATTGAGCATCAGGGGGGTTGAGCTGTCCTAGCTACCGTTTTTGTTTAGGAGAGTGGATAAGGATGTTTTCCCTTGGGCCTTAGGCTGATTAGTAGGTTTTTTTAAGGAAAAAGTATCAAAATGGTTCCTCAAATATGTTCTGTGGACCAATTTGGTCCCTAACATAGAATACCGGGTAAAAGTGGTCATCCAATTAGCAAAATCGGATGAAAATGGTCCTTTAACCTGTCAGAATGGTGGTTTTTGGGAATTCTCACTGATGTGGCATGTATGTAAACTGAGTTTACTGATGTGGCACTGTGGCAGCCACGTCCCTCGTCTCTTCCTATCTCTCTCCTTCCACTCTCCCTCTCCCTCTGTCTCTCTCCTTGAGAATCTCTCTCTTCCTTACTAGACCTCGACACACCGGCCTAGCCGCCTAGGCTTGCATGCACTGGCGGTGCCGACTTGCGAGCGGCCGTCATCGCCAACATCCCTCTTGCCCGCGCTGCCTCCCTCCCATCTCTCTCTTCCTCTCTCTCAATGTCTTTCTCTCTCTTCTCGGCCGATGTCGCGGCCTGACTGCTTAGGCCCGCGCGCATCGACGGCGCCGGCCGACGAGCTGCCATCGTCGCTAGCATCCCCTTAGCCACGCTGCCTTCCTTCCATCTCTCCCCCTTGCCCTCAATCTCTCTCAATCTCTTTCTCTCTCTTCCCGGTCGATGCCGTGGGCCTATGTGCATCGGCCGACAAGCCACCGCCATCCCCAACATCCTCGTTGGCCACACTGCCTGCCTCCTTATCTCCCCCTCAGTGGTCCCCGAAGCCCACCGTCCGTCCGCCCCTACTTGTAGCAACTCGCTGCTCCTAGGTCCGCAAGAGAAGAGGGAGAGCCATGGAGAGGTGGTGATGGTGGCGGCGGGACTAGCAGCGAGCGGCAGTGGCAGCACATCAGCGGTAGAGGAAAGGAGAGCAGCGGAGACCATTGGTTAGGGGAGCTAAGCGGCGACCATGGAGCGGTGGAGAGAAAGAAATTAGGAAGGGGGAGGAAGAAGGGTGAAATGGCGCGTAGGCAAATATTGAGGTGGCGCATATTCAAATGCAGCAAATGTTGAGGTGGCAGTCCCACAAGGCATCCACATAGACAAAAAAGGCCACATCGGCGTCCACATCAGCAAAAACCACCTCAAACACGGATTTGACTAGTCAAAGGATCATTTTGGTCTGGCTTTGCTAATTGAAGGACTATTCTTGTCCGGTATTCCACATTAGAGACCAAATTAGTTCACTGGTCATAGTTGAGTGATCATTTTGGTACTTTTTCTTTTTGAGAAGGCTGATTAGTAGACTGGGAAACGGACACCGTTGCACTTCTGAATTAACTAGGAGCTCCTTCGAATCATCGAAGACCCATTTCTAACCGAGAAACGCCGAAAGAACCACCAGCTTGCATGAGTTCGCGCAGCTTATCCTAGTTCGAGCATGTTGCGGCTACAGAGATCGGGAGATTTTAAAATTTGATGTTTTTTAAAATGCGTATTTCTGGTGTCACCTTAACCTACTGTCATAAATATATCTAATTCCACATATCAGTGTCATATTATACAAATACAAATTAAGTGTCGATGTTCTCTGAAATTTTTGGTGGAGACCCGGCCGGCCTTGACCAGAAGGTTCAGGCGGCTGCGATTCCTGTATCCTGATGCACGCTAGGATAGAAGTCCGATGCGATGCCTCTGGTTGGCGGCCACCGTTAGGGGTGAAAATGGGTCGAATATTTTTCGGTCCGAACCGGTCGGATCTGGATCCAGATATCTTTGGGTCGGATATTTTTGGATCTGGGTCTGGATTCGGATAATTTTATACGGATACGGGACGGTGGATCCTGATGGATCCGGGTACGAATCCGGGTATCCGGTACTGTTCATATTCGGATCTTAGCCTACCAACCCAATACAAAGGCCCAACAGGCAAATATGAATTATAAAAGGAATATTTAGCTATTTAGACCCATAGCCAACAAGCCCATATCCTACCAGCCTAGTCATTTAGGCTCATAACCTACATGCAAGCGTAAATTATAATAATATTTTAATTAATTGAGTCATTTATGTGTTGTAGGAGGTTTTGGAGCATATAATTTATATGGTTTAAATGTTCCGATCGGTATCTACAATCGTATTCGATCCGATCCATATTCGATCCGTATTCATATACGACAATATTCGTTCCTGTATTTGTATCCGTGCTATTCGTATCCGGATCCGAAAAATAATATGGATACGGATATGGTTCAGCCATTATCCAATCCGATCCGACCCGTTTTCACCCCTAGCCACCGTCTGTTGCCCGGGAACGAAAGGAGGTAAAAAATAAAAGGTGGCTACCGGCTCTAGAACAAAAGCACCCATTCTTTCATCTATTCATGTATACGTTCTTCTTTCCACGCCCGACATCACAGAGGAGCAGGGTTCTCAGTAAAGATTTTTTAAAAGTAGCTTGAAAATCGGAAAAGAGATCAAATTTTATCTGTTTTTCTAAATTTTGAACCCATGTCTGTTTGCCAACCGATAATCATAAGGAATTGCTCTCTGTCAGTCGTCTGAAAATAGGTGAAATCTCAGTCGACGTATTTTACATTGGTAAATAACTAAATTTACATATAATTAGATGTATAAAAAGTGTATAATTAACTGTAAGAAAGTTTGTCTTATTTTGGCACACACCTTCAGTTTTATAAATAGTCTCTTATGTCCATTTTTTTGTGTTTTGAATGAACTTGCAACATCAATTGATGCATTTTTTAAACATCAAACCATATGGAAATTCAGTTATTTACCGGTGTAAAACACGTCAACTGAGATTTCACCTATTTTTAGGGGACTGATGAGGAGTCGCGCCCTAATCCATAATCAATCAGACTGGTTTTGATTTTTGAGTTTTCTTAAAATATTTTTGAAATCTGACTGTTTTTAAACACCGAATCTACATTCCTTGCCGCGCCGATATGGCTCATAATAAATCATAATCGCCGACTTGCGAAGAACTGGTGCTGTTCTGAAAAAAGAAAAGAAGAACTCATGCCGAAGGCTCCTCCAATTGTTTGTGGTGACCGAAAGGTGACTGCATGTCAATCACCGACAGGCGGGCCACCAGTTCACGAGGACCCACCAGTCGGTGCCACCGCACTCGGAAGCTTCCCTCTCCCTGCCGCCTTGTGCCGCGTGGTCAGCGCGTTCCCCTGGTCGTTCCCGCCACCTCCAAATCTTCAGCCTTCAGAGTCGCCGCCTCACCTTCTCGAACGCGTAGGCATCTCGTCATCTCTATCCCCTCTGAGCTGTCCATGGCCGCAACATCCTGAGGTCGGTCTACCCGCGCGTATAAAAGCCCTGGTCCAGCGGGCACCACGAGAAGCAACGCGACACCTCCACCTCGGGTCTCCGATCTTGGTTCCTCCGGCGGAGCGAGTTCGTTTCGTGTAGCCTGTGACAGAGTCTTCTTGTCCGGCGGGATCCGGCGGCGGCCGCCATGCAGCGGAGCAGCTCGTTCGGGACGTCGTGGGCGGACCAGTGGGACTACGGCACCGACCCGAGCCCGCCCGCGGCGGCGCGCGACGGCGACGGCAGGAAGCAGAGCGGCGTGGAGAAGACCAAGGCGGCGGCGGCCAGCGGGCTGCGGAAGGTGAAGGAGGGCACCGCGCAGGGGTTCCAGTGGATCAAGGACAAGTGCCAGAAGAAGAACGGCGCCGGCAAGAAGCAGGGCGAGCAGCAGCAGAGCTCCGAGATAGCGGGGCACTGACCAAGGTTCACGACGATCTGAGGCGTCCTTGCAGCGGCCGGTCTGTGTGAAATTGCTGCAGATGAACTTTGCTCGTATATGTATATAGAATATGGAGCGGTTTGCTCTTGTTCTTGTTTTGTGCTTGTCTGATCTTTTCATTTTCGTTCTGTTTCCAGACCCTTTCTTATGTAGATACAAATAGCCTTTTTAATTTTCAATTTTTTTGGTCTTTTTGCGTGTGAATATGCTGTCTTGATTCCTGAAGAGCACACTACATGTACGGCAGAATTTGACGGATTGGGGTGAAAATCCCACTGATCACGTATGAAGAACCCGTTGGTGTTCCCTGCGTCCTGCAGTTCCATAAATTTATAAAAACTAGAACCGTGAGCCGCACATTTGTGCGGCTAGAATTGTTAGTTAGTAGTTAAATTTGCTATACCTTATCACATTCAACTAAATATATTTATATGTTACGCTGTTATAACCTCGGCGGGACTCCTCTCATCAGCCAGTTTGCAGCCGACGTTGCTTATGCTTTTCTGCTGTGCCGCCGCTAGTTTGTTGCAGATGATCATGATGAGAGCGTGGCAAAGACCGTCAGCAGTTGGTTCATTGGAGTAAGCGAGTCAGCGCCTGGCAGCTGGGTGGATGTTTCGATCCAGCTCGTTTGGGATGGACTCTAACTAGGGAATGCTTTTTCAGTTTTGGCTCTGCTCCAGTTGGTCGGTATTCATCGGGATGCTATTTTCTTCGGCTGGCCTGAATCCCAACCACCTGGAGGCAGCGCTGCGAGGGCCATTCGCAGAAGGAACAAGCTCGGTGCTGCTAGTTTTCAGGATGTTAGTTTTGCCCACGGTCTCTGCACTCTGCACCTAGAAGGCAGATTTTGGTTGTACAGTTTTCAGGTTTTTTCATTTTTGGTTATTGCCTAATTGTAAGACCTTGTTCTACTCTCTATAATGCATAAGCAGAGCTCCTGCGTTTCTGTTCAAAAAAAAACCTAGATCCACTGAAATTAATTGATGATGTTGATTTTTTTTTTCTCTTTTTTACTCCAATTAAGGATTTCTATCTATTAGAAATAACATTGTGACTCTTGAGCATAT